>JACEVL010001161.1:242948-500448 GCA_020284085.1 Aporrectodea caliginosa
AACGTGTAGGCCTATTTAGTCTGTACTGTAGTCTGTATACTGAAAATGTGTTGCTCAGTTTTATTGCTCGCGGGGGAATTACTCTGCTCAAGCAACCGCCACTTTCGCGCACACAGGAAAATATTAGAGGGAACGTTGGTATGGATAAACATGCATACGTACAATGTACATACCTTTACTGATCCCAAGTCGGAATGATAGCCTACGTACATATTACAAACAAAGCAGCGTGTACAGTAAAACGGTTACAACAAACACATCCTGAGTGGCCGAGTGGGTTGGTAACCCGCTCGTCGCCTCGGCGGCCCGGGTTCGCTTCCCGGTCGGTCGGTTTATCAGAGATTAATTTCTCGGACGCTTTACTGCGGGTGGCTCGGTCGCATTATAAACGTGGAGTACAATACAACACACAATACAACACAATGCAACGGGGTGGTGTGGTGTAGGGTATGTTCGGTGCCTTGCAGCTGGAGGGTTGCGGGTTCGAATCCACCTCAAAGCCGCCGCGTAGGGACCCTGGGCAAGTCCTTCACTCGCAATTGCTCATGCGCTTCGGCGTGAAACTCCGATTCAGCGTTCGCGCAGTGGTCGGGAGCGCCTCTGAATGGGAAATCTGGTAAAGGCGCTATAACAAGTGTTCAAATACAAAATACAATACACCCGGAAGGGTCATAGGTTCTACTTAATAGGCGCCACCTATTAACATAATCGCAAAGAAAACAGAATCAGTCTTTTTTAAATTCCAAGAAAATCTTTTAAACTGAAACCAGTCAGCATCATACACGGGATCACAGCTAATAGGCTTTTAGTGAAAGCATTCAGCGACGTACAAAATAAGGAAACATCGTATCGACCGTACATAATATGAAATTAAGTAACTTTAATGAAAAGTCGTTTATGTATAATAGGAACGACAGGAGGCCTAAAAGACATTATGTACTCTGCGCGACCCTTAGTGAAACGATTTCATTTTGGGAAACATTCCATCACAAAAGATCTGTTTCGTGCTGTCATCAAGATAGCATCTAGGATGATTTAGGATAAAGCGAGCCTGCAGATAAAGCGAGCCACAACTACTGTTGTGCATGTAGAAATTTATTTTTGCAAGATAGGCCTACAGTAAATATTATTGTTGAACTAAAATGAGTTATTATACGGTAATTCGTTTCTATTATATTCGCTAGGTTGTCGCTTCAATATTTTTAATAAAAGTTCGTGGTTTCAAGTGACCCACGATTTAAGTCTTCTTTCTTGTAACTTGACTTTTAAACTGAGAAATCTTAACAGTTCCCATACATCTTTAAATCAGAGAACCAGCTTACCAAATAATTTTTTAAATAGCTTTTATTATTGTCTAAATAATGAGCGTTTCTGATTGATGCTTGAACGATATTTGAAGAAATTACCGTTAGTGAAGCATGTGGCTCGGTTTATGTCACGCTGTAGATTAACCGAGCCTCTTCGCATGATCAGATAATCCGAGCCATTGGCTCGGTTTTTATATAGCTTAATTTTATCGTAATTCTCATTGTTTTGGTTTTAACAGTATATAAAATCGAGTTTGATTCTATTGATATATTTACCATATTGAATTTTTTTATAAATGATGCTTCAGAATAACATTCGTGTTTTTTGCATTAATTACCAAGGCACTGCTCCCACTGGCTGCAACCGCTTGCTCGTGGTGCATGTTCTAGTTTTAAAGGGCTTAGGCCTAGTGTGAAGAAATAAGAATGTTTACAAGCACTGCTACTGCAGGTGGCTGGCCTTAAGCTCGAAACAAGAGATTTTTCTGGATTTTCAATCCATCTTGGAAGAAAGCGTTTACAATATAAGACTACCAAGGAGCATTTCGTGGCTCTGGAATATTTCTTTTTCAACCATCAGCGGTACCAGAACGGCATATCTTCCTAGCAGAATAACTTAAAGAAGTAGGCCTATGTTCATAATTTCTAATATAGGCCTATCCTGTGAACCTGTTGTCATCATGGAACAAGATTTAATGATTCCATCCACAAATACATCAGATGATCTACCTGCTACTACCACATCTGATTCAGACATTTTACCAGCTGCTGTCCATAAAGAACGATTGATTCCATTCGCAAGTAGGTGTGCATGAGGTGACTGTGCTGACCTATCTGCTATAGCTGCTGTCCATGAAGAACAATTAATTCCATCCACAAGTGCATCATTACCATTACTGCCAGTTACTCACAGAGAAAGATCACTTATTAAAATACCACACGTTAATCCACCTTCCTATGAACTCACAAGCTAGGCCTATAGGCACCTTGAAGCACATAGGCTATCTGACTAATGAAACCACAGATATCAGGAAAGGAAAAAGCATTAAAGAAAGCCTTTGTATAATGTCGAGCAATTTGTCAAGAAAACAAATAAGAAAAAGAAGAGCAAAAAGAAAATGCAGGTAGCAGGGCGTAAAGATGCAGATAACAGTAGACCTAAATCTTTGGATACTGGTTCTGTTAATACACCATGTGCTTTCTGTCAGTGGTTTTATGGGGACATTTTAGACCCACTAAATGAAGATCACTGAGAAATGTGTGTAAGATGCAAACAAATGGTACCATCACACATGTGCTCTGGTTCATTTTGTTATGACAATAATTGCATCTTATCAATGCACAAAGGACGTTTAAGCCTAAAACTGTCAAAGGCCGCTACTGTTTATACGTGTTCTGGTAAAGCGAGCCTCTTGGCTCGCTCTATCTAAAGTTATGGCTCGCTAAACCTCATTGCTCGGGTAAAGCGAGCCCATTCACCTGTGCTAGATAGGACAGTTCTGGCTGGGTTTGTATTATATTGTATATATTTGGCTCGGTTTTTCTTAGTTGCAGTGATGAAGAAAGACAGGAACTGCAAAAAAAGTTTGACACACAGGCCAAGTAACCATAGATTTTGGCCAGAATTTATGGTATTGGCTCGGTTTTGCCGAAACGACCCTAATCCAAGAAATCTGAAGGCCACGTATTCCATAAATTCAAGCTTTCTCAACAACATCACATGAATAACGGCATCGAAGGCCTTGGCCAAGTTCAGACAAATTTCCTATAGAGAATAGTACTGATAATCGTCAGTTGATTGGGAAGACATAGGTATGTATACATACAAACATACATACAGTGGTGTGCAAAAGTCTGGAACCACCTTTAAATTTCGCGTTTCTTCGACTTTCTGACCTTTTATTTCAATTTCTTCACTTAGCCTACCTAATAAATGTTTCTGTGTACCACATTATAAGGGATACATTTGGCTATTAGAATATACTTTTTATTCTAGTTTGGACTTAATTTATTGAGTTTTTGTTGTTAAAAATGCCATTTTAATCGTTTTTCCTGTAAATCTCGTAATTTTGTACTTACTGACCAATGGTGTAAAATTAAGTAGCATACTTTAAAACACGGAAACAAAATTAGTCGACATGTCGCGTGTTTTAAGGTATACTAATTAATTTTATACCTTTGGTCAGTAAGTAAAAATTACGAGATTTACACGAAAAAACGATTAAAATGGCAATTTTAACAAACAAACAAAATAAATTAATTCCAAACTAGAATAGAAAGTATATTCTAATAGCCATAAAACTTATAGGCCTAATGTGGTACACAGAAAAATTTATTATATTATGTTAAAAATTGATGTAAAACCGAAAATCGAAAACGCCGAAATTCAGAATTACAGACTTTACCTATACATACATACATACATACATACATACATACATACATACATACATACATACATACATACATACATACATACATACATACATACATACATACATGCATATATATAATCATACATACATACATTCATACATAGTACATACATACATACATAACCGAAATTGTTAATCACAATGTAATGGAGTAAAAAAAATGCCAGTAGTTTAAACAACTAGTCGAATTTTGGATTTTCGGAGTATTTTGGTTTCTGGTGTTGATGACAGGAGTGCCCACACGGGTCTACATGTTGAAATCGATGAAGCTACTCAATCATGATTCATGACGGCGTGGCATTGAAAAGTGCGGCGAGGAAAATTTTAGATTCGTTGCTTATCTGGCGCCCAAAGGCCGAACGACTCAGTCTTTATCATTGGCCCTTAAGCACATGAGATGAAGGACTCAGAGCTAGCCTATTATGATGTCATGCCACTGCAAACGAAAATATTTCATCAATTAGCAAAACAATGCACAGTTAGCTCAATGAATCACCAGTGGCGGGCACAGAACGAGTATGCGCATATTACGAATATTAAACTTTGTAGAAATTGACAAATATTGACGAATATTGAAACTAGCTAACGAATTTTAAAGTTTTTTAATTTCTCTTGATTCTTAATTCTTCAAAATCCGGGATGAATTTTACAAAATCTCAGTGCCAAAACCTAGTCATTAGAACAAGAACAGTTACATGTTACAGTTAGGCCTACTCATCTTATATCAGTGACTTCACATAGTTTATTGTGCGAAGTCTCAATGGTCGATGTGGGTTGATCAATGCATACACTTCAATACAATAGATACACTATATAACGGAAACAGTGACATCATCAAGGAATACTTACGAATATTTACGAATATTAAAAAATGCCCTAATATTCACGAATATTTGTGAATGTTAAAGCCTCAAGTCACGAATTCTCGTTCTATGGTGGCGGGACAACGCACAAACGTGGAACCAACCAACGGATTCCCGTCGACAGCTGAAGATCGCATGGATGTTCAGAGTCTCTGAGTCAAGTTTCATCGATAGAGTAGAGCGGCCACAGGTGACATCGTTCGCAAACACGGTGACGCTGCCGACGAGCAGTCTCTCAATGGTAGAAGATGACGCACGTCCAGCTATTCATCGTAGCACAAGGACTACATGGAAGAAGGCATTCGTCGTGTGTCAGTCGGTAAATTGAAGCGCCCCAGTAACTGAAGGTCACTGGGGGCGTTTCAATCGATCTAACCCAATAAAAATTAGAAACTTGATAACTACAAAAGGCCACACTTACTGTTACAAGAATAACGTTTTTAACAGACTGAGTCGACTGCAAAATTTATTAAACGTTCACCGCTGTGTGTGACGCTACACAGTCCCCAGAAGTCGGCTGATTTCTCGATAAAGGCTACAACAAGCTACATCAAACCATGGAGATAGCGACTTTTGGCAGACCTTCACAGTCCTACGGAGGAGGAGGCTGCGAGTGCACTGTGACTGAAGACTGGTGAATTGCGAAGCAGTATCAGTGCACACAAATGCAAACTTCGCTAGGAAGATTCAAATACCAACACCTGTGGGTCTTTTCTGTTATTCTGTCAAACTAATTGCATTTTACTGTTCATTTTAAAATTTCATTAAATTGCGTCGTCATCACTTGCTAACAGTAGTCAGGTGGCTTAGCGCTGAATTTCAACGTTATCGTTACCGGGCGGATAAAAGCACCAAATTTGGCATGAAGATCCGTTATGGTCTACTAAGTAAAGTTGGAATAGGAGCCCTCTGAAATTAATAAGCGTTTTTATGTAAAACACAAAAAACAAAGGTCAAAAGGTCAAACTCCAGGGAAAAGGCCACAACTCAGCTAAATATTATTCTATTTCGGTGATTCTTTTACCTATTTGTTCGGACCAGTGAGGGCTACATCAGAGAAAGACATAGAACTAGAAAGCTAACATAATTCAAAATCATTTCAAGGTCAAAGGTTCAAAATCAAGAGAAAATTGGCAATAGCTAGGCCAAACTTTTTTTCATCTGGATAATTCTTAGTTATGGCAGTTCTGCATGGATTTTGAGCATTGGCCTTGAAATTAACACAAGGTCATTTCAAGGTCAAAAGGTAAAATATCAAGGGAAAATTACCATAACAGAGAATCAACAAAATAAAAGAACATTTGGCTGAGTTTTAGCCATTTCCAGACATTTTGCTCAATCTGGACGAGTCAGAGTTATGGCAGTTATCTGTTGATTTTGACCCTTGACCTTGAACTTAACCCAAGGTCATTTCAAGGTCAAACGGTCAAAATCAAGGGAAAATGACCATTACACAGAATCACCAAAATAAAACAACATTTGGCTGAGTTTTAGCCATTTTCAAATATTTTCCTCGAAAAATTTACCTTTTTCACCTTAAAATAACTTCGGATCGTCTTAGGAGCATTCTGAAATTGTTGAACATTTTAATGTAAAACACCAAAATTGAAGCATGCCGACGTCTATGACGAAATATAGCGTGTATCAAGTAGTAGTAGTCATAACAAGACGAGCGTACATGTGGGAAAAAAATTTCAGGACAATATGCAGACAGGGTATTTGTACCTTATCTTAAGAAACAGCTGCAGGATACTTCAAGGTTGGATGTTGGAGGTCAAGAAAGTTGTCGAACTGCGGTTGTGGTCCAGGTTGTCAAGGGCGCCAACAAGGTTGGATGTTGTTTGGGACACGTACATCCCAGACAGTTTGAAGGAGTCTACCAGGGAAAAGGGAAGGCGATGGTGTGCGCAGGAAAGTGTCTGGTCACACCAAACTGCCGCGCAATTGGATGGACTTTCTTCGCGACTCGATGAACAAGAAGGAGTTGTTTGCCTTTTTGTCTTCAAAGGTTGTAGAGTTCAACTGGCCACCAGACAAAGCCATATATATGTTACATCAGGGAAAGCTGTATCATCCATTGGTTCCACCATCCCCATGCAAAACTGCAATTATGAAGAGGCAGACACCAGGATTGTTGTTCATAGTGCAAGCACTGGAGCAATGGGCAAAGACTTTCCATGTGCGTACTGTTGACACAGATGTTGTAGTCATCCTTGTTGGCACATTCTATGATCTGATAGTAACCCAACCTCTGATCGATATATGGGTAGCCTTTGGCATGGTCAAGAATTACAGGTTTTACCACATCAACGCCATCTATGCAAGCTTGGGGAAGCAACAATCACGAGCATTGCCTGTGTTTCACTCATTTTCGGGGTGTGATACAACATCTGCCTTCAGAGGTAAGAGGAAAAAGTCGGTTTGGCAGGCATGACAGGCATATAAAGACGTTACTGATACATTTGTGTATCTGGCCAGTCATCCATTCCAGCGTCTGGATGTCGACGCTGATCCATTCCAGAGGCTCGAAAGACTTACTGTCGTTCTCTATGACAGAACCAGTCATTTGTCCACGGTCAACGAGACCAGAAGAAAACTCTTCTGTCAGAAGAATCGAGCAATGGACAAACTGCCACCTACCAGGGATGCTTTACTTCAGCATATCCGACGGGCAGTTTATTAACTTAAGCAGGAATCTGGACGACCAGCACATAAACACAACAAGTGGTTCCTTCTGCACAGGATTATGCATGGAACAAAGTTTCAGAGACATGGTTACCAATCTGGATGACAATTCCAGAGGTCTCCCAATCATGCAGGGAATTGTTCAAATGCTCCTGCAAAAGATACTGCTCCAACAGAAACTGCAAATGTGGAAAATCAAATCTGGATTATTATTATTATTATTATTATTAAAAAAATTTGTAACGCGCGCAAGGTCACACCGAAATGTGAATCTGAGGCGCGGATAGTCAGCCGCCAGCTGAACATGCTCTTACATTACTAAATCCTTGAAAGCCAAGGAGAAATAGTGATTTTTGAGCCGCTTTTTGAAGGAAGGAAGCGAAGTTAAGCTAAGAAGAGAAAGTGATAGTCGATTCCATTCCTTTGGAGCAGAGGCGTGGAATGCACGAGAGCCCATAACTGTTCTGCATCGTGGCTCAGCTAAAAGACTCTGTACTTGATGATCGCAGGCAACGAGGAGGTATGTAAGGTGTTACTAGTGCATGAATATAGGTAGGTGTGCTGGTGCTGAGGGCTTTGTAGGTCAAACAGGCCAATTAAAATTGTATTCTGAATTCAACAGGAAGCCAATGCAGCTCGTGGAATAGGACTGAGGAGCATGTTCGTAGTGGGACACGCGTCACTACACGAGCTAAGGAGTTTTGGATTCGTTGCAGCCTTTTGAGTTCAAGGTCTGAGACACCCACAAAAAGGGAATTAGCATAATCAAGACGAGAGGATACAAGTGAACAGGCTATAGTTTGAGACATATTCTTAGTTAGAGCCGACCTGATGTGATGTATTGCCCTGTTGTGATAGAAACAAGATTTACAAAGGTTTGTTATGTGGTCGGAAATGTGAGCTTACTGTCCAGGATTAACTCAATTGTTCCCCACTGTGCAAGTACAACTATAGGCATACTAAATAGAAATGTGCAATCTTTGTGTTACTGCAGTAAGCATCACAGAACAATGACACATCGTTTAATGGAAACTTAGCATTTCTCCCTTAAAAGACTGTGTCCGGTTATACAGAGCTCTGCCACATTGAAACAAGGCTGTTAAATGTAATACAATCCGAGGTTATTTTAAGGTGAAAAAGTTTTTATTATTTTTGAGGAAAATGTTTGGAAATGGCTAAAACTCAGCCAAATGTTGTTTTATTTTGGTGATTCTGTGTAATGGTCATTTTCCCTTGATTTTGACCGTTTGACCTTGAAATGACCTTTGGATTGAGAAGTTCAAGGTCAAAGGTCAAAATCAACAGATAACTGCCATAACTCTGACTCTCATCCAGATTGAGCAAAATGTCTGGAAATGGCTAAAAAAACTCAGCCAAATGTTGTTCTATTTTGGTGATTCTGTGTTATGGTAATTTTCCCTTGATTTTGACCTTTTTACCTTGAATTGACTGACTTTGTTAATTTCAAGGCCAATGCTCGAAATCCAGGCAGAACTGCCATAACTAAGAATTATCCAGATGAAGAAAAGTTTTGCCTAGCTAGTGCCAATTTTCTCTTGATTTTGACCTTTTGACCTTGAAATGACCTTGAATTATGTTAGCTTTCCAGTTCTATGTCTTTCTCTGATGTAGCCCTCACTGGTTCGAACAAATAGGTAAAAGAATCACCGAAATCGAATAATATTTAGCTGAGTTGTGGCCTTTTCCCTTGAGTTTGACCTTTTGACCTTGGTTTTTTTGTGTTTTATATAAGAACGCTTATTAATTTCAGAGGGCTCCTACTCCAACTTTACTTAGTAGACCATAACGGATCTTCATGCCAAATTTGGTGCTTTTATCCGCCCGCTAACGATAATTTCACTAAGCCACCTCACTACAGCGGCCGAAAATCAATCTGGGAAAAAGTAAAATATTCATTTCTGTATTGCCCTTTAGCAATTTTCAAGTTTAACGTCCTACTTTTGAGGTATATTATGTTTGTCCACTATAGTTTCCATTTAAGGCTTTTTCTAATTTCATTTCTGTTTCAGGATTTTTTAAATTTCATTTTCATTAATCTGTTACTGAATTTTTACTGCTGATTATAATTCTTTAAAAATGTTCCAACGATTTATTTTAAAGTGTTAGGGTTAGTTCCGCTGAATGAATAATTTACTCTGTCTGGGAAAGGTTCCTACCAGACACTGTACAATAAAAAATTACCTGTGTTGTAGTTGGCGAAGAAGTGACGCACAGACGTCTGGCCAAAGCGTTTTCGATTTATATAGGCCTAGTATCAGACGGTGGTTGTAGTCAGAGCAACGTTGGAAACTCCATGGTTAATCAATTTTCTGGAAACCCATAGTATGGTAGACCTATTTCCCGAAAGGCATCTTGCTATCACAAATCACGACCGAACACAATGGTTATCAATAGCTGACGCAAAAGTCGCGAAGAAGCAGACATCAGAAAACGTATATATGTTACAGGCAATGTGTAAAATCAGGGATTTTGTAAAATGCCTGAAATGTTTAGGCAATTTGTAAAATCCCCAATTCACTCGGGCACTTTACAAAATCCCTGAAAAAACCAGGGATTTTGTAAAATTCCCTGAAATCTGATGATGAAAAATTTGACAGATTGCCTGAAAGTGACGAAAATTATCGAAGTTTTACAAAATCCCTGAAAACCAGGGATTTTGTAAAATCCCTGAAATCTGAAGATGAAAATTTGACAGATTGCCTGAAACACAATCGAAATTTGACATCGAATGTTGCACTTGACTTTCCCTTTGAAACATTTCCACCTATTTATTTTTGCAGCGTCCAGTGGACTTCGAAGTTGCAGAATAATTGAAGTTCTTAATACTGTAGCAAAGTTGCTGGTCGTTAGGCGTTTCACTATATCCCTAGTCATGTCCTCTTTGGCTATATTTCTAGTCATGTCCGCCTTTGGCTGCGTGTTCCACAAGTCCGCCGGCTATGTTTCAAGTCATGTGGTCGAGGCCTCGACTTGTATATTCCCTTCCCCTTAAGAGCCTAAATAGAGCTTTGAGTTGTCGCGGCGGATTGTCAATTAATAATAAATAAATAAATAAATAAATAAATAAATAAATAAATAAATAAAATTAATTAATTGAATAAATAAATAAATAAATATTATTATTTCATTAATTAAATTTATTTATTTAATCAAATATAATCAATAAATTTAATTAATCAATCAATTAATAAAATGTATTTATTTAATCAATTATTAATTAATCAAATTTAATAAATAACTAAATAAACAATCAAATACTCAGTAAAATAAATAAATAAATAAATATATAAATAAATAAATATAATTATTTAATTAATTAAATTTATTTATTTAATCAATTAATTAATTAAATTTAATAAATTAAATTTAATTAACTAATATTTGATTAAATAAATAAATTTAATTAATTAAATAATTAAATTTATTTATTTATTAATTTTATTTATTTTTTTTATTTATTTATTTTACTTATTTGTTTGTTTATTTAGTTATTTATTAAATTTTGATTAATTAATTAATTGATTAAATAAATACATTTTGTTAATTGATTATTTAATTAATTAAATTTAATTGATTAATTGTTTGATTAAATAAATAAATTTAATTAATGAAATAATAATATTTATTTATTTATTTATTCAATTAATTAATTTTATTTATTTATTTATTTATTTATTTATTTATTTTATTTATTTATTTATTTATTTATTTATTTATTTATTATTAGTTGACAATCCGCCGCGACAACTCAAAGCTCTATTTAGGCTCTTAAGGGGAAGGGAATATACAAGTCGAGGCCTCGACCACATGACTTGAAACATAGCCGGCGGACTTGTGGAACACGCAGCCAAAGGCGGACATGACTAGAAATATAGCCAAAGAGGACATGACTAGGGATATAGTGAAACGCCTAACGACCCAGCAATTTTGCTACAGTATTAAGAACTTCAATTATTCTGCAACTTCAAAGTCCACTGGACGCTGCAAAAATAAATAGGTGGAAATGTTTCAAAGGGAAAGTCAAGTGCAACATTCGATGTCAAATTTCGATTGTGTTTCAGGCAATCTGTCAAATTTTCATCATCAGATTTCAGGGATTTTACAAAATCCCTGGTTTTTCAGGGATTTTGTAAAGTGCCTGAGGTGAATTGGGGATTTTACAAATTGCCTAAAAATTTCAGGCATTTTACAAAATCCCTGATTTTACACATTGCCTGTAACATATAAAGGCATAGGCGTAACTTTCTGTTGTGACGGTGGTGTCCGGTCACCACTTTTTAAAGTGGTGGTGATAGTCACCACCACTTTTGTGTCCTGCAATTAAATATTTTTTTAATATGAAAGCATTTTGGCTGTCTACCGTCTAGTAGGCTATGCATAGCCTACATGTATACTCAGCATCGCAAAGGCGGCAAAGCTAATTATAGTGTGTCCAGTTGTCCACACTACCTTATTTATATATGTTCGATTTCATAGTTTGGTGACGTCATCAATTTTGTTTCTATTAAAGGTCAAATTATCAAAATCATAATTTGATTATGGAAAAATGGACTGATTTATTGTAGAGACCGCAAAAGTTATAATTGTAGGCCCTATCATGTTTCGGTGGAAGGCTGTAAGCTCTAACTGCAGTCTATGGTAATTTAACGGGTAAAACTGTAGTTGAGGCTGATAAATTAGTTTATATTGTAATTTAAAATGGAAGCTAGATCGATGAAAATAATTGTTGGCCTAAACGAAAGTTGGATTGATGAAACTAATTCTTTGTTTTAAAAAATAGAAGTTGGATTGATGGAAATTATTGTTTCCGTAAATAGAAGCTGGATTGATTAAACTAAGTCTTTGCTTCAATAGAAGCTGGATCGATGAAGTTTTTTGCTTAAATGGAAGTGGGATTGACGAAAATAATTCTTGCTAAACAAAAGTTCGATTGACGAATTTTTTTCTCGTAAATGGAAGCTGGATTGATGACAATTGTCATGGACATTGGTAGACTACTTACTTACCAGCGTCAAGTACAGCATTGAAGACGTTAAAATAATTTACCAACCTAAAATACGGGATAACCATTTAGCGTTGATAATGACCTGTCTGGACTTGGAAGTTGGAACAGCACCGAACACTCTCTGAACATCCCTCTGACTTAACGCAGCGCTTGTGAATAAGATGGTATCCTGCGCTTAGCTAGCTTGTCTAGGAGGCAGTGTTATTTAAGTTAACTAAAACTGAAAGTAACCATATCGTTAACTGAAAATATCTACTTGAGTTAACTGAAACTAAAACTGAAAAGTTCTGAAAACTGAAACTAAAACTAAACTTGAAAGTTGAAAACTTAATTAATTTTCTGTGTGGCACGCAAACTACGTGGCGGACATGTCTGCAACGGTCAGCGGCAAGTGCTTCAAACTGCAGCTTAGAAGCATGATACCATGATTTTAATAAGATCTGCTGTTCTTTCTAAACAAAAAGAGTATCATTAGGCCCTAATAAAAAATATGTCATTTAATTACTTTCAACTTTTCAACTAATTACATTCAACTTTTGTTGAATGTTTACAGAACTAAATTAAGACTGAAAAGTTCTGAAAACAAACTAAACTACAACTGAAAAGATTTGAAAACTATAACTAAACTAAACTGGAAAGTTAAAGCAAAACTAAAACTGAAACTGAAACTGAAAAGTAAACGGAAACTTAAATAACACTGCTAGGAGGAGGGTTTGGTCACCATCACTTTCTGGGGCAAAGTTACGCTCTTGTATATAGGCCCTCCTCTAGGCCTATGTTCCTTGACAGGGTAACCCCTTGATTTTAGCCCTTATATCACGGAGTGTGCGGGTTCGAGCCCTCCAAAAACGTTTACTGGGTAGGGACCTCGAGAAAGTCCTAAGGCACAGCTGCTAAGAGTCATCGATGGATGCTTTGTCATTAGGGAGTGACGCCTAATATAAATACATATATATAATTATATGTATATAATATATATATAATTATATAGTCATAGATAAGCGCTGAAAGAGAAAAGTTGTCTCTCTGTTGTTATTATTATTATCATTATCATTATTATTATTATTATTATATTATTATTATTATTATTATCATTATTATTATTATTATATTATTTATTATTATTATTATTATTATTATTATTATTATTATTATTATTATTATTATTATTATTATTATTATTTTTATTATTATTATTATTATTATTATTATTATTATTATAATATAGCGCCGAATATGCCGTATTACATGTTCCATATATATATATATATATATATATATATATATATATATATATATATATATGTGTGTGTGTGTGTGTGTGTGTGTGTGTGTGTGTATGTATTTGGATGCAAGTATGCATGCATACACACAAGCAACTTGGAAACTCCATGGTTATGCCTAATCAATTTTCGGGGAAAAGGTTTAGCATCATGTGCGGTTATATTGGAACCAAATGATTTGAAATGCCCAATTCAGTTTCTTTTCTAAAGGTTGTACTCATGGCGCTTGAAAGGCCTGTTTGAACGCATTCATAACCATTTATGAAAGGCTTGTTTCATAGTCATTATAAAAGGCCTGTTTGAATATCTCATGGTCATTATAAAAGACCTGTTTAAACGCTCTCATAGTCATTATGAAAAGCTTGTTTGAACGCTCTGGTAGCCATTATGAATGGTTTGTTCGAACGCTTTCATAGCCAATATTATGTGAAAGGCCTGTTTAATAGTCATTATAAAAGGCCTGTTTGAACGCTCTCATAGTCGTTATGAAAGGTTGTTTGAACGCTCTCGTTGCCATTGGTCACATCAGGCAACGCATGTTCTCCACTCGTCTCTGTCCATCGCCAGCTCCTCGGCCTCGTACTTAACACCGACTATGTACATGTAATGCATAAACATCGTGTTACTAAAGTTATTCCCCACTTCATAAATAATGTTTGCTGTATATATTATATCCTACTCGTTGACCAGAATGGGACAACGAAGAGATATCGATGTGAAAGCTAATTATCACGAATACATATGAAAGATTCTGAAATTAGGGTCTACTTATGCATTTGATGCTACAGCATTCGCTCAGTGCTAAATTTGCAAGTATTCCAGCAGCAGATGCAACAGTTCTAAATGAACAATTTACTCAGTCTAGGAAAGGTTCCTACCAGACACTACACAATAAAAATTACCTGTGTTGTAGTTATGATAAATTGTATGGTGAAGAAGCACACAGGCATATGGCCAAGGCTTCTAATGTAGCAACGGCCGTGGCCAGGAACGCTCAACTTCGCTAAACTTTTTCGATTAGGCCTATAATATACCTCGTATCAGGCGGTGGTGTAGTCAAAGAGCAACTTTGGAAACTCCAGGGTTAATAAATTTTCATACATTACATGATTACATACATGCACACGTACGCACTAACGCACGCACGAATGAACACACACACGCTCAAGCACGCACGCATATATATGTACATACATGTAGGCACACAAACAAGCATGCAGGCTGTACAATGCAAATGCAACGACCTTAGATAATTATCAGGGCTTCTGAAATAGCAACGATCGTTGCCAACAACGCGAATTTTCAATGAGCTATTTATTCTGTGGCCTCTACAGAGGATGGTTTTTATCGAGAGTTATTTTTGGAAATTTCGTGGTTGTATTGCCGTGGTTGCCAGGCTTTTCCCACTCCCCAGAATTCGGTTAAGTCTCGCAAAGGCACAATGTTTGAAAACCATCCATAGATTCTTAAGGCCTCTGTGATTGTCCATTTCTTAGAACTGAATCAAATGGATGCACATTTTGTGCAGATGCCGCATATGACCTGGTCATTTAGATGGGTCGTTTGATCGATGAAAATTGAAATTCTGTAAATGGTAAACCTGTCTTAAGTGAATCCACTTTTCTCCTCTCCTGCATGAGAGATATGTACTTCAGGCGGTGAAAAACTACTCCAGCGAGGACCTATACCCTGACACAAATAGGACGATGATTTTCTCCGTCGTTCTCGTAGTCCTTCCTGCTACAGTTATCTTTGTAGAATGAAAGAACATGCCGTGTTTCCGGTCTTTCTAGTTTTTGATCAAATACGTATCCATGTATACATAGGCCATGCATGCATATATGTATGTATAGACCTACGTGTATGTCTGTTTGTAAGTAAGTAAGTAAGAATATTCATTATTAGACTGCCCGCAAACGCACAATAACTTACAAAAGGTATAAATGATAGGAACAATTTAAGCAAAGTCGTTAAACATTAGCATAATAAAAGTTTTCTTGGCAAAGGTGTCAACTCTAGGTAGGGTAAGTAGGGAATGCAAACCCGGGTTACCCGAACCCGGGTAACCGGGTTACCCGGCTTTTTCCAAACCCGAAACCCGGGTTTGAACGCGATTGAAACCCGGGTTCGACGGGTTTGAAAATCGTAACTTTCACCGTCCTTCAGGGTGTGTAACTCACAAATGCAGAGTAATGGAAATATAACAATAATAGTGGTTGATAACGGGTTTACGTAATACAACTTCTAACTACTTATTTATCGGCTCATTCCGTATCTTTATTGGTGACTTCGTATGAGTGTGGCTTCCCATTTCACACGACCAGTGACTAATTTTGGGTGTTTTGACACGTGGGCGTCGTAGCTTCGAATTCGTAAATAATAGCAGTAAACTGTTTTTATTTGAATTTAGTGATTTCAGACACAAATCCAAACAAAGTCTAAATCAGCAAATGTAAAGGGTGGTGTTTGGGATCATTTCGTTCACGATTCTGAGGGCCAGACGGCTCAATGTCAGTTATGTAACTCGCAGCAAAAATTGCCAGCGGTGCAACAAGAAACATGCATAGGCATCTCGGGTCCAAGCATAAGATAAACCTGCTGAAACAACAAGGACGTTGGTGACCCTTGTCGTTCTGACGAAGCCAATGACGGTAGGCCTCTTAGTCCAAGCACAATCACAGGCAGCGATATGTCTCCAAAGCAGCATCTACTTTAGTAAGTTCTGGCTCTGCCAAATTGGGTTGCAGAGTAACGATGACTAAATTATCTTCTGAAAGCAAATGGGCAGGCACTGGAATGGCCTAAAGCTGAGCTGTAGACGATTAAGCTGTCATTTGACAATTATTTTTATAGGCCTATGCAATGATTCTTTCAGACAGAACCCTCCGGAACGGCATTCCGTGAATTTTTTCAAGCTGCTAAAAATTATTTTATTTACTTAAATTTTTAATAAAAAATTATTTAGTTAATTTAATTTAATTTCAGCGTTTTCAGTGTTTATTGGTATTCAAGATGCTATAAAATTAGAGGCTCAGGTTTAGGCCTTCGGAACCCTTGCAATGTCTTGCATAGCCTAACTGTTCTGGAATTGTTCAGTTCCGGAACATTTTTTATTGAAAAACACTGTTTATATAAAAAAATCGCGATTATCCTAAAGTTTTCTTTTTATGCAAAATTCTTGACTGTTGGAGAATGTTGGACTTGTAGCTGCATACGACGACGTTGTTCTTACGCAAGAAATAGTGCAGTAATAATATTTATCATGTAAAATTTGTTAACCCGTCCAAACCCGGGTTACCCGGGTTTTCACGGCGGTCAAACCCGAAACCCGGGTTTCGAAAAAAGACCCCGGGTTTGCATTCCCTAAGGGTAAGGTAATGTGGCCTGGATCGCATGTTGCATGGGGTGACCTTACGGGGAGGAAGGAGGTCGTGAAGGATGTGACATAGGTTTGATTGGACTGAACGGGAAGGAGTAAAGTCAGCTCTAGAGCAGTGTTATTCAAAAGAAGGAAAGTCAACAGAAAGGAAGCCTGAACGGATCAATTTTCTCAGAAGACCATTAATGCGGTTGCGCTCCCCTACATTGGCAAATTCCCACCAAAACGGGGGGACACGTAGAGTAATTGTTCGAGGGCAGTAGTTCGAACAACTTCAAAAAGTCGCTGACCATGGAGACCTTGGGCGACTAAAACATGAAGTGCGGACATGGATTGCCGGGAATTACAGCAAATTTTGTATGCGTGTGTAGCCTACATGTACATGTGTATATGTGTAGGCCGATGTGTGTATAATGTTATATGTATGTGTGTATGTATGCATGTGAGTGTTTTGTAAATGTGGACAAACTGAGTGGAAATAGGCCTACCAATTGCATTTCCTACGCGAGATTGGAAATGCCCATTTTCAGTTTGTTTTCTAAAGGTTATGCTCATGGTCATGGAGCTTTGACAGGCCTGATTGAAGGCATTCATAATCATTATGAAAGGATAGCGCCCTTTCAAGAGTATATACTCGGGAGCGCTCGCGACCCAACCTCTGCTAAAGAGAACAGTCTTGATAGGTTAGAGTAGAACGTGGTCGCAAGGTTCTATGCATTAGGCGTAGAGCCACATGGAGCTCATTCCAGATTGCAGAATCAGCAAATGAAAAGGCACCTCGCTGCATAATGGAAGTCCACGACCGGGACACAAGAAGTTCACCTGCATAGAAAAGCGGAAAGAACTATCATGAAAGGCTTGTTTGAACGCTTCATAACCATCTTTTCTCACCTTAAAACCGTTCTTTTTGGCCGTGCTGGAGTTGGGAGCGCCTCTGAGTAGTTTCCTAGAAGTGGCGCTATACAAATTTAATGTTCGGTATGAATGAATGAATGAATGAATGAAAGGCTTGTTTGAACGCCCTCGTAGCTATTGTGAACATGAATGCAGGCCTAATTCTTATTGCTTGACACACCATGAGTGTTTGGCTTCAAGACTGCCAGAAATATTCGATGTCAAGAGATAACATGCATAAAAGACAACGCCCTTGGTATTAGTCAAACAACTCCACCACTGATCGTACTCTGACAGTGCCAGTCCCAAGTCTGGATAAAGAAGGAGGGCGACGTTAATGATCTTTGTTATCAAAAAGTGTCGTTAAACTGAAACTACTATTAGTCAGTTAGTTCAGCAGACAAGCATTGTATTATAAACCCTAGCTATTCTAGACCAGGGCCCACTAGGCAAACCTATTGATAATAAAGTTGTTGGAGTGGCATAATTTGAGTGTTTTTCGAGGCTTGTAAAACGTTCAGCAAGCAAGCATTTTCTTAGAGTCCCTAGCTATTTTCAAGGGCGTAACTTTGCGACCACGTTGCCCCAGAAAGTGGTGGTGACCAATACCCTCCTCCTAGCAGTGTTATTTCTGTTTCAGTTTACTTTTCAGTTTCAGTTTCAGATTTAGTTTTGCTTTAACTTTCCAGTTTAGTTTAGTTATAGTTTTCAAATCTTTTCAGTTGTAGTTTTAGTTTAAGTTTTCAGAACTTTTCAGTTTTAATTTAGTTCTGTAAACATTTAACAAAAGTAATTAAATGACATATTTTTTTATTAATGATATTCATTTTGTTTAGAAAAAACAGCAGATCTGATTAAAATCATGGTTTCATGCTTGTAAGCTGCAGTTTGAAGCACTCGCCGTTAACCGTTGCAGACATGTCCGCCACTAAGTTTGCGTGCCACACAGAAAAATTAATTAAGTTTTCAACTTTCAAGTTTAGTTTTAATTTCAGTTTTCAGAACTTTTCAGTTTCAGTTTTAGTTTCAGTTAACTCAAGTAGATATTTTCAGTTAACGATATGGTTGCTTTCAGTTTTAGTTAACTTAAATAACACTGCCTCCTAGGAAAGCTAGCTAAGCGCAGGATACCATCTTATTCACAAGCGCTGCGTTAAGTCAGAGGATGTTCAGAGAGTGTTCGATGGTGTTCCAACTTCCAAGTCCAGACAGGTCATTATCAACGCTAAATGATTATCCCGTATTTTAGGTTGGTAAATTATTTTAACGTCTTCAATGCTGTACTTGACGCTGGTAAGTAAGTAGTCTACCAATGTCCATGACAATTGTCAACAATCCAGCTTCCATTTACGAGAAAAAAATTCATCAATCGAATTTTTGTTTAGCAAGAATTATTGTCGTCAATCCAACTTCCATTTAAGCAAAAAACTTCATCGATCCAGCTTCTATTGAAGCAAAGACTTAGTTTAATCAATCCGGCTTCTATTTACGGAAACAATAATTATTTCCATCAATCCAACTTCAATTTTTTTAAACAATGAATTAGTTTCATGAATCCAACTTTCATTTAGGCCAACAATAATAATTATTATATTATTTTCATCGATCTAGCTTCCATTTTAAATTACAACATAAACTAATTTATCAGCGTCAACTACAGTTTTACCCGTTAAATTACCTCAGACTGAAGTTAGAGCTTACAGCCTTCCACCGAAACATGATAGGGCCTACAATTAGGCTACAACTTTTGCGGTCTCTACAATAAATCAGTCCATTTTTCTATAATCAAATTATGATTTTGATAATTTGACCTTTAATAGAAACAAAATTGATGACGTCACCAAATTATGAAACCAAACATATGTAAATAAGGTAGTGTGGACACACTATAATTAGCATTGCCGCCTTTGCGATGCTGAGTAGGCCTATACATGTATGCATAGCCTACTAGACGGTAGACAGCCAAAATGCTTTCATATTAAACAAATATTTCATTGCAGGACACAAAAGTGGTGGCGACCGGACACCACCGTCACGACAGAAAGTTACGCCTATGCCCAGGTCTAGGACTGCTCTGACCCAACATCGGGCATTTGCTGTGGTTGGTCCCTCCATTTGGAATGACCTTCCTCCCTCACTAAGGGCAAAACTAATGACTGCAGGCTTTCCCATCAGTCTCTCATTCTTTAAAGGCGTTTCTTTCCCCGGGGTTCCCGTGCTGAGAGTGCCACTTGCGAGAGACGCTAAATAAATCTATACATACGATACGATGTACCAAGAATAGTAAACAGCTTTGGCCGCAACACTTAGGCCAGCATTGGCCACGCACAAGCGTTTGTCCCATGCACAATGTGCTTAGTGACCTTAACATCAGTAATGTTGGACCCACCAGCTGAAATCGCCTTTTTCTCGAGAGCTGCGACTCAAACTCCTCAGTTTGTCCCTTCCACAGTTTCGCAAGCGCCTGAAGTCTGCATTATTTTCACTGGTTCGGGTCGAGAGCGCCACTGTTGAGTTTTTTAAAGTGGCGCTTTGCAAATGTTAGATTATAATGACAATTTCAACCACATTTTCATTTGCAGCCTCAAACTATCTGTAACGGTGCAAGCCGCAGAGGTATCGGATGTAAAGTAAACCACCATCATCTCAAGCCAACCAGCACTGTCTAGCAGTATAATAGCATTCAATCCTGCGGCCTTTAGGCGCAAAATATGCTTGCAATGAATGTCTCTATTTTGATGTTCGTTGGATTTGATTTACCGTTACGTATATTGAATAAATAATTTTAAAATATTTGGAAAGCTATTTGAAGTCAATTGACTTTCAGCAAGGATTCCAAGGCAGAACACCTGTCCGGAAATCAGGTCAGACGGATAAAGGGCAGGAGTACATAATATGTACTCCTATATTATAGCAGATCGACGGATATAACTATTGTGCAACCGAACACAGAAAGAGAATGAAGTGATCATGTTGGTTTTAATTTTACCCCTTAATATATTAATAAACTTTAATTTCTGTGTCTAGTTATTCTCGCCTTTGAATCGAGCAATCTTCTCTCTCTCTATTTTATTATTATCATTCTAATATTAAGGGAATGATGGAACAATGGTAGCACTCCGGCGTGAAGAGCGGAACATCAAGAGGAAGCGGGATCGATACCCGACACCCTCGTAAAAGTCGACTCAGCCTTAAACTCCCTGTAAGCTGCGCAGTAGGAGAGGTGGCGCCTTGCATGGCTGCCATACAGTTAAATTCGACTCCTGTTGAACTTGTTATCATCTGTTATTCCTATAACATGTAATCCTACAGCAGTCTGTCAGTTAGAATTAATAAACCCGAATATTATTATTCTGTCTGTCTGTCTGTCTGTCTGTCTCTTTCTCTCTTATCTCGCTATGACCACTAGTGTGCTGTAGATCTCTTCTTTCCAGAGTGCAAGTTGAATTAGGATTTTTCTTCTTCCCAACATAAACGATGCTCTATTGATGTGTTTTGCGCAGTTGGCTTTATCAGTCTACACGAGACTGATGGGAACCTGCGCTTGTTCTTTTCTTTACCAATAAAATAGAAACGATCATATCGTGTGGTATGAAGTCCTCACAGCCCGTAACTTCATGAACTCGTGCAGCAAAGTGTGTTTTTTGTATTGCTTTAGTCTTGAAATGCGGGGCGACGCAAAAATACTAACACCATTTTTAAAGTACTTTTTTAATGTTATAGTAGAACAATACAACTTATGCTTTTTATTTTAACAGGCTTTAATCTTAATTGAAAAGCAAACACATTAATAGTCATTTGATAAAGCAACAAAAATACCATTAAGAAAATAATGTCTGAATAACAACATTCAATATAAATGCAAAGTCTATTTATTCTAATCACATACATAATAAAATCGTCTTCAAACTGTTACACACCATCGACGGCAAAGAAAAGATTAATTTAATGTGTAGTTTAGGTTTACTTATTGACAGCTAAGTTCAACTATCAGTGTGGTGAACATCATGAATGAAGAATGTTTATAGTTATTGTAGTTCACTTTATTGAGAGATCTTCACTTTGTTCAAGCATCATCTATCCATATCAAACACTGGAAATCTGACCTTTAGAGACATGTTCGATTTCAACAGACAGAATCAATCTTTCTACAGAAACTATAATTGTTATCATACAGTGGCATATCAGAACATGACACGACCGTGAATTTAGTGGTTTAGAAGTCCATATCTATGTCAAATGAACGTTGTTGAACTATACTCGATATCATAATGCAACAAATATTCTTGGAAATATTAAGCGCTGAACGTAGACATTCGAATTATATCGTTGCGAAATAGCGGTCACGTCACACTAGGTAATTGCTGTGTAGCTCAACTGCTGCATTATCAATGTTCAGATTCTTGGAATCCACGTTATGAAGACAGTTTCTACATAGGTCTACTTCAGCGTGTCATTATTCTTCACAAGTGCTTACATTTATTATCTTCTTTTCAATATACATTATTGGTATTACACAATACATAGGCCTACTAAACATCACTTTCATATCTTAAGTTTATATTACGCTAGAAAAAATTGCAAATAGGCTATCGCTGTTCTGAACTACGCAATACTTACTTAATTCGCTAACGGAGAGTAATTCTTCAAAACAAATAATTTGTATTCGTGTAATAAATTATTATAAAACTTAGAGATAGTGAAAATATTAAATACCGGATATATACGTTCAAAGTTCTTAAGCAAACTTGCAACTTAATCATAGTCACAAAGGATCGAATATATGATTTAGAAAAATGTTCAAAATTAGAAAAACACAATTAATGCTAATAGACTACTTATACATGTAAATCTTCAGACTTAATTAGCTAATAAAGGTCTCAAATATGTCAGACTTATGACTTCAGCTCCAGCAGGATATATATATATATATCTGAGCAGAAGTTAAATATTAACCAAACAATATAAAAATAACAGGTTCTTGAAAACCCCTGAAATTACACTTTTGAAGCATTTGGACCTTTACTATTTCGAAACCGATCCCGAAAATATTTTATTGGTTCAAAAATTATCTTTGAAGGAACGGTCAAAACAGCCTCTACAACCCTCTGTATTTTTTCCACTACACCGAGTTCCTCGTCCTCGTCGGAACCTTTGATCTTCCGGTCCTGTTTAGCTTTTGCAGCAAGACGTTTGTCGTGTTCCTTTTTACTCTGTTCGTTTTCTTCTTCCAGTAATATGTCTTTCTTCTGTGCTTCTTCTGCTGCTTTTTTGGCAACTTCCAGAGCTTCCTTCTCTGCATTCAAATCTAAAATATAGTATTTTAAAATCACTGTTGGAGCAAACTGTTTCCCATTAATCGTTTGTCCTTAATAAACTGAACAAAAGTCAAAATATGTGAAAAATGGATCCACTAGTTTATTTTACCAACCCAGGAGGCCGCAGATAGGACGGAAAAATGAGTTGACATATTTGTATTGTTGCGAAATTTATAATTGGCTGGGCACTCTATGGAGCGCTGTAGTATTAATTTTAAGTCACTTCCTATTGAGCTGCTACGGTTAGATAGTTGATTTGGCACTCTATGGGGCACCGATGTTTGATCATTGTGTTGGTGCGATTTTTGATTGATACCTGTTGATATTGACATCGAGAGAGCTGCAAACTGCACCGGTGCCATTTAACCCTTTGGAAGTGAGGTGAAGCATTGGAACGTTAACGGTGAGGTGGGGTATGACATACCCCAATACATTTTTTTACTTGCAAGTCGCAATATCAACTACATAGCGTTAAATTATAGTTTTGTAACCAATTATCAGCTAAACTGGTGATTATCGTGAACAAATTGGCCTAACTTTTCAACCACAAAGGCCAGCGCGGTGGTGCTCAATATCAAAGCGGCTCTCTACAATGGGCAATGGCGTCTTCGTGGCACTTGAAACATGTAACGTTTGCGAACACGTGACATAATAAAAATAATAAAAAATAATTGATCGATCTTGCATCCATGCAAAACTACATATTATATCTGCAATATCTTCCATAATCGCCCTTTTTTTCTGCACTAAGCCGTAACTTTTTTAATTCATTAAAATCAACATGTATACGAAAAAATTTAATTTCACTTTTATATGCCAAAAAATAAAAAAAGTGACGTTCAAAAGTTCCTTAAATTGTCCTAATGTATCCGTATTTCACATTCACTAAGGTAGACAAAAATAATCCAAGGTGGTTTAACTTTTTCCGTAGAAAACGCAGCGTAGAATAGCTATGGGGTGTGTCATACCCCACCTCACCTCCAAAGGGTTAAGGAAATGTCCTGTGGTTTATATATAGCACCCGCTGGTGAAACTGCACCGGTGCCATTTAAGGAAATGTCCTGTGGTTTACATATAGCACTTGGTGGTAAAACTGCACCGGTGCCGATTGAAGATATATCCTGTGGTGATTAGGTAGCACCGGCCGGTGAAACTGCACCGGTGCCATTTCTAGTTGCACCCTATGGGAAAGGTGTTGGGGCACCGGGGTTTTCTGCACCTCTGATAGGTATATAAGGCAGAGGTTGGCCATGGGATAGTCAGTCTGGAGAAGACCGCCTGGAGATTCGGCCTCGAGCTATTGCATCGGCCTAGCAGTCTCGGTAGAGTCTGAAGAAGACCTGCCGCCGATCTACGGACCAGCCATCCGAGGCGCTGTCGCTAGAGGGCCTGCTTGACGATAGGACACGACGGTGAAGCAGCTGAACAGTTTACTCTCGATGTCAAGTTGCCTGTTGATGTGATTCTGTCAATCGCCTATGAGAAGAACTAATAAAGAGGTGTTCTACGTGTGTGAGTGTGTCGCTGTTGATCAATTCAAACCTCTCGATAGACCACGAGAGTCGGACCGGACAACCTTTATTGAGGCCTGGGGTTTCGGCATCCTGGTAGAGCTGAACCACTCAGCAAAGAAGACGAACTGAGAGAAGAAGACCCCCGGTTTCCCGACAGTATCATCTGTTCCTTAATTTTCAATGGTGATCATATGACACAACAAGATCCCCTGTCCAAAGACGGCAAAAGTTTAGCTGGTGAGAAACTTCAGATTCGACGTACTGGTCTATTGAGATGGCAACATTATCTCTCTCAACATTAGGCCTGCTGAAGCAAATCTATCTTCCCACAGCCTAATTTATGTATTCGAAAGCTCTCAGGCTCAAAGCGTCAGGTCTAGTGTGCGTGACGCCCTATAGGCAGTCGCCGTTCTTGCCCTAAGGCCAGGGCCGCCCTTAAGGGACGTACATCAAGGCGATGGCAATTAGTCACACATTTGTAGAATTTTTGTAAGATCTAGTGTTGGTATTTTCTGTTCTTGGGCGTATCACTTAATTGTCTTCATCAAAAATGAAACGACAGAAACTAAGCGAGCTCAGTTTCGGAAATAGCGAGAGAAAAGAGCCACAGCTGCAGCAAGTAACATGGATTTTAGGGCATTATTCCGAGAGGCAGTAATTCTTAAGCAGTTTGGAGGGAACTATGCATGTAGACAATGAATTCAGTATGCCACATCAATTTCATCACTCAATAAGCAGAGTGAAGACGGTGATTAGATGGAATTAATCCCAGAATTACCACAATTTCGTAAAATTGCAAATGTAAGGCATTGAAATACGAATCAAGAAGGATCATCAAAATCTTGAACTGCGCATCGAACTCGACACAACTTTATCAATGGCAAGTCATTACTCGAAAGATTGGAATGAATTGGAACATGACTAGGCTCTATGTGGATATAATTACGTACATCAACAAAGCAAAGCGGAGAAAATTCAGATTATTCTACAACTGCACTGTTCAATAAGTACAATTCATTGCTGAGTCACATTTCTTCATTCTGTTGACAATGCCAGTCTCAGTGGCGTATTACTACGGAATGCAAACCCGAGGCCTTTTTTTCGAAACCCGGGTTTCGGGATTGACGGCCGTAAAAACCTGGGTATGGACGTGTTTACAAATTTTACATGATATGTATTACTATTTGTTGCGATACGAACAACGTCGTCGTATGCAGCTACAAAGTCCAAAGTTCTTCAACAGTCAAGAATTTGCATAAAACAGAAACTTTAGGAAAATCGTGATAGAAGTTGCTTCATATAAGCAGTATTTTGGCTAGAAAAAATTTCCGGAACTGAAGAAATTCAGAACAATTATGAAAGCCATTGGAAGGGTTCCCGAGGGCTAAACTTGAACCTCTCACATAAAACATATCAAATATCAATAAACACTGACAGCGCTGAAATGAAGTTAATGTAACTAAATAACTCTTTACTTAGATGTCCACTTAGATGAGCAACTATCCTGGAAACAGCATATAGCTTATATCTCTCAAAAGTTGGCAAAAAATATAGGCCTAGGCATAATTTCCCGAATTCGGCACCTCCTACCGAAAAAAATACTTCTAAATCTATATTACTCGTTAATACATCCCTATCTCACCTACTGTAATCTCATCTGGGCAACAACCTATCGTACTCGATTGGTTTCTCTGATAACTCTTCAGAAACGTGCTATTCGAGTTATATGCAATGTACCCTTTAGAGCTCATACAAAGCAGTTATTCACAAATCTGGGAATCCTGCCATTTGAAAGCACCAATAAGCTACAGGTGGGGATCTTTATGTATAGGTTTCACATGCACTCATTACCTACAAGCTTCACTCGTTGGTTTAGCAAAAATCAAGAAGTCCACGGTCATCAAACGCGGTCTGCTAATAAGTACCACCAATTCAGTATAAATACCACTATTCGCCAACATAGTATTAGAACCTATGGACCGATATATTGGAATACTCTACCGACAGAGCTAACATGTCTTCCATCATTGTGTCAATTTAAAAACAAACTAAAGTCTTACCTATTGAATGCTGTGTGTCTGTAAAGTTCAATTGCTTTGCTACTTGTTAAGTACTTCTAGATAAGATGTCAGGGGGTTGGTTGTACGCGATGTGTTCACGTTTAGCCTACCTAGCAGCTAATGTTTGATGTCATGCATACTATGCTGGGAATGTCGATATTGTAATTACTCACGGATATGTTATTTAAGAACCAAACCATTGGTTGTAATGATTGACTGTAATCGGCGACCTCTGTCAGCGGAACGGTTCGTTCCTTTGGGGTTTCCCATTGACACTGCATGTATAACTAAACTAACTGTTTCCGTGTTTATATGTTTTTGGTGATCAATAAAGCATTGATTGATTGATTGATACTAAAAATTAAAGTTAACTGAATTATATTTTAATAGCTGAAAAAGTTCCCGAAACGCCGTTCCAGAGAGTTCTGCCTGAAAAAAGCATGGCATGCATGTATAAGACTCACTTTAAATAGTCTACATCGCAGCTTTAGGCCATGCCACTGCCAGCCTGGTTCCTGCATGCTTATGGCTTGCAATGTCCGACGTCACGAAGGATCTAACCTTATCTATATGGTATAGCACTTGTTTCTTAATAGAGTTCGCAGATTTCTGAAGATTAGGAAACCCACTGTCTGTCAAAATCCGGCGCATGTCCTCTGATGTATCAAAAACTCTGAAAGGCAGCCCATCACACGCAGTAATACTGGCGATGGTTGCTGCGAACGTGTTGTCATTTGCTTTCACAAGATAAGTAGTCATTGGTACATTCGTCACTCTGTAACCCAATTTGGCAGAACCAGCACTTAGGCTACTGAAGTAGATGCTGCGTTTGAGTCATCGCTTCCTGCGCTTGTGCTTGGACTAGGGGGCCTACCATCTTGGGCTTCGTCAAAACGACAAGGGTCACTAACGTCCTTGTGTTTGAGCAGGTTTATCTTATGCTTGGAGGAATATGCATAAGATAAACCTGCTCGTACCTCGGTCGCGGACTGCTACTGCCCAGCGTCGCGCCTATGCATCTGATGACCGTCCCTTTACGATTCGATCTGTGAATCTGGGGGTATTTCGGCCTCTTCTCGTTGTCTTAAGACGTTTCTTTTTTCGCAGGGTTCTTCGCACTGGGAGCGCTCCTGAGTGGGTATTAGTGTGAGAGGCGCTTTATAAATTTCTAAATACAATACAATACAATTATGACGCTAAACTGAACTAACCATTCAATTATCCTATAGGCATATCTGTAACTAATATAGTGACACACACGCTTGATCAAATGTCCCCAGAATATACATGTACTCTACACGTCCACGGCAGAAAAAGAAGAAGAAGAAGAATAAGAAGAAGAAGAAGAAGAAGAAGAAGAAGAAGAAGAAGAAGAAGAAGAAGAAGAAGAAGAAGAAGAAGAAGAAGAAGAGGAAGAGGAAGAGGCAGAGGCAGAGGCAGAGGCAGAGGCAGAGGCAGAGGCAGAGGCAGAGGCAGAGGCAGAGGCAGAGGCAGAGGCAGAGGCAGAGGCAGAGGCAGAGGCAGAGGCAGAGGCAGAGGCAGAGGCAGAGGCAGAGGAGCAATTTCTTAAGCTAGCCCTGAGGCAGCCATGGGCATGAAATGCTAGCGACTTCATTTTCTTAGAATCGGCATATGACGGCGAGTGGCCAATTCTCTCCCTCACCGTCTCAGCTTCCCACCTACCGTGTACGGTCATTGTATTAGTAAGTTCTGCCGTGAACTTGCCAACTCAGCTATGATGAGTTGGCAAGTTCACGGCAGAACTTACCAATAAATACATGTACATTATACAACTAACTCTAACAATAGCAAGCTAGGCTAGGAAAAGTTAGCTTCTTTAAACTGAACTCTATGGCATTTTGTACCTGCTGTGAAAGTTTAAAATGTAAAACGTTTGAACACAGTCTAATTATTCAATGTAATCATTCACCACAAGCATGCATAAAATTACAGAAACTAGAAACTAATATGTCGTTTTGGTTTTGTTAATCAAACGTTACAGACCTTGCAGTCATACTTTAATGGTTTTTCATTTAAAGCGCTTACCAACTTCATATTCCATACCTTTTTCGCGCCTTTCTGCTTCGGTGAGTTTGGTATCCGCCTTTAAGATTAATTGCCTGGCGTGTTCTCTGTCTTTCGTGAACGCATCAAACACATGTACAGCCTAAACGTGACATTTATTTGAAATTATTGATTACATTGAACGGTCACTGCGGCAATTGTAGCATGTTTGTTAACCTGAATCTTTAGTTTTATTTAGTGGTGCATGTACAGGTATGTCTATATATTCTGCTCGATTTGTTCGTGTCATAGTCAGTATGTATAATATCGTTGTAAACAGCGTAATACATATGCACTTGTGATATGCAAACAAGAGCTACTCACTTTATGTATGTACTGTACGTAAGCATGTATGTATGTATGTATGTATGTATGTATGTATGTATGTATGTATGTATGTATGTATGTATGTATGTATGTATGCATGTGTATGTATGTATGTATGTATGTATGTATGTATGTATGTATGTATGTATGTATGTATGTATGTATGTATGTATGTATATATGTATGTATGCATATATGTATGTATGTATGTATGTATGTATGTATGTATGTATGTATGTATGACATTGTATGACATTGTATGTTTGTGATTAACTGTGCCGTGTGAAACCAAGATTGTATGTTTGGTGTTTCAGCGCCTTTGAAATGTTCCTGACAATTCAATTCAATTCAATTTTTTATTGTTCCCAGAACCGACAAACAGAAATGAATAACATGAAACTATAGTAAATCAAATTTCAGACACATATTGCAGATGATTAGAGAAGTTTAACTATGCAGAGATGGTCTGAGGGAACAAAGGGCACACCCGAAGGGACGAGTCCCGCTGAATAGGGGCCTAATTGCAGTAATATATAGCAAAACTTACAGGTTATTTTCGTTAATTAAATGGACGGTAGGGGAATTCCATCCCTACTCAACTAAATCAGGAAAATGAACAGAAACAGAGAGAACCAAAAAAAAGATGCTAACAACTAAGCACTGTGATAAAAACATAAAGAAAACAGCAAGGCACTGCCAAGACAGGGAACGTTCAGTACAACAAGAAATAATGCCTTACAATAATATTGTATCAGTACACTTTAAACTGATCAACAGGCAAACAATAGAATGAAATACAGCAGTAAAAACTAGATAACTAAAAACTAGATAATAATACTCATTGCGTGCGCACGGATCAAGTGTTTGAAATGAACAAGGCTCTTAGCCTCACGAATGGCCCAAGAAAGGTTATTCCAAACGAGAGGACCTTGGTATGTGATTGAAAATTTACGTGAGTTAGTTCTTGCGAAGATGCATTAGTATTCTCTATTGCTTCTAGTAATTATTGATAGGCATAATTGGGCTGAAATAGGAGAGAAAAGCAGGAGGGAGAAGATTTCTGCCATATTGGTACATAAACACACCAGTTTGAATAAACTTAATTTGTGAAATATTTAAAAGATTAAATTTCAGATACAGAGGTCTGGTATGGGAATTAACAGCAGATCCTGTGATTAGTCTTATGGCCTTTTTCTGAATGACCCTTAGATTCAGCAGGTGGGCGTTGTAAGTTGAAGTCCAGATGAAGTTACAGTAAGTCAAATAAGGATATATAAGGGTAAAGTATAAGTTTTTGAGTATGTGGGGGGAAGAAGGTAAGATATTCTACGAATAATGCCAATGTTTTTTGAAATTTTCTTAGTTATTTCTAGTATGTGTGTATTCCATTTCAGGTGTTGGTCAATGTGGACCCCAAGAAACTTTAAGGAAGTGACTTGTGGAATTATGTTGTCTATTTTTAGTACGTTATCCGAGGATGGAATAATCTTTTTATTGGATCTGAAAATAATATAGTTGGTTTTAGAAAGATTTAGGGAGAGTTTGTTAGCTTTAAACCAATCATTAGCCATTGCTAGTTCTTCGTTTGCTATTTTGATCAGTTGGTCGTAGGAGGCATGTGAAAGAAAAGCATTAGAATCGTCAGCGAATAGAATATAGTGAAGAAGAGTCGAGGAGTTAGGAAGATCATTAATGTATATTAAGAATAAAAGAGGGCCGAGTATAGAACCCTGAGGAACACCAAACATAATAAGTTGGAAATTTGATAATTTACCATTGCACGAAACTTGTTGATAACGATTAGTTAAGTAACTTTTGAACCAGTCTAGTGCTTTGCCTCTGACCCCGTAATGTTCCAATTTAGAGAGCAAGATTTTGTGATCAACAGTGTCAAATGCCTTAGCAAGGTCAAAAAAATACCAATAGAGAATTCATTGTTATCCATAGCTTGTGTTATTTTATCTTGTATGTCCAATAGGGACATAAAGGTCGAGTGGCCAGGTTGAAAGCCGTGTTGAAAAGGATGAAGAATTTTTTTATTATTTATAAAGGAAAACGGACGGTCATACATGACCCTTTCAAATAATTTAGAAAAGAAGGGCAAGATAGAGATTGGTCTAAAATTGGAGATTTCACTTTTATTTCCCTGCTTATGAATAGGCAGCACCTTAGCTAACTTGATGTTTGAGGGGACCTCACCATTTCTAAGTAAGCAGTTGATTATATCACTCAATGGAACTGCAATAAATTCCATAAGGGGAGAGATTATGTAAGGATAGATGTCGTCAGGGCCCGTACTATGGGTTACTTTCAAGGTTTTATTTATGGCTAGTAACTCTTGAGGGCAAGTGGGTAGGATAACAAAGGAGTTCAAGGAGGAGGATGGCATATAGTCTTGAAATAATTTCTTCGAGGGAGGTATTTTTAGCGCTAGTGAATTTGGTAAGTTCGTAAAGTAGGAGTTACATTTATCAGCCATTAGTTCAGGATCTTTTATTGTATTACCATTAATATTGATTTCTTTTATAAATGAGTCAGTGTTATCAGATTTGACTATGGACTTGATTACCTGCCAGGTTTTTTTGACATCGTTATAGCATTTTGTAAATTCATTAGCGTAGAACTCTTGTTCAATTTTGGTACGAATTATTTTATATTTATTACGGTAGGTGGTAAAAATGGCCTTATTTTCAAGAGTGGGGTTTTTAATATATTTGATGTACAGTTTTTCTTTCTTTTTAATGGAATTATGCAAGCCTTGTGTCATCCATGGATGTTGCAAGGTGTTCTTTTTGGAGGTCTTCTTTAATTTTAATGGAAATGCCTGGTCGTAGTTAAGTTTAATTATATTTATGAATGAAGTGTAAGCTAGGTTTGTTTCTTCTTGATCGCATAGCAGTTTTACAGATGACCAGTCAGCATCAGCCAAAAGCATTTTAATACGTTTTAATACAAATAGGAGTCAATAGCACTGTATAAACGATCACATACATACATAGATACATAACATATTTCAAAACATACATCATAGCATTTCTTACCACAACTTGCAAGTGAGGCGTCTTTTCATACGTGTCAACAAGTTCCTGCATATCTTCTTCATACTTCTTGTATCCGCCGCTAAACGAGTAGTCCGTATCTTCTATTTTTTTATACAGATCTGCTAGCAGCTTTACACAAGCCTCTGTAGATTTCGTCTCATTTACACTGCGAAACTGTGCGTAAGTGTTTGCGACTTCGAACTATTTGGAAAAATAAAATAAGACATTTTAACTGTTTTTGCAGAAACCAACATATCTGTTAAACTTGGCAGTTTAAAGAGTTAAAGTCCTATTTGTATTGTAATACAAATTTTGCTGAGTCAAAATAAAACGAAACTAAAATATGATTAAGAAGTCATAAGATATTTTGTTGGCTAACATTACTGATCCTGAGGAGTCATGATGACTAAGAATCAAATGATGGTTGTCAAAAGTAGTGATAGCTCCTGTGTTTTCCAACCTGCGAGTCACGACTCTCAAGGGGTCGCAAAGTGATTTATGGGGAGTCGTCGCGTCCCAAACGCAAGCGGCGAAGAGCATTTTGCCGTCAAAACACTTTCTAACTCTGCAAGAGGTACTTGATTTTCTGATCAAAATTGTGAATTACATCAAGTGTATATAATAATAATTTAATGCCGTTACAAGGGCGCCTTACAGTCAACCAACAGCAAAATAGGCCTCAGAAACAAATAACTTTTGAGTCCGGATTTGAAGGAGCCAATTAAGTCAACCGAGGACAAACTGAATGGCAAGTTGATTCTTCCTAGGACAAATTGAATGGGGAGTTGATTCTTCCTAAAACAAATTGATTGGAAGAATTGATTCTTCCTAGGACAAATTGAATGGGAGAGTTGATTCTTCCGAGGACAAATTGAATGGGGAGTTGATTATTCCGAGGACAAATTGGATGGTGGAGTTGATGCTTCCTAGGACAAATTCAATGAGGAATTGATTCTTCCCAACAAATTGAATAGGGGAGTTGTTTCCTTCAAATACAAATCGAACGGGGAGTTGATTCTTCCTAAAGCAATTTGAATGTGGAGTTGATTCTTCCTAAAATTCAATTTGTCTTGGGCTCCTTGGATCTCCCGGATGAAATTTATAAGTGGTTGACAAATCTATACTATAAGTCTAAGTCTGTTTACGTTGTCCTTCCGTTTGTATGTTTGTTTGTTTGTCTGTAGTCTAAAGGCTCCGAAACGGAACGCTTTAGCGATTTACAAAATTTTACAAAACATTATTACGCCACGTCTAGGTCAACGCGACTATTTTCAGCTCGCAATTTTATTTAAACGCCGATATATGGACATTTTAAATTTCCAACTGTTTCAACGAGGCTATCTCAATACTGGCCATAGTATGGCCATTTGTCCACGTCACGCGGGCTAAATATGCAATCTTACGTCACGCGGGCTAAATATGCAAATAAGGTCATTCGTCCTAAGGCTCAGACTACGCTTCAAAAAATTTCGAGCGATAGGTGAAACATTGCCGAGCTCAACGAGGTAAAAGAACAACGGCCGAATTTCCGTCTATTATATTTAGCCCGGGGAACAAATAATACGCCTATTATAAGGTTGAGATAACCCGTGTAGTACGGGGAACAAATAATACGCCTATTTAAGGTAGAGATAACCCGTCCAGTACGGGGAACAAATAATATTGCCGAGATATATATATATATAACGTAGAGATAACCCGTGCAGTAAACGCGCAATGCAACCATGTTCACCTATAAATATCGTTTCCATTCAGATATATGGACATTTTTTAAATATTTGAAGCCATCAGCAACTATAGTAAGTAAGTAAGTAGCCTTTATTTGCAGCCGTTAAAAATTATGCCTGGGGAAAACCTGGGCGAAGCCGGTTAAAAAATGCTAGTTACTGTCATAAAAGAGACCATAATTATTACCAAGCAGTATGGCATCCTATCGGCAGCCGCTGAAATCAATGCCAGCGTCGTACACGGCTCAGGGATTGGCCCGGGGTCTTACATCGTTGAAGCCTCGGATCTTCATCCGCTTCATGACTTTAACGTCATGCTAAAACTTGCTGACGATACATATCTGATCGTCGGCTCAAATAACATAGCAACAGCCACAGCAGAACTCGACCATGTGTCAATCTGGGCTAAAGAAAATAACCTCTGCCTCAACTCATCTAAAACGAAAGAAATGATCATCATCAAGAGGGGAAGGAGCCGCATACCCCTTCCTCCGCTGATAGTTCCTGGTGCAGAACGAGTCGACTCCATCCGGGTGTTGGGCGTGACTATCAGCTCAGAACAAATTGACTGTGGAGTTAATTCTTACTAGAACTAACTGACTATTGGAGTGTATAGTTACAGGACAAAACACTTCTGTTGGTGACTATAAAACTAGTGTAGTTGATTTTTCCTAGGACAAAATGAACGAGAGAGTTGCTTATTCGTGGAACCAAATAACTTCCGGAGTTCATTCTTCTTAGGACAAATTGAATGGGGGAGTTGATTCAGGTATTGCTTAAAAATCTCATTACATGAAGACCTTTCATTTAGGAGCTCTGTATTTAGTTGGTACCGCACTCGCTTATACGTCAGAGGTCCAAAGCCATTTCCAGTAAATTGCCCATCTTTGTTTGGAATTCTTCACAAGTATTTCAATTTCGATTGCGTTGGAAGAACCTCCGAGTGGATAACTCGAATTGTCATTAAATAAAATCTCATCCGTAACTACAATATTTGAATTTTTGCTAACATAACGTTCACGCTTACAAGGATCTGCCCCTCATTAGCATGTTCGTGTGTATCCATCTGATACTGCATCCGTTCGTTTGCGTGGCTTCCTTTTAGCATTCATTTGTACGTCTGTGTATTCGTTAAAGTGTCTTCTTCTGTCACTGCGTATGCGCAACACCGTCGATCGCTTGGGTGGACGTTGAATGTGTCTGTTTAATCTAAGGGTTCATCAAGCTGGAACCAAGAAAGGGGCGTTTCCTGGGGAGGGTTTTATTCATTCAAACACTACGCTATCCATATGGATGTATCGTGTACGGAAAATGCCATAGTGTAAATTATAATTAATATTGCATTTCTAAGATAGTATTCCGTTTGGTCTGAATGATAAGTTAAGATGGATTTTAATGATAAATTTATATGGCGCCTGGACTTTGCATTGCCGAACATGCTGGTAAGCTTGTCAATTGTCCTAGTAAATTTCTATTCAACCTCATTCTCTATTCGCAATCTCTCGCCACTCAATTCATTCTTCAGTGGTGGCTGTACACCCGTTTGAAGACATTCATGCAGTTTCAGACTAGTGCATGCCTTTGCACTGGTTTGTGCATGCGTCAGTATGTTACCCATAGTACCTATTAAGATGCTCTAGCGATAATCGTTTGGAATTCTTGGTTCAAAAAACGATGTAAGGTCTGCGTTGAGAGTTCTATAGCGTTGGACACATTCAAACAGACCATGTTAGTGTGCAACTTATGACACCTGTTAAAGGGTTTATGCGCCGCCACCGAAAGTTACTTGTAAAGGTACTAGGAGCTGCGGCTAAACGATTTATGCGCCGCCAGTAGAACTTGCATGTAAAGGTAGTAGGAGTTGTGGTTAAAAGATTTATTGTCTGCTACCTGCAGACTGTGGAAATGGGAGATCTCTCACACATTAGATTCCGTTTGTCTCAATTGGAAAAGATTACTGTAGAGGTTAAGGTTTTAAAACGGATTCCACCATTAAACCTTTTATGTACAGCCATTCTCGTATATTTTTAATGTGCCTAGGCTAAGCGCAATGTGTTAGACATTTAAATATACGGAGGTAGGAGTGAGTTATAACTTCTAAAGTGCCAGTTACGCCTTTGCAAAGAGGGCCGCCGAACCGAGTGCGAGGGACTCAGGAAGCCTACATGAGTTGCCAGCTACAGGCGCAGATGGACCGGTCTCTAACGACTCAGCGAGACGAGCAGCGGAGATGGCAACGGAAAATGGAGAAGAGAATTGATCAGCAATTCCGGGAGCTCCGCCAGGGAAATCCGACGGACGACGAACCGGGTCGAGATGCCCGGCCAGAGCGAGACCGCGCCCAGGAGAATCAGCGACGGACGGTGACCTGCTTCAACTGCGGACGAGCCGGTCAAATCGCCCGCAACTGCCGACAAGCACGCCGAACCCAGAACCGCCAGAACGAGACTGCGACGACCGAGCCTGATGCTTCGACGCCGCCGGACACGGTGACCATGAATCATACGACACGCCCAAGAGTGCCGATCCGCGCCAGCAATTGACAACCCCGTCTGCATCCGCGGATAGATCAACGGATGATCGCAGCTGCGCCTAATCGACACCGGATCGAAAGTCAGCCTGGTGTCGTCATCTACCGTCGAAGGGTTTGAACTTCGCTCTTGCAATCGCTTTTTGATGGCTGCTAATGGTCTGATAGACGGGTCCTTGGGGAGGTTCTTGCACCCATTAAGAAATGAAGGGGTTTTGAGATACAAACCTCGTTTCTGATGTGCTGAGCCCATGTTAGGCATGGATTGGTTACGGGAACATCGCTCCCGCTTAGGGTTTGGTACTGGGGCCTTGTTCGTAGGACGTAGGCGTATTTTCCTGGTGAGGGGTAATGGGTCTATTTGGTGCCGGCGCGTGATCGTTGCCGAAGTCCCCTAAGTGCCAGAGCGACGTACCTGTCAAGACCTTGAATGGGTATCTAACTACGGTGGCGCCCGCCTGGATGACCGAGGCTAAGGAGATCCAACCGGGTTCCATCTAGCCCGCGTTGTTGTCGGTGACCACGTAGATACCCGGGTAAGGGTGGTGAATTTGAAGGAGGACCCGGTCCGGCTGCCCAAGAATCGGCCTCTGGGGGAATTGCACCCGGTGCAGGTAGAGCTGCGCAAGACGAACCAGGGGAACGGGGACCCGGTTGGCAAAGCCTCGCCAAGCGAACAGTTGATTTTCCCGAAGAAGTGCCGCCTGAGATTAGGGAACGATTGGGTGCGTAGCTGGTAGAGTACGGAGATGTTTTCCTTGTTACCAATAGGGACCGGGGAAGGACGTCGGTGTGCACGCATAAGATTGAGACGGGCGATGGGCGTCCCGTAAGACAGCCGTTAAGACGACAACCGCTGCTGCATAGGGCCGCCGTTGATAGCCGGTTGGACAGTATGTTGGCCGATGGGATAATTGAACCCGCTGTAAGTGATTGTAATTGTAATTAGCAACTGCTATTGCGCCGGTTTCTAATGCAAAAGGTATCAACCGATGGCACACCAAACCCAAGTGGCAATCAGGTCAACATTCAAAAGATCAGTCCGTAAGAGACAGAGAGATCGCCTACGGTGGATAAGCAATTTGAAAGAGGTAATTTTTCATTCGAGAACGAATTGACACAAGTGACTGAGCACAGCCTAAAGACACAGGGAGAGAGTTCCAAAAAGTAGGCCCAGAAACCGAAAAGCACGTTCACCAAGAACAGTTCCAGATTTCGGTATGACCAGACAAAGATAATAAGATGACCTCATTGAATAACAATAAGTCTGAGGCATAAAAACTGATTTTAAATATTGTGGTTGGCCAAAGTTTACAGTTTTATATACTATGAGCCCCAGTTTGAAACGAATTCTTTGCTGATCAGGAAGCCAATGCAAAGATTTAAGCACAGGAGTTATATGTTCATATTTAGATGTATTAGTTATGGCTCTAGCCAGAGAGTTCTGAACCCTTTGCAGTTTAAGCAGGTTACACTTATTGATACCAACAAGAAGTGAATTACAATAATCTAGGCGACTGGAAACCAGTATATAAAACTGTAAACTTTGGCCAACCACAATATTTAAAATCAGTTTTTATGCCTCAGACTTATTGTTATTCAATGAGGTCATCTTATTATCTTTGTCTGGTCATACCGAAATCTGGAACTGTTCTTGTTGCTTTTCAGTTTTCTGGGTTGCACTTTTTGGAATTTCTGCCCTAGCAAGGTTTGAACCCCCAACCACTCAACTGACAGTCTAGCATGCTAACCACTACACTACTTACGGACTGATCTTTCGGATGTTGACCTGATTACGGCTTGGTTTTGGTGTGCCACCGGTTGATGCCTTGTGCATTAGAAACCGGCGCAATGGGAGTTGTTCATTACAATTACAATGACCACCACCCTCATATTCATGCCGATGTTGCATCTGAAATACGCGAGACACAATTGAGGAGCACATTTCCAAAACTCACTTGGTCCATTTTTTTATTATTTTTTAGTTATCACTGCCACTTTATTCCTTATATGCAAATCTATAATTTACATAATCAAACAGGGCAAAAACTCACTCAAAACATGAAAGTGCAGGTCTTTAACTGTTAAAATTAACTCCTAGAGCACTCTCGCAGAGTTGTTCTGCTTTGTGCGTGCAATCTTACACACACATGCGCACACACAAACACACACACACACACACACACACGCATTGATGGCTACAGAGCGAACGAACACTGTTGCAAGTACCTGTAAATGGACGTCAAACTTGTTATAAGAAATTTCTTACCACCAATTGTTTATAATAGAGTTTGTCCACGTCAAACACCGATTTCGTCAGGAAGAAGTCAAATGCTTCCTTAGAGCACTTTGCGTGACAATCACACATTTCTTTCATGGTTTCAGTAGGGAATGTAACTGTTGCCTCAAACCTCTTTGTGTAGAGATCAACACTTTCCTTGATAGCCAGTTCATTTTCAATCTTTGCGGTTGATTGGACGGCGTAGTGAATGCAAGGCGCATTACCGTTCCGAATTGACTCCACGTATATCGCTGCCAGTCTGGCCAAAGCTAGAAGAGCATTTGCAATACAGCGTAAAGATCTGGGTGATGCCAACAACCTTCACGCGAAATACACAGATTTACTGGCAGTAGATGCACTGTGAGATACTATTTATGCTTAATATGTTTGATATGGTTTGGAAATTTTGGTTAAGGTGTTTCTTTTCTGCACTGTATTAATACGTATTAGGCTATTTAAAAACTTTAAATCAACTTACATGCACAATATTGACGGGGAGCTTGGCAGAATTCACAGTTAGAAAGGATAACTGTATAGAGCAAAAGAGAAACTTGTTGGAATAGGCCTGCACTTCTTTCTAGATGGAAACTGTAAATTTGAGAACGAGAAAAGTTGCGTCAAGTTCAATAACGCTGTATTTTGTTGCCGGTGTCACGATATAAAAATTATAAAGTCTCCCCAAACAGAGTCTCCCGATGGCTGAAATAATGTCTCCCCCGGAGACTTTTTTATCAGAACAAAGTCTCCCCTATTGAAATAGAATCTCCGCATCTACGATACAAAATCTCCCGTACTATAAATGTATCAGTCCCCCTCTATTTTCGGTGACTTTTCTATATACCGGTAATTTTAAATATGATTTAATATGGGCATTTCTAAAATAAATGACTGAATATGTTTATTAGTTGAACTGGACAGTAAATAAATATGAAATGAAATACGAAATTTATTAAATAAATGTTTTATAGTAGTAGTATGTAGCATGCAATAGCATCACTAGGATGTCGGGAGCGTTTACGTCAGTAAAACGCAGTTGACAGATTACACGCAGCTGTATAATCAAGAGAATGACTCTGAAAAGAACACTTTATTGGTGCTAGCTAGCACTGGTTTCTGAAACGATTCCCTATCTCATTCACTAATTGATGTATTCCTTATGCCAGCTAGCGCTAAATAGCTCCACTCCGATTCTTTGAGGTTTAGATCTACCACTGAAATTGTGTTTGATATTGGCCGTTCAATATTATTCGCTTCAGATGTACCAGTCCAGCTTATTAGCTTTACAAGGAATCAGAAACAATGCATGGAAATAACTATAACCGTACTGGCTTCCCGATACGAGCTAACACTGGCTTCTATGCTATTCATGATGCGAACTAGGCCATTCATTTGGCTGGTATAGGCCTAATAGTTGTTGACTATTGTTAGCTAGTGTCAGGTTATTACCTAGAATAGGGCAGATGTATCAGGCCAGCTTATTAGCTCTACAAGTAATCAGAAACAATGGATGGGAATAACTATAATTGTACTCTCCACCAGTGATTGTAAATAAAGTACTGGCTTCCTGATATCAACTTGTCCTTGCTTTTCTGGCATTCATTGACGAAGATTAGGTGTATTTGTCACAGAGTTATGGGCAATACTCATTAAATAAATCGCAGCTGAAACCAAACCTAATTAGTATCGATAGTCCAATATCAAAGAAAATAGTCCATGTAGTCCATGAAGCCAGTACAGTCTTGAGATAAAGACTACTAAAGCACTTGGTGAACCACGGAATTATTCGGCTTAGAATTAAATTTGCTGACGGAGGTACGGTAACAAAAGCTAGAACAAAGTTGATTTATTGACTATAATACGCAGACCATATTCGTAGTTCAAGTTTTTTCTGCACGAGCTTAAATGATCCAAACTGATTGTATAAATATTAGGGTGATTAAAAGAAATTTTTGTAAGTTAATTAACATAGTTGCTCATTTTGTTCCTTTTGTACACAGAATAGATTGTGTATACAAAATTTCAAGATAAAATGCAGTTTAAAGGTTGGTCATTGAACAGAAAACTTTCCATACAGTCGTATTCAAGTTGCAAATTGAGATGATGGCCAAAATTGGCCATATCATATAGCACACACACAATAAAGTTGAATAGCATAAATCATAGATTCATTAGTAACTCAAAGCAGTCATAAGAAAACAGATAGTCATTCAAAACATTAATTGTAGACTTTTATTGTAGAATTATTCATCAGCAATCCTCCACTGCCCGAAGCAGGACGTTTTGGCGCCGGACATTTTGGCGCTAATAAACGTAGTAAATAATGTTAATTTTTTAATGCAAAGAAATATCAGCAGGATAACCAAGTTTTTATGGTGAATTGGATTGAAATGAAAATAGAATTTGATGAATTAATATCATCTTTTTAATGCTGCAATATTCTTTGGTAAGAAGGCAGTCTACCAATGTCCATGATAACTATCATCAATACAGCTTCCAGTTATGTAAGGAAGAAATTATTTTCATCAATCCAGCTTCGATTTACGAAAACAATTCTTATAATTAATCCAGCTAATATTGAAACAATTATTTCACAACATCACGAGTCTGTGAAACTGTTTGTCGATTGATGCAGAAGCTGATGAGAGAGTGATCAGAGAGGCTGGGAGGAGATGGAGAGGTTTTGGATGACAGCACCTGTAGGTGTGATGATGACATCAAAAGTGTGTCCTCTGTTATGTGTACGCACAGATATGTGCTATACAAAAGATAAAGAGTCGAGAAGATGGGTGATGGTTGTGGTGCAAGAGAGATCAGCATTGTCAAGATGTATGCTGAGGTCACCAAGTAGGTAGACAGGATAGGAGAGAACAGATAGATGAGAAAGGAACTCAGAGAATTCACTGAAGAAGGTAGGTGTTGTTCTCTGAGAGCCAGGGCGATAAAGGCCAGCGACAAGTAGCCGTTGGCACCCCGAGGTGACAAGAATGGAGAGGTGTTCAAAGGTGCTATGGATAAAGTTTTATAGCTCTTGTTTGGTAGAGCGGAGAGTTTTATAGTGGAATATGCATATCCCACCATGAGGAGCATTGAGGACGGCTTTCTGGACCGAGAGGCCGTGGCTGGTCAACGCAGAGATAGTCGTCAGGTGTTGACAGGATGACTGACGGAGAGTTGCTGGCTTCATGCCAGGTCTCAACAGCGCAGAAAACGTCGAATTCCGAGGAAGCGATTAGTTCCTGAACTGAGCAGGATTTATTCCCGAGCGAGCGGACACTGAGGATGCCGACGCGAAGGGGACGTTAGATAGGCGACGGAGGTTTCCTCTTTGAGCACGAGAAGCTTTATTTCGATCTCCATGATAATAATGTTGATCTTTGAAAAGAATCGACGGGGCCCCAAAAGAGTGAATGCATCCAACCAATTAAGCTTAGAAGCGCGTGCAGTTCCGCCCCAGAGTAGCTAAGAACCATCTGAACGCAGAGGGGCGCTGAATTGGCGATAATAGAGTCGCACGTGGTCGCCGAACAGGCGACAATAGAATGTCAGTTAAGACGCAAAAAAACGTTACCACCACTCGTAATGAAAATCACAGGCTGTAGTACGATTTATTGCTATTCTATCCTGCAGATTGTAGCAGGAATCGTAGCAGAAAATTTTATTAAATAGAGATTATTTTGCGAGCTTCAACAGACACAACCACCATGATAGAGGTGAATATAATTATAATGTGCTATAAGTTGCAATTAATAGGCCTAAGTACTACTTTGTGAAAGAGTTCAAAATTATTATCAGTTTTATTAGATTACCAAAAAACAATATCCCGCAGACATTCTTAGGATGAGAAACGTCATAATAAGATGTGACTGTAGCCTATCTCTCGTTGAAATAAAGTTTCCCGGGGAGGGTTTATTTCAAGGGGGGATCAAATATAGCCTACTCTTACCCGAAAACTTTCTTTCAGAATATAGTCTCCGGGGGCGAATATGTTCTGAAATAGATCCGCCGGGGGAGAATCTGCTTCGAAATAGAGTCTCCGGAGAGAGACTTGTAAGAGGAGACTCTGTCACGGGTCACCGGCAGAAAATATAGTATAAATTTCAAAGCGGCAGAAGTGGAGAAATGCAAAGTGGAATACCCTCAATCCGCTCATGTATAAACATTGATCACTTACCGAACAGATTATCAAACCATCGATATTCTTTCTCGTATGCGTCATTATTTAATACCTCCGTACCTTACTTACCGCAATGTAGTTTAGAAGTAGAATAATTATTGCTTGCTGGACAACCTACAGGGTGGCCCAATAAAAAATGTCCCACCGGATAGAATGCAATTTCTCCGCAACCAAATGAGATTTTTCTACCAAAATTTCAGCGTTCACAGAGGAATGATTTATCAACAATCCACCAAAATTTCACCTAACAATTTGCATAGCTTCAAAAGTTATAGCTGTTTAAATGTTTAATTCTATTTTTTCAAATTTCCGAAGAAAAATGGACAGTCACTTGCAATTTTCAATGTCAAATAAAATCATCTTTCATTGCGAAATCAGAAATCTGTTGAGCAGTTTTTCTCAAGGCATGTTGGAAGTGTCCACCCCTAGCTTTCACGCAAGCTCGAAGTCTTTGTGAAGCTCAGTATGGCCTTGTCGATTGAGTCCTGCCCCAGCTGGTCTCATATTCGCTGCAAGACTTTTTCAGCTCGTCAATGTTCTTCGGCATGGGATGAAATGTCTTGTAGCGTTCAAGCATAGCTACCCAGACGTGATAATCAAGAGGGTTAAGGTCTGGAGAGCTTGGTGGCCATTCATCATTGCCAATGAATTCACTGCAGTTGGTGGCAATAAAGCCTTGAGCCAACCGTGCCGTGTGAGCAGGCGCACTGTGCTGCTGGAAAATGAAACCAGACTTGCAGTCTTCAATGAGCGTTTACCCAAGCCTTGTCTGGGATGAAGTGCAGTCTTCCCTTATCGCCGTAACACACGCCACCAGAACCATGATGTGCTTCGCAAACTTGGATCTCTCGACCACCAGGCGACTTTTCGTGAAAATCGCGCTTTGTGCTGGCAGACCAAACGCACTTTATATATTTTAAAATATCTGCAATTATTAACAGCTCGTTACAACTTGCTTCATAAACACTTTCTTTACAACTTGTAATGAGGTCATATGACGGCATCGTTATTTCGGTGTTACAAAACAATTTCTTTGTGAACAAATCTTAAAGAAATATCTATTATTGGACCGCTCATCTGCGGAAATTCGAAAAAAATGGAACTGAATATTTAAACAGCTGTAATTTTTGAAGCTATGTAAAATGTTAGGTGCAATTTTCGTGGATTGTTGACAAATCATTCCTCTGTAAATGCTGAAATTTTGGTAAAACAAATCTTCATTGGTTGCTAAGAAATTGCATTTTATCCGGTGGGACATTTTGTATTGGGCCACCCTGTATATGACAGCGCACTGCTGCTGGGAATCAACTTACTTGTGGTATCGCTGGCGTGCATGAATTCGGTGACTATAGGCGGGCGGGGCTGATGGGAGGGTGGGTGCAGCGTGCTGGAAATATAACTGAGGTGGCAGAATAAAAATGGCACGCGAAGATTAGTTTTGCTGATTGGATTGAGGTTGGATATTCTCGAATGTGAAATTAGCTTGAACACTTAAAACGCTTCTGCCCCTTTATTCGACTGTCAGAAATCCTTTAGGATTCTACAAACTTGAAAAGCCAACCATGCTAGCAGATGCTTTTTCTATCCACAAGTTGTTACGGCATTCCTTCATACCATGCGCAGTACAGCAGTATAGTTTGCATGGGACGCCCAGTGGTTTATCCGGCGTTGAATCGATGGTGGTTTGTTGCTGGAATCTTGATTGTACAATTTCTGAAGTTTCGTTCAGCGGTTACCAAAATCATGACGGCTGTAAAACGGTGATGACGTTAGTAAAATCATCCAAAACGAGTATATTCGACACGGTTCACTTGGTAAGCATCACAAGAGCGGACTCGAAATGCATTACATCCACGAATACACGGGACATTTGCAGGCACGGTTTAAAACGTAGACAGAATGTTGCGCATTCAGAACCAAAATTGGCGGCGAGGTCCTGTATTTGCGTATAAAAATACCGGATTTTGAACCCTCTCAGTGACACTGAGGGGTTCAAAAATCCCGCAGAATGTTTTTAGTATGATTTTTAAACTTTAAATTAAGCAGGTATACAATTATACATAGTATGATTTTATCACGTGATCTATGTAAGAAAACTTTTAATACCTCGTCCTGTGGTTATGTCATTAAATATAGTCTTCACTTTGCTCTGTGAGAAAATATAGTCGCAGAATTCATGGGTCACTTTGAGGAAACCTTTGTTAAAATCGCAATCCTGTAATGTGTCAATTTTGTCCATCAGTTCCGTGTCTTTTACTGGAAATGGAAAGACGAAACATCTTCTCTGTGGAAAGTATTCTTTGATGCAGTCCTTTGGATGAAGTGGCTTAGCTGTTTCCTTTTCCGAGACTAAAATTAAAGATTCATAAAAACTACATAAACGATCACATTTCTAATTCGGTAGCCTACTTAGACCTATAGTTAGCAGCATGTGTAACTTAGTCATGCAAGGCTTATATACTTTCCAATGCAGGGTTATACGAAGATAGTTCCAACCAGTAGCCTACGGCTTGCATATTTTAAAGCACGATCGCCAAATGTCATTGTTAGTAATGGCAGCTCGTCGAGATCGTATGCTTTAATTTCTAAGCGCCCATAGAAATCTAAGTTGCAGGAACCAGCTTATTCACATGCGCTCAGTAAAAAAATTGATATACAGGTTAGGTCAGGTTTGGTGTTTCCATGTCGAGATCCAAGAGTCAGTGTTAGTGACCGCCAGCAGAAATGCTCAAGACAGACAATTGTTTCGCAGATGATCGAAACAAGGAGATTCCGGTTTTTAGGCACTCTGCAAGGTGCGATTGCAGACAGGAACACTTTCGGGAGCATCGAAGCTGATTTCAGGCCCACCGAGATGCTACAAGAGACCTGTCGAACTCGAAATGCACACTTGGACCAGGACGGTGGACATGGATCATCACCGACTGAATATTGGGTTACGCACGATCTCGATGTGAGCGGAAGTCCAAGATCTTTGATGACATTGACGACGATGCGTTAAGGAGGAACAGTGGCTGACGTATTTTGGTCTTCTGGATAACCTCATCTGTATTTTAATTAGAACTTCGATAGGCCTGCATATGCGGTGAAGCAGTAGCTTAAGAGTGCTCTATGGAACGACGGGCGTGAGTTCCAGCGACGTAAGAGCATATATTTAGCAGCATGTATGTATGAGTGTATAATAATGTGAATGTGTGTTGTGTATGTGTCTGTCTGTCTGTATGTGTGCATACATTTTACAACGCCTTTGCCAAACGTGTCGCTAGACAACTAATGCTACAATTTCAAATAAGAACGACGGCTTGATCTGACGCATAACACAACAAAATCAAATAACACAGCACTCAGCTCGACTGCTGTAATTACTTTTTTCCTAGGCCTTAAATCCACTTCTGTTAAACTTAGACACAACGCATCGTAACAGCTCCTTTATCTCCCTCTCTCATTCTGGTCTTCTGGCAACCGGATTTGTTCTTCATTATTGTATCTAAACACGACCCCTCCAACTTTTTGCAGCGCTGTGAATAACCTAAAACCCTAGGGCTACGCTTAGCGTTTTAGCAGCGCTTAGCAAAATTTCTTGCTTACAAGTGCAATATTATTTTAAATAGTTTAATGTTGTATTTGTCAATTTATATACATGTAACGTTTCTCATGGATCTACACTGATGTGCTCCCGGCACTTGAGCACAGAGAATATACATGAATTTTGGGTCGGCGATCGTTGCGCTCTTCGGCCCATGGAGATATGCAGGGTTCCACGTTGTTACACAACAACTCGAGCCCATCGTGTCTCCTCGTGTGTTGGACCGTCCTCCTCGAACAATCTGCAACTGCTATTACGTACTGATGCCCGTAAATCTGTACAGCATACATTTGCTAACTGTCTTAAAACGAATTTCTTAGATTTCTGTTAGATAGTCATAGGTACAACGCCTTTGTGAGTTTAACATGCGCTCTGTTAAATGTTCTCAAACATAAATATGCATGAACGCATGCATACATGCACATACATACATACATACATACATACATACATACATACATACATACATACATACATACATACATACATACATACATACATTCCCTCCTTCCCTCTAGGGTTCTCTACCCCCGTTGTTTTCCTACTATCATACTGTAATTATGATGATTGTATGCTTTGCTTCTGTTGGAAACAATAAAATTTATGTTTATGGTTATGGTTATACATACATACATACATACATACATACATACATACATACATACATACATACATACATACAATCATACATACATACATACATACATACATACATACATACATACATACATACATACATACATACATACATACATACATACATACATACATACATACATACATACATACATACATACATACATAACCATAACCATCATTTATTGTAGCCAAACAGGTATTACACAGAATATAGTATGAGATACGATATACGAGATATTACTCCTATGTTTTTAGCTATTTTAGATGCTATTATTTCTATGTGGTTCTTCCAAGTGAAGTATTGGTCTACATGCAAGCCCAAGAACTTAACGGTTGAAACTTGCGGTATTTCAGTAGTGTATATAAGAATTTTCCCTATAATCTGAGGTGTTGCTCTCCTGTGAGATCTGAATAAGATATAGTTAGTTTTAGTCAAGTTAAGGGATAGTTTATTAACTTTAAACCATTCGGATATTTTTATGAGTTCACTGTTTAGCTCAGTAAATAGTTTTTAATAATAATAATAATAATAATAATAATAATAATAATAATAATAATAATAATAATAATAATAATAATAATAATAATAATTACGACAATTTATATGGCACCGTAACACGGCCATGCCGTTACAAGGGCGCCTTACAAGACAACTAACAACAGTCGGGATAAGCACTGGCGAACAAATGTGATTTTAGCATGGATTTAAAAGAGTCCAATGAGTCGGTCAATCGAATAGCAGGAGGAAGTCTGTTCCAGCATCGAGGACCGGCGGCCGAGAAAGCACGATCACCGAAGCGCGTCCTCATCCTCCGCACACGGAGATCAATCTTCGCAAGCGATCGGAGCCGCGGAGCCCGGACGCGGAGGAATGAGTCCCAGTGTAGTCGTCATAGGAACTATGAGTAAAGAAGATGTTGGAGTCGTCAGCAAATAGTACGAATTGGAGAATTGGAGATGCGTTAGGTAGGTCATTGATGAAGAGCAGGAATAGAAGAGGCCCCAAGATAGACCCTTGTGGAACCCCATATTTAATCAGTTTAAATTTCGACAGTTTGTTGTTACATTTGGCCTGGTGGTATCGAAGGGTTAGGTAGTCCTTGAACCAGGATAGGGCAATTCCCCTTATTCCGTACCTTTCTAGTTTATTTATGAGTATGTCTTGATTCACAGTATCAAATGCTTTCGGTATATCCAAGAACATTCTTACTGAGTATTCATTGCTATATATGGCTTGGGTTATTTTGTCCTGCATATTTAGAATTGCCATTGCAGTAGAGTTCCCTGATCTAAAGCCATGTTACCTACAATGCCCTTCAAACGTGTAAACCCTCTTACATTCGCCAGCTATTCACCATCCAACCGCCTGGGTCTACTCGCTCATCATCATACCTTTTCTATCCTGGCCTCCAGTCTCATCCTCTCTGAAATTCTGCAGCCGCTCCTTAGTCTATGCTGCACCAGCTCTTTGGAACGGACTCCCAAAAGACCTCCGCCAGTTTGCTCATCATCCTATCTCGCCTCTTAACTCAAACTCTCCTCCGCTTGCACTCTCTTCTTCTGCTTTCCACTCACGACTGAAAACCGAACTCTTCAAGATATCCTATCCTATATATTCAACTCCTGCGTCACCACACGACCACCATCATCACCGATTGCCACCGTAGCACGATGCTGTCTCCTCGGCTTGACCTCTCCGGATTTTGACCTGGCACCGAAACAAACAGAGGAGTTTTGGCTATTGCGGACTTGATTTGATATAGCGCCGGTGAATAAGCTGGTCTCCCTGACGTGGCTTTTGTGGGCGCTGAGAAATTTTCGAAGATTTACATTACATGTTGGTAGGGGTGCAGAATATTCATTTTGGATACATAACTATTAACTACAGAGACGTAGATACATAACTTTTTCAAGGAGTTTAGAGAAGAATGGTAGAATAGATATAGGACTATAGTTAGAAAGTTCCTCCCTGCATCCTTGTTTAAATATGGGGACAATCGTAGAAAGTTTCATATCGTTAGGTACTATGCCAGTAGCTAGGGAGCAGTTTATTATGTTGAAGAGTGGGGCCGCTATCAATTTTAGGTTTGGACTAATTATACTCGGGTCAAGAAGATCAGGTCCTAGACTGTGGGTTGGTTTTAAGGTACAGTTCAGCTCCATTAATTCTTCTGGTGATGTTGGATAGGCAACAAAGGAGTTCAAGGGTAAAGGGTTAAGGTAGTCAGTACAGAAACCACCTGTATCCGGTATCTACATACATATATATATATATACACATATACATATACACATACATACATCAATCAATCAATCAATCAATCAATCAATCAATCAATCAATGAAACTTGATATAGCTCCCCTTCAAGATATCTACTCAGAGGCGCTCCATACATACAGATATACATACATACATACATACATACATACATACATGCATACATACATATATATATACACATATACATATATAGGGGTATGTTCGGTGCCTTGCAGCCGGAGGGTTGCGGGTTCGAATCCACCTCAAGCCGCCGCGTAGGGACCCTGGGCAAGTCCTTCACTCGCAAATTATTGCTCATGCGCTTCGGCGTGAAACATCGATTCAGTGTCCGCGCTGTAGTCGGGAGCGCCTCTGAGTAGAAATCTGGAAGGGCGCTATAACAAGTGTTCACACATACATACATACATACATGCATACATACATACATGCATACATACATACATACATGCATACATACATACATACATACATACATACATACATACATACAAACATACATATATACAGTTTTATACACGTATACATATATACATACATGCATACATACATGTACATACCTACATACATACATAGTATTACATACATACATACATACATACACACATACATACATACATACATTAGGGTGTTTCTTAGCAGTACAGAAAAAAATAAATGTTTGATTTTTTACGGTCTCACCCCCCAGATTGGCTCCAATTAGTATAAAAACAACTCCTGCCAAATTGTTGGTAAATATCTAAAGTTTTAGAGGTCGCTCAAGAGATCTTTAGTTTTCATTAATTTCTGCGAAATCATGAATTTTGTACGCAAATTAGATATATAGTTATGCAAGCTTCAAGCAGGTCAGAATTAACAGCCATTGTCTGTAGAGAGTATTGGAAGCTTGATAACAGTTAGAACTACTGTTGAGTGCCTATTGTCTAGTTCTATGAATTGCCAGGCAGTAAAGACCGACTTTTTTGCAAGTTGGAAACCGTAGACGTGTTCCTGGACAAAGTGGCGTAACTACTGTTTCTGACGTTTTCTTCACAATAAATGCTGTTGTACTACTCGATGAGGCAACACCTCTTTCAGCATTCTCATTGACAACCCTCAGATGGTCAACAGTCTTGATGGCATACTTATAATCGTCTCGCTGTGGTCAGAAGTCCGGATCACAATTCAGGAATCCAGCCGGAATTCCAAGCCGGCAGAACAAATTTATCATATTTTTTGTCACGAAGACCTCAATACGCATGTTTTGGCATTTCCTTATTTCAATTTTGACTCGTTTCCAGGTTCTTCTATACATTTCTTCTCATTAATTGCCCTTACCATTGCTCGTTTGGATTCAACAGGTACTGTCGCATCAAAACAGGCAAAGCCAATGAGCTCCTCACTGAGATGCCAAAGGTGACCAGTAAATTTCTTTTGCGTGGCATTTGCAGTGTATTTGATCACTGTTTCGTACTGGTCCAAGAGCTGAAGGAAGTGGAGATCATGATTTGAAGATGCAATTGGATTTAAAGCCGTGAACCAGGCCTTGACATATATGCGAATAATGAAGATACAAATGTTCCGGAGTCCCTTCTCTGCTTTAGCTTTAAGTTTAATTTGGCCCGGAACATCCATATCTTTAAAGAGTACATTGCCTTTGATATCCACCTGGCATGATGCTTGGATCCAGAAGCCATAAGTGATATTCCGCGTGGTGGAACACCTCCAAGCAAAAATTGTCACAAGGTCAATGAATTCTCGATTGTCATCTCTGGGCTGACAATGGTCAGCCTGCTCGTCGCCTGAGAATTATCCTCACGTATCTCCATTTTCCAAAATTCCGAGATCATCGAGGTTGAAGTTTGGGCCACATTTTGCGGAAAAATAAGAAATTCAGTGCAATAAGGAGGGCAGTATCAAATTACAGTTCACACACAGACGTCATATTAAAACATCAACATTGCATAAAGACCTTGCATTTAAAAAATTTACTATTAGAGCTGTTTTTCAGAAATTTATAAAAATTTCGTATAAAATGGATTTACGAATATTACGAAACATTCTACGGAAAACAAAGACATGAAATGATTAAATCAAGCAACGACCAATTATTAGATAGTGTTTTCGCTAAAATATTCATGGATATAGTCTGGATTTTTAAAGGAAAAACTTTTAATTGTCTGGATGTGCGACATTTTAACCCAGCTTATCGCGAAGGTTTATACTGTTGTATCTCCTGCTCGTTCAATCAACGACGAGCTTTCTCTGGACATACAACAACAGACACTGCTACACCACGAATACTGTGTGGAGATACGATAAAATGTTTCTGAAAACAGGACATACGCAGTATATTTTGTTGAATATCTTTAAAACGACTTGTCGTTTCTCTTAGCCATTGAAACTGAAGAAAGATCCAAAATATTCTGCTACAAATCAACTCTAAACTGCTTTTCGAAAAAAGTGGAGTTACGACAAGATAATTCTCAGGCGACGATTTTCTGAAAGCCAGCTTGGCTTTCAGAAAATGACAGCAGGCTGTCTTTGTCATCTTTCAACAGACTTGCTACGTCTTCATGAGCTGCTCCAGGGCCATATCTCGTCTGGTCCAGTTCATCTGGAAACGTTTAAAGATGGCAATGTCTGGCCCTGAGGTCATAGCAAAACTATCTAGAAAGGCTGCGTCTGGAACGAACTCCATCATGTGCTGCCGACTTGCCAGCCTAAGTGCCAAAGCTTCTTCCCGAGTTTCTGTTCCAGAAGAACACAAGAGCCAGTTCTATTTCCTGTGTTTAATAGTGGAAGTGGTATCAAAACACATGGAAGCAATGCGATCGACAATGCCCCAATTTTCTATCAAACAGGCTGTAACGGGTCCCTGAGCTTCACCAGTACTGGAAGCCAATTTTGGAACCCCGAGCAACTAGTTCACTCCAGCTCCCGCAACTATTACTGGAAATCGATCAACAGGTTCCTTCCCAGTGAGATCTCTTAGGAGTTTACCATCCCAGTAGACCTCAAGGGAGACATTTCCTTGAAACTGTTCTTTAAGCTGATAGACAACGTGAAGCAATTTGAGCTCGATTGTGCTGTGCTCTATAGCTCTATGAATTGACGAATCCATGATATTTAACTCCTGGACATCATGACCAAGATTTTGATCAACTGTTGCTAATACAGTTGTAGCCTTTTTGTCGCTCAATTTGGTTCGATCGAGGACTGCAGCTATAAGCGGGTATCATAACGTTAACTCGTGCCCTGTGTTCACAGCCTGCAGGTGTTGTGAGTCCACCAACAGCTCCTTGTAAGTAAGTATGGAGGATTGGAGGTACGTATAACACTAATAAAGTGCTTCTGAATTGTTGCTTCGATTAATCGACTGTCTATGAATAATAATAATTATTATTGTTATTATTATTGTTAATATTAATATTAATAATATTATTATCATTAATAATGTTGAACAAAATAAAAACAGGTAAATAAAATACAAAGAAATAAATAGGTAGAAGCAAGAAGAAATCTAAATTTAATATTTTAACTCCTACGTATATTGTGTAGTTCGTGTCGGAGACCAGAAATATGCATAGGCCTACCCCAAGAAATTCAAGAGCTACCCCTAAATGTTGACCAAATTGAATAAAACTTTGTACAAAGTATTAATTTGACCAAAGGAACAAGTTTAGGGGTGAGACTTTAAGAAATCCAAAGTTGAAAAATAAGACACACCCTAACATACATACATACATTAGGGTGATTCAAGTTTTGTAGAAAAAAAATTAAATACACAATTTAATGAGGCTCTTTACTTTTTCAGTTCCTTTTACTACATAGAGCAAAACAGTGAAATTTGGCTGAAATTGGTTTGTATTTAGGACTGCCTCAAGAAGCTCAAAGTTTTATCCTCAAAATAAATTTTATTAAATTAATTTTTTTATTGTCAAGCATTTAAGTTACTTACTTACCTATTTCTAAATAAAGAACTAAAAAAGAACATACCAAATTACTCCTCCGCCACTGCTTGTCCGTGCCCTAGGCCCATAGTGCCAGGCAGTGCCAGTCCCAAACCTGGATGAAGGTGGAGGGCCATGCTAATGATCTTCGTTATCCCACAGTGTCGTTATCTGAAACTATTTCTACTACGATTAAGCATAAACAAAATTGTTGATTGTGCAAACAACCAAATTTGTTAATTTGTTGTTATAATTTATGAAAAACAAAATACTGCAAACTATTTGAGAAATACTTTTTAGTATTTTTAATAAAGAAAATAATATGATGGCTGAAACCAGGTCAAAGACTTTCATTTCATCTTATTGGAGAACCTTAGGAAACATTTTGGGGAGAGTATTACCTACAAGCTTGGGTAGTTGGAATATCTTTTGATAAGACTGCATCCAACACAGGTCGCCTCAATGGAGTTTGCGTTTTAATGGAAAAAACTTGCAAAGGGGTTGCTTGTCACCATCATGTGCATTAAGTAGCCTACTACATGTATGTGTAGATGTATTCAAAGCAGCTTTTGGTCAACATCAGATCCAGATGTATTACTTTTTAGTGATTCCAGCAATATTGACCCAGAATTGACAAAGAAATGTACTGTTCTAATACAGACAATTGTCTAAATGAATAGTTAAAGACACTAAGAATGGAGATGATACAATTTATAATGGATATTATAAATGAAAAGTGAACTGGATTCGAAGCTCCCGAGGGAAGATTATAGTGAATTGCTGGAGCTCGGTCTAATATCTCTTACAGAGTTTCCACCACATGGAGCAAATTTTGAGTGCCAGATACACTCCATCTTGCACACTGGATGGCTAAACTCATTTACATTTTAAAGATTTTTTTATTTCAAAATAAGTTCAAGCTAAGACAAAATGAAGCCGCTGGTTGTTTGAAATTTGAATTTTTATAACTTTAGTTTATGTGAAAGCATGGATCACATGTCCCGATGCATGTGATCTGCACTTGATAATTATAAGAGCTAACAAAATATTCATCAACATCCAAACTAATTTCGCAAACAAGATTGAAAGCAATAATTATTATATTATTAGTCGTCACTTATGGTATCTCAGCAAAGAAATGGCACCACTTGGTTTCTCTCCAAAAACGTTTCCACATAAACTAAACGTCTCAAAGAGGGATTGCACTAGCATCAACCTTCAACTCAACCTTGACGAAACAATTTTTTTCCAAATTATAGAAGACCATCGGAAATAATTTCCAAATTCAAGCAAAAAACACTTTTTCCTGAATGTAATGAATAGTGTTATCTAGTAAATACAGTAAAGAAACTGGGTACTTACATACTTTCTACCAATTTTCATTTTAATTAATTAAAACATATTGGGATTTAAAATAATTATAGACAATAGCTTCTTAGGCAGTGCTATATTGTTTTTTAACACTGCTTTATTAAGTTTTCCAGTAAAATTGTTTGTATAATAAAATTCAATTTTTGGACAAAACGAGTTAAAGTTAAATAATTTCAAGGTCGTTGAGGCAGTACTAAGTATTATTCAATTTCATTTAAATTTTGTCCACGTTATTTTATTACCAAAAGGAACAGAAAAAACCAAGAGCACAACAAATATAAGATATTCAATTTTTTTTAATCACCCTAACATACATACATACATCCATACATACATACATACATACATACATACATACATACATACATACATACATACATACATACATACATACACACATATATACATTCATACATGCATACATACATACATACATACACACATATATACATTCTTTTTTTTCATTTATTTGTAACCAAACCAAACAATCACTTTACAATTACACAGTTGCAAAATACACAGTCAGTAGGATATGGCCACAAGGAAAGTCCCTGAAGGGATCATTAATCCCGCTAAGTAGGGCCACCTATGTACAAGTTAAACAAAAAGATGCAACGGCCGAGAAATGCTTACTAGGTATGACAGTAGGTAGTTTCGATTATTAGATAGAATCTTAACTGAATTAGGTAAAAACAGAATCTTAACTAAATTAGGAAAACCAAAAAATAAATGAACCATTGGAGAAGAACATATGCGTGGGAGGTAACTATTATGCACAGACATTAGGATTCATCCAGAAACATTATTATTAACACCAATCAAATAAGTGCGTAGTTTTTTTAAACAATACTAATGAAGGAGATTGCCTAATTTCTTGTGGAATGTTATTCCAGATTGAAGGTCCAGTAGCTCTAATTGAGAACAGACGGGAGTTAGTACGAGCAAAGATGTATCTATAATTACTAGAGTTTCTTGTACAATGGGAATGTATTTCTGATGTAAGACTAAAAAAGCCCTTGTAAACAGCCGGAAGCAGGCCATGGTCGTAGCGGTACATGAATTCACCAGTTTGATAAAACTTGATTTGTTCGAATTTTAGTATGTTAAGCTTGTAGAATAGTGGGGCAGTATGTGATCCATATGCAGCACCAGCCACTATGCGAATCACCCTTTTTTGCAGTATTATAAGTCTATGCAATCTAGTGGTGTAGGTAGATGCCCATATCAGATTACAGTATGCTAAGTATGGATACACAAGTGTATAGTATAATTTTATGCGAACAGAGGGTGGTAGGAGGTATGCAGTACGTGCTATGATCCCAGTATTTTTAGCAATTTTTGAGGAGATACATTTTATGTGGTCCTTCCATGTTAGATGCTGGTCTACATAGACTCCCAGAAATTGTGTGGACTCAACTCTGGAGAGGGGAGTTCCAATAATGCTTAGTATAGGGTACTGCGAGGGACAAGGTTTCCTGTGAGACCTAAATAAGATATAGTTCGTTTTATCAAGGTTAAGGGTAAGTTTATTGGCACAGAACCAATTTGCTGCCAGTGTGAGTTCCTTATTTACTATTTGAAACAGGGTTTCCAGAGAACTGTGGGAATAGAAGACATTTGTGTCATCTGCAAACAATATAAAGTACAATTTTGAAGAAACATTGGGGAGGTCATTTATATAAATTAGAAATAGCAGGGGACCTAAGTTAGACCCTTGTGGTACACCAAATTTGATAGCTTTTAGATCAGAGAGGGAGCCATTGCAATAGACACATTGCGAACGGCTTTCTAAATAACTTTTAAACCACTGGAGTTGGTTACCTCGTATTCCATACCTTTCCAATTTACTTAGTAGAATTCCATGATCGACAGTGTCGAAGGCCTTAGCCAAGTCAAGAAAGATACCTAATGAATATTCGTTTCTTTCAATGGCAGCAGAGATTCTATCTTGCATGCTTAATAGAGACATTGAGGGAGAATGGCCAGCTTGAAAGCCATGCTGAGAAGGGAATATTACATTGTTTTTTACAAGAAAGCCATTAATTCGCTCATACATAATTTTTTCGAAGAATTTAGAGAAATAGGGGAGAAGGGAGATGGGTCTGTAGTTAGTAAAATTATCTCTGGCACCCCGTTTAAAAATAGGTACTATTTTAGCAGTTTTTAAAGCTTGGGGGAAGATACCATAGGTGAAGGAACAGTTTATGATTTCGGCCAGTGGTTGAGCAACGCTAGCTAAATGCTTATTGGCAATGCAAGGGTCTATATCATCTATCCCTTTGCTATGCGTACATACATTCATACATGCATACATACATACATACATACATACATACATACATACATACATACATACATACATACATACATACATACATACATACATACATACATAATACATACATACATACATACATACATACATACATACATACATACATACATACATACATACATACATACATACATACATACATATTTAGGGGTTGACTTCTCTGGCACCAGATCTTTAGTTCACCCAGACACAGACTCGGACACTCAAGCCGAGCGTGTGGAATTCAAGGCCGCTGATCACAGACTGACTGACTAATTGCCAACAGACAGATTGAAGCAGACAGACAAAGATAGATAGGGAGAGATAGAGAAACGGACTAGAACTCAGCCCCGCTAAGCCTAACCGGCTGAGTTCTTTCTGTATAAATATAGTTCCTATCTTAATAGTTAGAGTTCAGACCATCAGACGAGATCAGACAAGTCAGACGATAGTTTGTTGTCACCATTGATGTACACTGTTTGCAATAAACGACATTAACTTCTACTGGGAGTCTTCAGTCGTCAACGGCCTTTGGGCCGTGGCCGGGTCATGGCTGAGGCACAAGCAACCTTTATGCCGGTGTCGCGATATAAAGTCTCCCCCGAAACAGTCTCCCCTTGCTGATATAATGTCTCCCCGGAGACTCTGTATCGAAACAAAGTCTCCCCCACTTGAAATAGAATCTCCCCTCTACGATACAAAGTCTCCCACTACTAAACATCGCCCCTCTATATTTCGGTGCTTTTCTATATAATTTTAAAAAGGATTTAATATGTACATTTTCTTAAATAATGTTTTGTTCATTAGTTGAAATGGATATAAAAAATGAAGTGAAATAAGAAATTTTTAAAATAAATAATGTTTTATAGGAGTAAATGTAGCATTGTATAGGGTGACTCGATAGGTCGAGAACGATTTTGAATGCAGACAAATATATGTTATACACAATATAATATGGAAAGTTGTATACTGGCGGATAGGTTGTTCAAATGAGAATGTTACGCAAAAAAATTTATATCACTAGCTCACTTATTAAAATTTTAGCGCCAATATCCGTGACGTCATAAAATTCGTGCCAAGCAAACGTCCAGTTAAGCCGAAAACAATATTGTACGACCATCATTGTTAATCCACATATAATTAATTAATTAATACAAATTATCATTTAGTATTTATTAATGTTTCCTTTACTCTTTATTACAGCATCTGGTCGATTAGGCATCGAGCCGATTAGATTTTTCAGAGTTGTCAGAGGTATCGATGTCCATGCCTTACGAAGCCGACGTTTTAAGGTGTTCAATGTCTGGGGTTCGGGATCGGCATAAACAGTGATCCCCATACAACGTCGTTCTTGCTGTTAGGGACGTGGTAGAGTTTGAAGGGCGACTCATCACTGAACATAACACGCGACCAATCAATATCCTTAAACTTCTTCGCGAAGTTCACTCGGCGAACTTTGTAAGCATGAGTTAACTTTGGGACTTTTTGTCTCTTGAAACTCTTCCATTTCAGCGTCGTCCGCATATAACGCCTGATTGTCTCTTTGCTTCCAGCAAGGCGTTTTTCTTTTAACCCACGTTCTAATTTTCGCAAACTCTGTCCTCGCCTATATTTAGACTATTTGATCAGTCTTTGAGCGGCAGCAGTCAGCACGGACTTTCGACCACCGTGATATCGATTCCGCAGCGTCTCGTTTGGACTCTGCTTGTAGCGTTTGGCCTACTTGCTAATCCACGATTAGAACGACCCAATTTCTTTCCTATAACACTGTAACTGTACTTTTCTTCCAATAATGTAATGGCTTGAGCCCTAATTTGCCATTCGTTTAAGGCCGCCATTGCCTAATCGGCTTATTCACTACCGGTAGTCAATGATAATGCTGCTTGTTTACGTTTGCTTGGCACGAATTTGATGACGTCACGGATATTGGCGCTAAAATTTTAATAAATGAGCTAGTGATCTAATTTTTTGGCGTAACATTCTCATTTGAACAACCTATCCGCCAGTATACAACTTTCCACATTATATTGTGTATAACATATATTTGTCTGCATTCAAAATCGTTCTCGACCTATCGAGACACCCTATATAACACCACTAGGATGTCGGGAGCGCTAGCTTATGTATTTAAAACGCAGTGGAGAGATTACATACACACATTGTTATTATAATTAAGAAAAGGGCTCGGATTGAAAGTTAACATTTTACTGGTGCTAGTTAGCACTGGTTTCTGAAACGATTCGGTGATCAGTAATCCGTATCCCATTCATTGATTGATGTGTACCATACGCCAGGTAGCGATAACTAGCTTCACTATGATTCTTTGAGGGCTAGATCTACCACTGAAATTTGTGTTCGATATGATCGTTCAAGATTATTAGCGCAGATTCATTAATTCGTTCATTCATTACTTGAATTGTATAGCGCCCCTTCAAGGGAATTACTCAGAGGCGCTCCCAACCCCAGCGCGGCGAAATAGGACCATTTTAAGTTGAGAGAGAAATACCTGAGAAGGGGTTCTAGGAAGGGAGCGGAGTGCCAGAGGGAGGCCATTCCAGGTCGAGGGGCCAACCACAGAGAAGGCACGGCTCTGCCTAGTGGAGGTTCGAGCAAAAGGGACAGAGTGAAGACCCTGTTCAGCTGAACAGAGGGAGCGTGAGCCCCGAGCACTGAGGGTGGGGCTACAAAGCTCAATAAGGTAGGCGGGAGCGAGACCTAGCAGGCAGCGCCAAACTAAGGCAGCTGCCCTATACTCGATACGCTGCCTAAAGGGAAGTCAGTGAAGAATGTCGCTCATACAGCTGCTGGAGATGTGGTCGAATTTGGGCATGAGGTCAATAAGGCTGATGTATCAGTCCAGCTAATTAGTTTTAAAAGCAGTCAGAAACAATGCATGGGAATACCTATAACGTACTGGCTTCGCGATACGAGCTAGCACGTGGCTTCTATGCCATTCATGATCCGAATTAGGCCTACCCGTCAACCGGGATCAATCAACTGATATGATCTTTCACTTGATTTTAAGTGATTCCTTTGATGCAGATTAGGCCTACCATTCATCCATTCATCTGGTTAATATATTCGTTGTTTATTATTGTTTGCTGGTGTCGGATTATTACTAGAGAAGTCATAGCCAGTGATTGCAAGTGAAGTACTGCCTACCTGATATGAGCGCGCCCTTGCTTTTCTGGCACTCATTGATGACGATTAGGCATTCACACAATTACAGGCAATACCCATTTAATTATCTCAGCTAAACCAAAACCTACTTAGTATCGATAGGTAGGCCAATATCAATTAAAGAAAATAAAGCATTGTAGTCCATGAACCCAGTAGAGGCTTGAGATAAAGACTACTGAAGCATAATATGTTGAACCATGGAATTATTCGGCTTATATAGAATGATGTTATTTGCTCGCGGAGGTAACAAAAGCTAGAACAAAATTGATTGGTTGACTATAAACTTAGGGCAGACCACCACAAATTCATAGTTCAAGTTCAAGACCCGGCTAACCCTGGCGGCCCTTGCGCCATTAAGCAAGGGAAAAGAAGAAGACAAAGAAGAAGACGAAGGTAAAGAAGAAAACAAAGATGAAGACCAAGAAGAAAGCAAAGAAGAACAGAATACCATCAACAAGAACTCTTTATTGTATATCTAACTCAGAACAATTGCAAAGCAAAATGCTGCAAACATTGACTCTAATGTAAATATTATTATTATTATTACTAATATCTTAGGCATATTTAGCATCTATTTACTAAAAGACATAGGCAAAAAACTGTTAGAACAGTCGAATACGACCAATTATGATGATGATGATGATGATGATGATGATGATGATGATGATGATGATGATGATGATGATGATGATGATGATGATGATGATGATGATGATGATGATGATGATGATGAATAAGACAATTTCTACAGCGCCGTAACACGGCACATGCCGTTACAAGGGCGCTTTGACACGATAAAATATGTACTCTGCATAAGTGTAGGCCTACATATGAACTTTGTAATGACGCCAATCATCGTCGATGTGACGGCGTCGTGAAATAAACGATATTAAGTCGTAGTTCAAGTTCATTTCTGCTTAAACTTAGATGATCTCAACGGATTCCATATTAGTAAGTATTATAATTTGCAATAAGATGCATTAACAAGTACTACGTTGTGAAACAGCTCAAAATTATTTTCATGGATAAGGCTGAATGTGAAGCTTTGTTTAATCACATTACCGAAAAAGAATATCCAGCAGAATATTCAAAAGACAAGAGAAGTCTGTTTCATTCTGTCACAGTAGTGGGGACTTGCTTCACATTGGCGCCAAAGACAGGAGAACGCGAGTTAAATTTCTACGTTGCTGATACCTAGTTAACATTGTGTGAAATATTCCACTGTGCTTATTATTTGCTAAAATTAAATAATATTGACTATTAGTTCCTTATAAATGGCAATTATGACAATAACTGCGTAATTGTTGATTAAAACTGGGAAAATAAATTGTTTCAAAATGAAAATTGAAATTTTCTCCCCGGAGGAGACTTTATTTCAACGGGGATGAAATATTGTCTTCCCCCCCCGGAGACTTTGTTTCAGAATATAGTCTCGGCGGGGGGGCGAATTTATTCTGAAACAGATCCGCCGGGGAGAATCTGTTTCGAAATAAAGTCTCCGGGGAGACTTATAGGGGAGACTCTGTCATGCGACACCGGCCACGAATCGCGCCTTACAACGTTACGCATGTAGAAACATTCATGTCCTTTCATCAGTAACTCATGCACAAGAAGTGGTGAAGCTTACCGTGAGCAATAAATCCACTACACATACATACATGCATACACACACATAGATACATACACGCATACATATATACATATATACGTTTAATACACATTTCCGGAAAGGCTGGCTTTTGCCTAGAAGAAATTCAATTTTAAAAGGATTCAGAAGAAGATAGACCTCGAGGCGAATACTTAATTAGAAATGAACCCCTATTGTGAAACCACTCGAAGCACACTTTAAAACTTAGAAGTCCACTTGCAGCCATTCACCTACATGTGTATATATGGGCAATGTCGACTACCTTCAAAGTTCGAATCGATCGGGATCTGTCCTATAGATTCCCCAATTTGGCATAGCGTTAACTGGTTGAAAGACGCTGTCTAAATTTTTAGTAAAATTAGGCCTAGACTAATTTAGTAATTACCAGTTGCTGTTAATAAATGCTTCACCTTGAAAATCGAAAAAGGCTGGTCTGGATCCCAGATTACCTCAAATTACTCATTATCTACTACTGTATCTACTACTGAGTTGCCTTGTGTTTCAGTAGCAAAAGACTTTTGTGTGTTCATTGATCCTAACCTGAATGTCAATAACCACATTTCCTTAATAAACCACAAAGCTTATGTCAGAGCCTACTTAATTCTTCGCACATTTTTTCAAAGAGCTCACCAGTTAGTTCACACTGCTCCTTTATTGCTTATTTTAGATTAATTTTGGAGTACTTTACACCTGGCTGATCAACGTTGCTTCAGTAAGCCCATTGCTGGATTGACCAATATGACCAGTGACCTACTTTGCTTTTTCTTGATCTAGAAATTCTAGAATCTCTGGAGTCAAGGCGCCTTAAACTTGATTTGATCACTTGCTACAAAATTACTCGAGTTGCCTGGAATTTCATAGCACCGAGAGGTCCATGGAGCCTCATGCGCTCTTAGGACCAAGGCACTCGTGGTCACTGGTCAGGCCTTCACGCTTTGTAAACCTCAATTACGTATATAAATACTTCTTACCCATTCGCATTGTAAATATCTGGAATAAACTCCCTTTAACCGTGACTAAAACCACAGCAATAGGCACATTCAGAAGAGGAATTGGTGAATTCTGTTTTGACAGATATCTGCAGTTGAACACCAACTGCTAACAGCCGTCATTGCAATCTGTAGCTTTTACGTGTTTTTACGTGTTTTTGACGTATGTGTTGGAATCTTAGCATTTCATCTCGTTAGTATTCTCATTGCATTATCATCTCATTGGTGTAGTGCTTCCAAGGCACGTAGAATCTAAACTGCCGAGTAACTTTTTGCGGCGTGGGTCAGTGTTTATCCTCCACATCCTTTGGAATGTATCAGTAATATTATATTTTTTTTCAACGGAGTAACTGTATAATTATATAGTGTGTAATATTCCAATAACTCAAAACAGCTCAGATAATACAGAACTCTATCGCCGGCGTTATAATCTGCTGCGAATCTATAAGCCCACTGATATTTATCGATATAACAATGCGCGCTTTGTCTATTTTATCTGGGTAAGGCCTCCTACTTTCACATATTTTGGCACGTATTGGCTATATGTACAGTGTATGTTGCTTATGGCCATGGGCTTCCGATATGAGCCCTAGGAGATTCAATGTTCGAAATTACTTCGAGTTAGTTATGGGATTTTCATTGCATTTGTGCGATTGCGAATAGGCTAACTTCTTTCATTGGCAGAAACAACAGCAGCGTTTTCCCGGTTTGCGCTTCGGCGTGTCAACACCGACCTGTGTTACGTTGACGGTTGATATCGGTTTTGCAGGCAGTTTCTTCATATTTCTTGTTCCTAACGTCAGATTCGCTCAGTACGCCGCTCGCTAACAACTAAAGCTCGTTGGCATGAACCGAACAGAATTGCCTCAGACTTGTCTGGGTTTATGGCCAAGCCATTGAAACCGAATCATGCATACATAATATGAGAGGTACTCCTCAAGTTTTAGTTTACCAGACTGGTCATTGTGTGACAGAGCAATATGGAGCTGAGTATCATCCGCGTACTGTTGTAATTGGATTCCAAAGTGCTTAGCTATACGACTGATTGGGGTAGTAAAGACTGTAAATAATAAAGGGCCGAGTACAGATCCCTGTGGTACTTCAGCAGTGCAAAGTGTGGGCTCAAACCGAGCGGTACCGATGCCCACCTGCTGACTACGGTCACCCAGGTAAGAAGCTAACCAGTTTAAGGTAGTCCCAGAGACACCGTAGCTTTTGGTGAGTCTTGAAAGAAGTAGCTGTTGGTCTACGGTGTTGAAGGCTGCACTAAGGTCAAGGCATACTGACAGGCAGGCGTTGCTATTGTCAATAGACGATAAGATGCTATCCAGAGTAGAGACAAGAGCAGTTTAAGTGGAATAGCCTTCGCGGTAAGCTGACTGATAAGGGCCGAAGTTAGGAGAAGAAGTGATTTGTTTCATGATACCCGTAAGAAAAAGACATTCAAGTATCTTGGAAATGTTTTTGAGGTTAGAGATAGGTCTGAAGTTAGAAAGGTTGCTGGTGTCAAGGTCGGGTTTTTTAGTATAGGCGTGACTAGAGCAGATTTGAAGCATGATGGAAAACACCCTTCAGCAAAAGACAGGTTGGCCAAGTGTGCAATAAGGTGGGAGAAAACATCGGAGCAAGAGACAATAAGTGGTGTAGGTATGAAGTCCATTGGAGATCGTATCGTATCGTATCTAAAAATTTGTAGAGCGTCTCTGGCAGCATAGACTTTTCAGAGGCTCTTTCAGCGCGGAAGCCCCGGGGGATGATTTAGGGATAATGCTCTTGAGAAGATTAAAGACTTCAAAGTAGGTGACAGGTGGTAAATCATCAAAAGCTGAGCCAGAGAAGTTAGAGTCGAGCAGCAGGTCTTTCCATACTAAATTGGCAGTACATTTAGCAATTTTACATTTAAGATCGTTAATTTTGTTTATAAAAATTGCAGCAAATTTAGAATAACGTCCAGAATCTGATTCTCAGGATCTGAGCGTTGGCAATTTCTAGTCTCCTTTGAGTGTAGAAGACGCTGGGAGATGCGCCAACGGTCCAGTGGATTTTCAGCACTTTCAAGTTGGCTACGGAAATACGAACTTCTTGAATCATTTCCATGGTTTCGTGTTATCAGATCGGGAGCGCTTCTGAGGAGTTTCTTTTGAAGTGGTTCTATATAAATTTACGATTACGATTACAAAGTAAACTTTTGTAATGTTCATATGATAGGCCTACCTTTTAAGTTTTCTCCTTGTTCCGATACTTTAGCTGTAAGAGCATGTTCCAGATATTCGTCAGGCGAGCGGGCCTTTCCGCTGATTTCTAGTTTAAGCGTAAAGTCGCGAAGAGCCCAGACGAACGAGGGGAAAAATTTCTTCAGTTCATCATCTTTGCTTACAGAGCTTGATGTGGCTGAATTCCCGCCTGCGTCTGACTTTACTTTTATGCGTTCAGCAACTTCAGTAACAAGGCTAAACTTAGAGTTAAGGATTTAATTGACGCATTAATTTGGGCAATTTAACAAGCTAGGCAAGTTGACCAAAGCCATAGTTAGAGCAAGCAATGCAGGCATAGGGTTATACGGTGCGTCAATAACATAGATGAACCGCCTATTCTAGGTTCACTGCGGTTAACCGATGGAACCACGATTTTTCGGTCTGCCTTGATTTCGATTATCTTCACTGAGACTTCATAAAGAAATTGCGAGATAGTTTGAATAACATCTAAAACACGTCGTCTTTTCTGCCTTATCTCTATCCCTCGATATCGATCATGTGGCATCAACCGCATAAAATCTTTTTTGCGAAAATGGTATCTAGATGGATGTAGCGGGTCATTTAAAATCCCCAGCAAACATTCCGCAGGAAAAGCTCATCTTTATGATTTATCATGCTTTCCAAACTACGGATATCATTGTAATGCAAAGCTATAAGATGCTAACATAATGCCACGTTCTTCTAAACAGTTTATCATTAATTGTCATGACCCGTTAACGACATATTTTACAGCAAGGAACGTTTTATCGTTAACGACATATTTTACAGCAAGGAACATTTTGTCGACAAACCAGTATGGTTTTCGCTCTTGGCACTCTACTTTCGTGGCTCTACTAGAATTGCACACAAAAATAACTGAGGCTATGGACAACAACCTTTACTCCATTGGATTTTTGTCGACCTATCGAAAGCATTTGATACAGTAAATCACCAAATACTCATACAAAAAAGCTGGAACATTATGGAATACGTGGAGTCTGCCTTAATTGCTTTTATGATTATCCTAGAAACAGGAAGCAATAATGTATCCTGCTTTGGAAACCTTTTACAACAAACAGATGTACGATATATAATTATAGTCCCACAAGGTTCCATATTGGGTCCGGTTTTATTTTGGTATATATCAATGTTTTTACCTGCACATCATCGATGCTTCAGTGTAGGCCTATATTATTTGCTGATGATACTAATGTATCTATGTCTGATAAATCGATTGATATGCCAGTTAACAAGGTAAATGTTGAACTACAACTTGTATCAACAGACTTTCTCTGAACTTGGTTTAAACGAACTTTATATTATTCCGATCTCGTCGTAAATTAATCTCTAATTGTAACCTGAGCATTAGTATTGATAACGTTACTATTGCACAAGTGTCTTGTGCGAAATTCTTAGGAGTTTGTGTTGATGAACGTCGAACATGGAAGGAGCATATCGATATTATAAGCAAACAATTGTCAAAAAATGTTGGCATTATAGGCCTATCTCGCATTAGTAATGTCCTACCACGAAATGTACTAATTACCTTGTATTACTCCTTAATCTTTCCATACTTTTCTTAATGCAATATCACCTGGGCCTCAAATTATCAATCCCACTTTACTCGACTGTACAGATGGTGAGGAGAGCGCGCTTTGTAGAATTACGATTCTACAAAAGCGCGCTATTCGTACCATTTGTAAACGCCCCTATGAGTATAGCTAGTAGGGCCTACTCAGCCCTTGTTTGTTAGTCTAGGAATACTGCCATTATGTTGATTTGATTAATGAACTACAGATTTGTATATTTATGTTTAGGTTTCAAAGGAAGCTGCTATCTTCAAATTTTCATAGGTTTTTAAACTGAACCTGGAAATACATGATCATTATACCAGATCTTGCAGTAAATATCGCACATCCTACATTCGCAGAAATATAAGGTAGTTTTCTGTTTTGGTTAGTGGGGCTACTCTGTGGAACTCCCTGCCCACTGAATTAATTTCGCTGCCTACCGAACACCATTTTAAAACACAGTTAAAACGGTATCTAATGGAATCACTGTGCGTATAACGTATGCTGTAATATGTCAAAACTAATCTTTGTCGGCGGCGACGGCCTGTGTTGTCATAAGATGCCGTTAAACTGTGGATTCTATAACGTATGATGAATGGTTGATATGTAGCCTATAGGCTAATTCACTGGTCTGCATGCACTACTGTACAAGCACCACCTTGTACATTTATGCACCCTAGCACATTTTCTACTGGTTTTGATTCATGCTTTGATGCCAGCGGAACGATATTATTCCTTTTTGGTTTACCATTTGACACCATGAACTACTGCAACAAATTCACACGAACTTGTATTTCGTTATCAATAATAAGCTTGTGAAGCGTGTGTGAATTGAAAAGTAATCATCATTTCAATTTTATGTAGTCAAAGGGAGGCTGAGGAGTTCTTGTCAACGATTTTTAGGTAACTTATTGCAGGAGGATGGGCCGATCTCTGCAAAACTTCTATGCTAGACCGCGGAAGTCCGGGCTGGTGGTACAGCCAAGTCGCCTTGCGTAGCAGAACGAAGAAATCTGCGTCCATGGATGGAAGAGACCCACGTGCAGAGTTCCTTGAGATAGGATGAAAACTATGCTCAGTTAACTAGAAAAGTCACCGGTAGGGGGCCTCCATGCACACGAATTCCCAGCGATAGTTTACAGTCGATGTCATGTTTAAAGTTCTTACGCTCAGTTGCTACAATGATGACGAGCTATGTCCGGCTCTCCCACGAGCCATCACTCCCCCATCAGTTCTCTGCTGGATAGACTTTCGTCACCAGCTAGCCGATCGATCGTAGAAACTTTCAATGAAACCAATTCAACTTTAATCCTTTTACTCATAAACTCCAAGATTTTCCGTTGCTGACAACTTATTTAGGTCACGCTTCGATTGAATTACGAAACGCCATCCATGAATACACTAAATCAACAACGGAATAAAACAACTCTAAATGTTGTTAACAGCAGAAGTCGGAAAAATCATAAATTTCGCTCAAATTCCGTTAAAGGCGATATAATTTGACAAATGTTTTTCTTGCATGTCGCAAGTGGCATGCCGCAACCTTGCATCGAACTCATAATATAGCCTAGCCTATTATACATACATAGATATAGGGTGTAGGCCCGTAGCCAGTAAGAGGCAAGACAAGGCGAGTGCCTTGGCGTAATTCTCATGACGAGGCATGCCTCATCTTACTTCGACATGAGAATTAAGATATCGTGTAAAGAGTGTATTTCATTACCTTGCCCGGCTTCTTCTCCAAGCGTTTGACCTAAATAATATTAATGAGTTACTTCTGCTGATCTTTGTAGGCCTATGTATTGGACTTATTGAAGCGCCCTTGTAACGGCATGTGCCGTGTTACGGTGCTGTAGAAATTGTCGTAGTCATTCATTAATTCATGTACGAGCGCATTCTAGGTAACTACTAACTATGGGGCCAGCCTATACAATCTCAAATTGTCATTCTGCTTTCTTTTGTAAGTTCCGGTAATCGAAAGAAATTAAAAGGTTAACTATATCTTTTTTATATTCCAAATTATTACGATTTATGAAATCAGTTTAAGAAATAACTTCACATAAGCTATAGGCTATAGGAGCCTAAGATTAATTGACTTTAGTCGGCTACACCACAGACAGAGTTGGAATTCTCAATTTTGAACTGAGGGGGTGTTAAAAAATTCGCACATATCCTGATTCCAGACCAGAATTTCTTAAGAACCTGGAACCAATATACTTACTAAATTGTAGTGTTCGTATTTGATCCTCAGCTGTGTCAAAAACTTGAAAATTGGAGAATACAGTACAAGTTTTATTGGAAACTCTGAGTTTTGTTTTCAGAAGATTAATATCTTTAGCAAGAATGACAACCAACATTGAAGTGGTTTGAATGTAAACAGAGAAAAACAAATTAATAGCTATAGTTTTTAATAATAATTAAGCATCTAATTTCGAACTATGACTAGGTTATTAGGCGCTCCTGACCTTGGCAAGCCTGTAACTTCGTGAAGGGCTTCATGTTTGCTCGACTTCAACCAGCTCATAACATAATTTCCTGGCATTATATAGTGCGAGAGGTAAACCATTTGTATCTATTATTCATAAGTCATACATTGTTAAGATTACAATATCGTCTGTCTGTGTTTCACTAACAGCAAATTGTATGCATAATTTTGCAACCTATTTTCGCCAAAAAATGATATTTTGGGCCACGATGATCGATTCAAGCAACTAACAGCCTGCAACAAATCAGAAGATGGAAAACGCTGTTTCAAACTGTCACATAAGGAGTGTCAAAACTGATCTCTTGTACAGTTAAAATGCTGATCATCTGCATTTTTGTCAGTTTTCACACCTTAATAGTGTCCATCTTTTCGAAATTGTCCCAAAATTTACATATGTGTAGTGTCGGTTATCGTCCGAGTATACGGGGTTGCCGATCGACAGTTGAGAGAGATAACACGTAGTCGTTGTTGATGTTTATTCAGTTGATGTAAATGTACACGCTAGGACCCCGTGTCCCGGTTGACAAGCGGGACAGGAGTCTAATTAAGGCCCTAACTCTCTCTCTCTCTCTCTATATCTCTCTCTCTCTCTCTCTCTCTCTCTCCCTATCTTCTCAAGGGCTACGATTTATATAGCCCTATTCGTACACGGCATCGGCTTATCTGGCGCCAGCCAGTCTGCACGTACACGCCTGTGTGGCTTAACCACAGGCACGATTCCCCTACCTGTGCTACGAACGCTAGAGCATTCCTGCAACGCCTACGTCTTCCCTCTCTGCCTCTGTCTGTCTGTCTGTCTGACCGTCTCCCTCTCGCTCTGTATCTCTGTCTGCCCTTCTCTCTGCCTCTGTCTGCCTGTTGGCACCGAGTCAGCCGGTCAGTCGTCAGCGGCCTGGAATTTCATACCCTTTACGGTTGGAGTGTCTGAGTGTGCACTAATGATCTGGTGCCAGAGAAGTCAACTACATATGTTAACACACTGTTCTGTTGCTCATCGTTCTCGTTCCTATTGTCATTAAAAACCAGTGCCTCAACCTTTGTAACAACACGGCACGTACTACGACATGGCCTATTAGGCCTACTATTACAAATTGAAACATTATTTGCCTTGGTCAAGTTTGACTTCGTCAGTATGACATTCAGCAGAAACATTTTTCAATCCTTGCAGTTTTTTTAGTGTGTCTTTTATGTGTCTTTTATGTGACTAGGATTATTTAAAATATTGGCTCCATCACTTTGTAAATACAATGACAACTGCTTGAGTCACCGCAATGTATCCCTCAGACCTCAGTATGCATGTCTCGCGCACTAAGAACCACGAGTGCATTTATGTGTTGCAAGTCCTTTAAAATTGCTCTTTTCTTTACATGTACGTCCATTCGCTGAAAGCTGCACTGGGGGGGCTTAACTTAACCCACCAAGGTAATTTTTGGGAATTAACCGGAGAGGTTGGAAAATAAATTGAGGGTTGAACTCTACCAACTCCTAGAAAATTCAATCACTGACTACAGGGCAAGATCATGATGAGTCGACAACCTATAAATTAAACGTGTCAGTCTGAACGTCACGAGAACGACCATGTCTCAAGATAGACTGAATGGCTTAGCATTAACATCGTCAATGTATCATGAATACATTTATAAACATGTTAATTTCAATACATTGATATTTGTACTTATGTAACATGTCAAACGTAACATATTGTCAGACTTGGATTGTCTCGAGACACTGTCTCAGTCTCGAGACACTGTCTCAGTCTCGAGACGTCTCGAGATGGGATTTTATGTCTCGGTCTCGGACCCCACTGTCTCAGTCTCAGTCTAGAAGCCATTTCTTGACTTTTTGGAAACTGTCTCGAAGCAAAAGTCTTGTTCTCTTGTAGAAGCGTGTAGCGATATAATTCTTATCAAATGCCTAGATTAACTAACTAATTAATAAAGGATCGAATAAGCTAGTTAATTGGTAGCGGCGTGTAATTGGAATGAGTGGCGCTAGAGAAATAAAACGTCTAAATATACAAATGATCGACCGGCGTACAGGTTATCAGCTATTTGAGAACGTTGTCATGGTAACCAGTGACGAAAATCCAACGAAAACAGAGGTAGAGTTTCGAACATGGCGAGCAGAAAGAGACGTTTCCTACTAGTAGATAGGGAACTCCCAGTACCGGTATCAGTTCACCCCCTCACCATACATTACCTGTATCAGTATCAGTTCAAAGGTCAAATGACATAATCGCAGTTCAAAGTTCAAATGACGTCATCAAAACCCATTACCAGTTTGAATATCAGTTTCTATTATTATGTTGAAACTGGTTACCCGTATCAGCCTCAATAGATAAGAAGTATCAAAGGTCACTCCACTTACCCCTCCCCTTGGGCTTGCATTGTTTTACAAGGGTGACTAAAGCTCATTTATTATTCATTAGACACAAATTGTAGTGGCACTTTGTTTTTGGGGTGGGGTGCAGCCTTTTACACTTAGGCCGAGTTATAATTTTCAGATTCCCCAAGTAACCTCGGTTAAGTTCCTAGGAGTCCACTTGGATCAACATCTAACCTGGAATATTAATATATCTCAAATTGCTTCTAAGATCTCAAAAACGTGGGTATCTTATCACGTATCGTTTATTTACTACCTACCCGCTAACGATTAAATCTCTACTACTCACTCGTTCATCCATACTTATCATATTGCAACATGGTCTGGGCTTCCAATTATGTTACTAAAAAGACTTATACTTCTTCAAAAAAGCTATTAGAATAATCTCAGGGTCTGGATGTCATGTCTCCACCACTCAAATTTTCCATCAATTTCAAATTCCAAAACTCGTTCAGATTAAAATCATTGAAATCTGCGAGTTTATGTTTAAATATATATCACATGCTCTGCCACAAATATTTTATGGTTATTTTCATACAACCTCCGAATTTCATTGCTGTGAAGTAAGTTCTGCTGCCAACTTCAGAGGGATCTCCATTCGTAGTAACTCACGTAAATTCTCCCTAAAAAACGCTGGTTCCGCAACATGGAATTGTCTCCCGCTCCAGCTCAGAAATATACACAGTTTCCTCTTTTTTTAAACTTAATTACGCACTGATCTCTTTTCTCAGGTTATTTAAGTTCATTTCGTGTGTACTTTTAATTAACTAGTTAAGTTTTGTTCTTTTGACACTTCTCTTGTCTCTGAGTATTCGAACATAGACCCACAGTAATATCCCGATCACCTTCTAATAGCGGTTTAATTCAAAGCGTATTTAGAGTGACCCTTGTTAGCGGGGCTTAGGCCCTTTTAGGACACTCCCTTTGGTTCCAATATCTTCGTTGTAGCATATTGCATCTGTCAAAACCGTGTTTTTTTTATTGGTTTCAATCAGTGTTATTTTAGTTCAGAAAATCATTTTTATTCTAGTTTTTATTTAGTTCGGTATCAATCATTTCAGTTTAGTTCTAGTTTTAGTTTTATTTCTGATAATCATTTTAGTTTTAGTTTAGTTATTATTCATCAAATCTTTTTCGTTCTTGTTTTAGTTCGTTCACGAAATTAACACTGCTGGCCTTCAGCATCGTTGGACAGCAAGTGTGGTGAACAAGAGGCAGCTAGAAGGGAGGGGGTTAATTAAGGAGGAGCTGAGCCATAAAATGAGTTGAAGTCCGAATAGCCACCTTCCCCCAGTGGTGTCTGCCAATGGGGGTTGGGATAAAGATCTCCCACGGCTGCCAGGAAATGGGGGGGAGAGAGTTTACACACCCTTTGAATATAAACTGGGGGTTGTTGATTTCCGATAATATAATGGCCTGCAATATAATTCTCAGTGACTAGATCTGGGTCTAATAATTATATAAGTCGGCCAGAGTGGGGGTTTGTTCTCCAATTCCCGGTGGGAGGTTTAGACGCCACTGCCTGGACTGCCCTTCCCCTCTGGCTTCTTTATGGCATAGAGCCAAGTGGGGTAGGGTGACAGTAATTTAAACATTGGCTCCGTTTAACAGCGTCGCCATCGAAATTTCTACCACAATAGACTCTTGTATTTTGTATAGTTTTAGTTCAAGATTTGAATATCGTTCTCGTTTTTATTTCGTTCCACGTCAATTCTTTCTCGTTTTTATTTAGTTTCAGTTCACAATTTCTTTCTAGTTCTGGTATTCGTTTTCGTGAACGATTGTCTAATCTTTTTCGTTCTCGTTTTCGTTTCGTTCACGAAATTAACACTGGTTTCAATAAAATGTGTGATTATGGTTATGGTTATGTAAGGATTATGAGTTCAATGCAAGGTTGCGGCATGTTAGCCGTTGTTGTGAGCCTTATCATGTAAAGTCTTACTAATCTTAGTGCACACAACACTCGTGTCCTTTAAATTGGTTTTCTATGCTCATGGCTGCGACAGATTATAATTATTACGATAATTTCAATACTTCAATAACTTCAGCATTCAAATTAAACCTCGACAATACACCGTGATTCAATAAAAAGTAAGCCATGTTGTAGCGAAATATAACTTATCAAATCTATTATTAGCTTACTTAATTAATTAATTAATCAATCTGTAGGGTTAGAATAAGATAGTTAATTACCAGTGGTGTTTAGTTAATTCATGGGTGGCTAAATAATATAATACATAGGCCTAGACTCCAGTTAACTGTCAAATGAACCGTTAAACCAGAAGCCATGGCAACGTGACGTAATACGAATCAACTAGAGCGTTTCCAGTGAACGACGTGACAGTTGGCGAAGTGAAGCTGAATTTGAAGGATGACTTGAAATTGGGATTTTGAAGTAGTTGGTCGAAGCATGGTTTCAAACTTCCTGTCTTGTCTCGGCTTCTGCAATTGACTGAATACAGAAACCAAGAAATTAGGCAGCTCAACCACTGCAGCATTCCACCGGAAAGCTGGAATGAAAATGAAGATTATCTTGAATCACTGGCAGTCGTCATGGCACTGAAAGTAGTCAACGACACCGCAGAGAGAAGTGTAAAGCTAATCCATGAGTACAACTCAATCCTGACAAATGACGAAGATCAGAAACAGTACTGGCTTCAAGTTGTTAATGCCCATCGAAATCAATTTCCTGATTCGAACTAGAACACACTGCTGGCAAGTTTGGATGGTGCCGCTGTCAGTGCTGAAACGACCACTTCATGAAGACAAATCAAAATATTTTTGACGTTTTCCCTTTAAAACTAGCAGTTAGCCTATCCAAAATGCTAAATTTAATCACAGACTTTAAACGCTGAAACGGTGAATACATTGTCATGCCTTTGTACTGATGTTTGTTTGCCATCAAGGCGCAGTGCTGAATTCAAGTATACATAACATAACTTTGGGTGGCTTGCGCAACCCCTAAATATGGTTCAATTTTGCTCAAATTTTCAGTATGTTAGTTTTTTAATAGATGGACTGCAATGGTGGGTTCTAATCTTGACTTTTCGATGAAAAAATGATTTTGGACCACCCTTATATATATATATATATATATATATATATATATATAATATATACAGGTACAATAAAAGACAATTCTAGATAACAATACAATACAATACAATACAATACAATTAGACATTTGTAACGCGCTTTAACAAGACAAGTCTTGCACGAGAGCGCGTAGTGTAGTCTCAAGATGTTAAATGTCGTTTTGTACAGAGCACTCTGTCGGATAAACATCGCTCACTAGCAGAGTCACCAGTGGCAGGCTCGCGCAATCACGCTAAGCCCAACCACCAGATTCCCAACTAGTTTATTGATCCCATCAGTTCAGAAATTTCTGCAGCCCGGATGATGGTATGTCGGATGATGATATTTTCGTCCGGAGATCACTAGGTCCACCCCGGATAGTTCCGCGCACAGAACAGGCATCGGTTGGTCGTCGAGCGGTTGATATTGTATCCTCGATTGACAACAGTGGCTTCTCTCCAACGACCCGTTCCGCCATTTTTCCTCCGTGTCGAAAGTTGAGCGACGATGTCAGACGGCGTAAGTAGGTCAGTTGGATGAAACCTGTCTCCCCTCGGGCTGTAGGTGGACCGTTCCAGCCATGGAGAAATTGAGACTCGCAACCAAAACCGTTCAAAACGCAGTATATCCGTGGCAGAGTTAATAGAAAAATCAGACACGCCGACTCAGCAAGCAGTAATTATCCAAACGTGCGAGACCCATCGAACAAATGCTGCGTTCCGACAAAGTTATCTGACAAAATGACAGAGACGGCATGCCAGCAGCCAACATGTACTACAACTGGCGATTAATTATACACTGTGTCCACGATAAAGTAGATCACTAGACTTTGTTAAATATCTTGGTCAATTGTAGTACTATAGGTACTAAATTTGGTGCACATTAACAACAGTCTATTCTATCTATATCCTGCAAATTTTATTACAATTGATGCAACGGTTACGAGGATATACCCTTATGAAATTGGGTGGTTCAGGAACCAAGTTACCAACACGTAAAACGCATAGAATTACGTCATTTTTCTGGCTACCGCAGGGATAGGCTGTTGCTTATAAGCGTCATATGTTGTTATGGGTAGGGAGAGCTAGAACAAGAACTAAAGTAGGTGGATGAAGAAGTGTCAGAAGGACGATTAAAAGTGTTAAAGGTTAAACTGGTGTATTATATAGTAGTCGTAGGACGCTATAAAGTGGCGACGAGGTAAAGCAACATTTTATATCAGGCGTTAAAGTCGTTATTTCGAAGCGAAATGGACATTCAGACAATTCCGCCATTCGACATTGTTGGTGACGCAACCTGTGTCGGTCCACGCTGGAAAAGATGGCGACGTTCTTTCGAGTTCTACGTTGTTGCAAAAGGAATAAGCACAGACGTTCAGAAGAAAGCCCTGCTACTACATACTGCTGGCATGGCTGTTCAGGACTTGTTTGAGACGTTGACCGACCCGGGACCAATTGGAGACGGCGAAGATGCGGCGGGCGAATACGAAGTTGCCATGCGGAAACTCGACGGACATTTTTCGCCGAAACTGAATACCCCATACGAGAGGCATGTTTTCAGACAAATGCAACAAGGAACAAAAGAGACAGTAGACCAGTTTGTTGCTCGTTTAAGACAACAAGCGGGAAATTGCGAATTTGGAGAGCAACTGGAGGAAAACGTTCGGGACCAGTTAATCGATAAATGTGTTTCATCAGTGTTTCGCCGAAAGCTGCTAGAAAAGGGGCAAACACTTACTCTGGCTATAGCTCAAGATTTGGGGAGAACAATGGAGACAGTAGCTGTACAAGTTCAGAAGATGGAACAGGTGCCATTTGCTGTTAATCTTGCTAGAACACAAAACAGGAACAGTCAGAGGAGTCATGTTAGCACACAGAGCTGTTATCGCTGTGGCAAACAGAATCACATGGCAAAAGACCCACATTGTCCTGCAAAGAAGGCTAACTGCAGAAGGTGTGGCCTAATAGGCCATTTTGAAGTTGTTTGCAAAACAAAACTGGAATCAAAACGACCTCCACAGAAACATTTTGCAAGTCATTCTGTCGGTGCAACGAAACGGGTGCATTGTGTGGAAGAAGAACCAAGGAATGACAAGCCAGAATACATTTTCAGTCTGTCTCAAGAAGAAAAAGGGAGCGTTACACTCAAGGTTGGTGGAGTTGATATCGAGATGATGATTGACTCCGGTGCTTCATGCAATGTTATCGACCAAATCACATGGAATGGAATGAAGAGACAACAGGTGAAGTGCGAATGTAAAAAGACGACAAAAGACATCTACGCTTATGGATCTCAGACGCCTTTGAAGGTAATTGGAATGTTTACAGCCAAAGTGACCTTGAGACAAATAACAATCGAAGAAGATTTTTATGTCATAGAAGGGAATGGGAAACCATTATTAGGAAGAACAACTGCTGAGCAACTGGGAGTTCTTCGAGTAGGACTTGGAGTTGGAGAGATTCATACAGGACAGGACATTCTAACAGAATATCCAGAGTGTTTTGATGGAGTGGGAAAATTGAAAAGCTTCAAAGCTAAGTTTTACATCAATGAAGATGTGAGACCAGTGGCACAGCCAGTAAGACGCATTCCGTACAACTTAAGAGGAGCTGTGGAAGAAGAATTGGAGAAACTCCTGAAAGCTGATATAATCGAGAAGGTTGAAGGCCCTACACCGTGGATAAGTCCAATCATAGTCGTACCAAAAGGTGGAACAAACGAAATCAGAGTATGTGTAGACATGAGACAAGCAAATGAAGCAGTGGTCAGGGAGAGACATCCAATTCCAACCGTGGATGACATCCTCTACCATTTAAATGAAGGAACAGTATACAGTCGTCTGGATCTTAAATGGGGATTCCACCAGATAGAACTAGATGAGGATTCAAGAGGAATAACTACCTTTATAACTCATACAGGGTTATACCGATACAAACGATTAATGTTTGGAATATCATCAGCACCTGAACTCTACCAACACACTATTTCCACCAACAATCAAACGACATTATAGCCTAAGGCCGCGCCGTCATGACTTCATTTTGCCAACAAAGGATGACAAAAACTTTATCCCTAGAGCCCTTTATCAAAACTTAACTTAATCGGTGATCCTAATGCCTAGGTCTTTTCAACCTCTTTTCTTTTCCTATATTAATGTATTTAACCTGTTTGTACTGAGCTGCGGTTTGCCAGCCTGATTGGTTATAATAAACGAAGATATATATATATACATTATTCAGCAAGTTTTGACTGGGTGTGCAGGAGCTCACAATATAGCAGATGATATTATAGTACACGGGAAGACACCTAGGGAACATGATGAGCGCTTGAGAGCAGTCTTGGAATGCTTAAAGAGAAATGGATTGACTCTGAATAGAGCCAAGTGCCAAATAGGAATGCATAAAGTTCAATTCATGGGCCATGTGTTGAGCTGTCATGGAATTGGACCAACAGAAGCAAAAGTCAAAGCTGTCACAGAAACAAGAGAACCGGAAAATGCAAGTGAAGTCAAAAGTTTTCTTGGTCTGGTCAACTTTGTGGCTCGGTATATTCCTGACTTGTCAACTGTCAGTGAACCACTACGACAACTTGTAAAGAAGGATGCTCAGTTTGTATTTGGTCAAAAGCAAAAGGAAGCTTTTGCAGAATTAAAGAACAGATTGAGTAGTGCTAAGACATTGGCTTATTTCAAGCAAGGGGCACCAACACAGGTGATTGCAGATGCAAGCCCTGTCGGTTTGGGAGCTGTGTTAATACAGAAGCAGAATGGAGTACACAGAGTGGTGTCCTATGCAAGCAAGAGTTTGAGTGCAGTGGAAAGACGTTATTCTCAGACAGAAAAGGAAGCATTGGCTTTGGTTTGGGCATGTGAACGGTTCCATCTGTACTTGTATGGAAAGGAGTTTGAACTTGTGACAGATCATAAACCACTTGAAGTCATATATTCAGCACGATCGAAGCCATCTGCTAGAATCGAGAGATGGGTCTTACGATTACAGTCGTACAATTTCAAGGTGAAGTATGTACCTGGACGTGAAAACATCGCTGATGTGTTGTCTCGACTGTCAAGAGGACCGGTAATGGAATATGATGAAGGTGATGACTACATAAAGTTTGTTGCAGTGGCAGCAACTCCAAAAGCCTTGTCAACCAGTGAAATAGAAAAAGCATCCGCAACAGACAAAGTACTGTGTGCAGTTCGAGAAAGTTTGAAGAATGATACCTGGGAAAAAGGGAAAATGGTCGAGTACAGAGTGATAAGTGAAGAACTGTGTGTCATTGGACAAATATTACTACGAGGGACAAGAATTGTGATGCCAGAAGTTCTGCGAGGACGTACATTAGAACTGGCTCATGAAGGTCATCCAGGAATCGTGCAAATGAAGAAGCGGCTCCGCAGCAAAGTCTGGTGGCCTGGAATAGATAAAGACAGTGAAAGACATTGTCGCACTTGTCATGGATGCCAACTTGTAGGAATGCCAATGAAACCGGAACCGATGACAAGGACACAACTACCAGAAGGTCCTTGGCAAGACTTGGCGATGGATTATTTGGGTCCATTGCCTACCGGTGAATACGTTTTAGTCGTGGTGGACTACTACAGTCGTTTCTATGAGGTGGATATTACTCGAACAGCTACATCAGATAAAGTCATAGAGAGTTTGAAGCAGATCTTTGCTACTCATGGCTTACCATATTCTATCACTAGTGATAATGGACCTCAATTTGCATCAAATGCATTTGCCGAATATCTGAAGGAAAATGATATTGTGCATCATAAAACAACACCTTTATGGCCGCAGGCAAACGGAGAGGTGGAGAGGCAAAATAGATCATTATTACAGAGGATCAAAATAGCTCAAGGAGAAGGGAAAAACTGGAAAGAGGAACTTCTAACGTACTTGTTTGCTTATAGAACAACTCCACATTCTACATTGGGAATTTCGCCAGCAGAAGCATTATATGGACGGAAACTGAGGACGAAATTACCTGAACTACGACCTTCCGTTATTGACGATGAAAGCATCAGGGATGAGGATCGGCTAAAGAAGTTCAAAGGGAAGGAATACGCTGATGACAGAAGACGTGCAGCAGATACAGAGATACATATCGGAGACACGGTTCTAATGAAACAGCCATACAACAACAAATTTACAACACGGTTCCAGACAAAACCATATGCTGTCAAAAGTAAAACGGGGAACTGTGTAACTATAGAAAGTCCTGAAGGAGTTCAGTACAAGAGGAATGTCACACATATCAAGAAGTATGAGACACGGTCAGAACTACCAGACACAATGACTGAAAAGGGAAGAGAAGTCACAGCTGGGAACATGTCAAAGAACGAAGTCACAGCTGAGAACGTGTCAGAGAACCTGTCCGAACCGAATAACATTGTTGAACAAAATGAAACTATGGAACCAAATGAAACTGTTGAACCAAGCAATACAGGAGAACCAAACAATGGAGGGGACGAAACAGAGGTTGCAGAAAAAGATCCAGAACTTAGTCAGCGACCTACACGGAATCGACAGCTGCCAGCAAAGTTTAAAGATTTTCAGTTGTACTAGGATACACATGAAGGGTGTAGGCGGATCGCTGCCCTAATGTGTTAGAGTTAATGTTAGTGTTAGTATTAATGATAATGTTAATGATAGTGTTAGTGATAATGTTAGTATTAATAATAGTAGTGGACGAACTACTGTGGAAAAGGAGGGACTGTAGTGTCGGACTATGACGTCAGAAGATGAACTCTAGTGATATGTTGATATGGGTAGGGAGAGCTAGAACAAGAACTGAAGTAGGTGGATGAAGAAGTGTCAGAAGGACGATTAAAAGTGTTAAAGGTTAAACTGGTGTATTATATAGTAGTTGTAGGACGCTATAAAGGGGCGAGCGAGAGAAATAGAAAAACTAGTATTTTACTATATGCTAAGAGACACCCTAATATATATATATATATATATATTTATATATTTATATATATATATATATATATAGACAGACTATATATATAGAGAGAGACAGACAGACAGAGACAGACAGAGACAGAGACAGACAGAGACAGTGACAGACAGACAGAGACAGAGAGACAGAGAGAGACAGAGAGAGAGAGAGAGAGAGAAAGAAAGAGAAAGAAAGAAAGAAAGAAGGAGAAAAGAGAGAGAGACAGGGGGAGAGAGAGAGACAGAGGTAGAGAGAGACAGAGAGACAGAGAGAAAGACAGAGACAGAGACAGAGAGAGAAAATGAGAGACAGTGAGAGAGAGAAAGAGAGAGAGAAAGTGAGAGAAAGACAGAGACAGTCAGAGAGGGAGGGGAGGAAAGGCAGGAGGGAAAGAGAGACAGAGAGAGAGAAGGGAGAGAGAGAGAGAGAAAGAGGAGAGAGAGAGAGAGAGAGAGAGAGAGAGAGAGAGAGAGAGAGAGAGAAGAGAGACAGAGAGGGTATGACTGTAACAGTGAAAGAATATCTCCCAAAAAAACTTGTCGAGGAGATGAAGCATATAGGAATAGCTCGCCCAAAAACCCCTTCATTCGACAAGAAGATGCAACATAATGGGAACAGCCCGTCCATAAACAAAACGTCCATTCGTCGAAGAGGTTCAATATAGGCTACAACCCGTCAAAAAACAATCTGTCCACTCGTTCAGAGGATGCAACATATGGGAACAGTTCGCCCAAAAAACATGGCCATTGGTTGAGGAGATGCAACATACGGGAAGCCCGTCAAAAAGCAATCCATCCTTTGGTCGAAGAGGTACAACATAATTATGGGAATAACTCGCCCAAAAACAACTCGGCCGCTGGTTGAGGAGGTAAACATATAGGAACAGTTCGTGAAAGAACAGTCCGTCCTGCTGACGTTGAAGATGCTTGCCCTTACTGACGTTGACGTGCAACAGATGGGAGTTCATCGTCGGCTATGCCAAGGTTGTTTGGTCTTCCATGATGATGCGGAGAAAGAAAGTCGTCGTTGTGGTGCTGATGATCCACTGTTACGTTGTCCCGAAACGGATCTACGCGTTTATCTACACCTCCAGGTTATTACACGCCGTTTTGTTCTTGTTCGTCAAGAGAGGCGTTCCGGCGGCTTGATCAGCTGGGAGGAGAATTGCAGTTGCTTCATTCGGTACAACACAGATACAAAAAAATTAGAGACTGAGGGACAGAGAAACAGATAGACAGACCGAGACAGACAGAGCATGCAACAATGTGTCTATGGGTATAGGATAATCGTAGGGCCCCAAGTGAACTTAGCATGATGAACTCACTTACTGCTATATTTCATCATGCTCAACTATTGTTTATTTTAAGTGGCTTATGGACGGGACCGCCTATATATAGGTCCAAAATTTGCAGAACGTTAGAAGCCCATGCACTTACTGACATTTATCGATATGCTGTACTTATTGTGGGCACTTTGTCTATTTTAAGTGGGCTGTGTATATTCCTGATTCACATTTTGCAACATATGGTCTCCATGTACACTACTGTAACAGGTTGCTTATGGCTATGGGATTCCTACATGCGTCCCAAAGAAGCTCAATGTTCGAAGTTACTTCGGCTGAGTTACGCGATTTCCATTGCATTTGTTCGATTGCGAACAAATTTCATTAGTAGAAACAACAGCAATTAACAAAATGAACTTTGAAATGTTTGCATAATAGGCCTACCTTTTATGTCCTTTTCTTGTCCAGGTGCTTTAGCTGTAAGAGCATATTCCAGATATTCGTCAGGCGAGTGGGTCTTTCCGTTGATTTCTAGTTTAAGCGTACAGTCGCGAAGAGTCCAGACGAACGAGGGGAAAAATTTCTTTAGATCGTCATCTTTGCTTCCAGAGCTGGATGTGGCTGGATTCCCTCCATCGTCTGACTTTATTTTTATGCGTTCAGCAACTTCAGTAACAAGGCTAAACTTAGAGTAAAGGATTTCATTGGCGCATTTGGAAATTTAGCAAGCTAGGCAAGTTGACCACAGTCATAGTTAGAGCAAGCTTCTTCACTAAGAATGTCTAAGATTTAATAAAAATAATTGGAAAATAATTTAAATAACATCTAAAACACTCGTTGTCTTTTCCGCCTTTTTCTAACCCTCGATATCGTGTTTTCGAAAGTGATAAGCCTATAATATTTATATACTGCTTTATTGTAACATTAACCCTAGGGCTACCAAGCTTTTTTGTAACACGGACTACCAAGGGGGGTGGTTACCACCCCCCCTGGATTTCGTGTTTGGTTTCACATATCATAACTTGTAATATAGCAATGGATTCAGCATTCATTTCTGCACAGAATGGTATATTTAGTTGTACATTATGTGAATGCACCTCGAAATTACATCACTTTTAACGGAACCCATTAATTAGCAATATTGTATATTATTGCGTACATTTTCAATACTTTTTGGATAAACAAATATAAGATTATGTGTGTTTTGAAAACTAATCTATGTATAAAAGATACACAAAATCATCCCTACACATGTTTATATAGTATAAATGTACATCCATACATATATATCCATACATATATATCGGTTTACGTTGTAATGCTGTGTTCAGCCATTTTCACACAGATTACGCGTATTATTATTTATTTTGATCACTTCCGGTATTCAAAGACAAAGATGTAGGTATGCAAATGAAGCCCTTCATTCCCTCTAAAGAGAATGGTATCTTTGTTTCTCTTCCAGGAAGACAAATGAATACGCTACAGACAAAAAAAAAACTAAGGGGAGTCCTTCCATTCAGCCATTTTTCACGCATATTACGCGTATTATTATTTATTTGAGCACTTCCGGTTGCCTCAGGTCAACTCAGTGACCATAGAAATGTAGCCCCACATTCCCTCTATAGAATGGCATAATTTGTGTCTCTTAATATTAAATGACGGATAAGATATAGTCGAAAATCTAGGGGTGGTGGTATCCACCCCCTGGTGCCTCGGGTATATTGGGTATAACTTTTGAACAGTGTGAGATATCATCTCACATTTTACCTCAAAACGTGTGTAAATGAACCCCCTACAGCTACCTAAAAGGTCAAATTTTTATTCCATACGAAAAAAAGTTTGAGATGAAAAAAACCTATAGGGGGTGGATAACCACCCCTTGGTGGCCGAGGGTTAAGCTGACAAACTGCAACTTAGTACAGAGAGAGAGAGAGAGAGAGAGAGAGAGAGAGAGAGGCAGACAGACAGACAGACAGACAGACAGACAGATATAGCAATGTGTGAACTCTATCCACTGCGTTTTAATGACGTAGTCTACGCGCGCCGACATCCTAGTGATGCTATTACATGCTACATAATACTATAATCAAACATATATTAAATTATTTTCGTATTTTTTGTCATATTTATTTTCATATACAATTCAAATAATAAACACAAAAGTAATTTATTTAAGAAACTGCACATACTAGATCCTATTTAAAATTATATAGGCCTAATTCGCCTAATTCACGTAGTACTGCTGGAGTACCACAGGGGATCTGTCCTCGGCCCTTTATTATTTACAGTCTTTACTCCCCCAATCAGTAATATAGCTAAGCACTTTGGAATCCAATTACAACAGTACGCGGATGATACTCAGCTACGTATTGCTCTGTCACACACTGACCAGTCTGGTAAATTAAAACTTGAAGAGTGCCTCTCATCTATGTATGCATATGTTACAGTGGTTTGGCCATAAACCCAAACAAGTCTGAGGCAATTTTGTTCGGTTCAGGCCAACGCCTGCCTTCTTTCCCTTCACTTTCTAGTGTCGACCTCGCAGGCACTGCTCTGCCACTTTTAGATACTGTCAAAACACTTGGGGGTAACCCTGGACAGTAAGCTCACATTCCGTCCGCACATAACAAACCTTTGTAAATCTTGTTTCTATCACATCAGGGCAATACGTCACATCAGGTCGGCTCTAACTTAGAATATGTCCCAAACTATAGCCTGTTCTCTTGTATCCTCTCGTCTTGATTATGCTAATTCCCTTTTTTTGTGGGTGTCTCAAACCTTGAACTCAAAGGCTGCAACGAATCCAAAACTCCTTAGCTCGTGTAGTGATGCGTGTCCCACTACGAACATGCTCCTCAGTCCTACTCCCACACGAGCTGCATTGGCTTCCTGTTGAATTCAGAATAAAATTTAAATTGGCCTGTTTGATCTACAAAGCCCTAAGCACCCAGCACACCTACCTATATTCATGCACTACTAACTCCTTACATCCCTCCTCGTTGCCTGCGATCATCAAGTACGGGTCTTTTAGCTGAGCCACGATGCAGAACAGTTATGGGCTCTCGTGCATTCCACGCCTCTGCTCCAAAGGAGCGCGGTGGTGTAGGGGTATGTTCGGTGCCTTGCAGCCGGAGGGTTGCGAGTTCGAATCTACCTCAAGCCGCCGTGTAGGGACCCTGGGCAAGTCGCTTCACTCGCAATTGCTCATGCGCTTCGGCGTGAAACTCCGATTCAGTGTCCGCGCTGTAGTCGGGAGCGCCTCTGAGTAAAATCTTGAAGGGGCGCTATATAAATATCTGAAAAATGAATGAATGAAAGGAATGAAATGGAATCGACTACCACTTTCTCGCCGTAGCATAACTTCACTTCCTTCCTTCAAAAAGCGGCTCAAACTCACTATTTCTCCTTTGGCTTTCAAAGGATTTAAAATGTAAGTGCATCTTCACCTGGCGGCTGACTATCCGCGCCTCAGGCTCAGATTCACATTTCCGGTGTGACCTTGCGCGCGTTACAAATTTATTTAATAATAATTATAATAATATAGAAAAGCAGCCGAAAATAGAGGGGCGCGATTCTGTTATGGGGAGACTTTGTATCGTAGATGGGGGGAATTCTATTTCAATGGGGAGATCTCGTTCTGATACTGCAGAGTCTCGAAGGGGAGACATTATTTCTAACACTTTGAGACTCTGTTTCGGGGGGAGACTTTATATCGTGACACCGGCCGGTGACAAAAGTCTCTGGTCTCTGTTGGACAGACTGATGGCTCGTGGGATAGCCGGACATAGTTCCTCATCATAGTAGCAACTTGGTATAAGAACTTTAAACATGACGTCAGCTGTAAAACTATTATTTGGTTGGGAATTCGTGTGCGTAGAGGCCCACCACCGATTAATTTTCTGGTTAACTGAGCATTTGTTTGCATCCTATCTCAAGGAGCTCTGCACATCGGTCTCTTCCATCCTTGGACACAGATTTCTTCGCCCTGCTGCGCAAGGCGACTTGGCTGTACCACCGGCCCCGGACTAGTGTTGTTTTAGTTTTGCCTTGAGTTTTAGTTTTAGTTATTATTAGTTTTACATGCTAGGTGTTTTAGTTATTATTAGTTTTAGTTATTTCGCCAAGTTTTAGTTTTAGTTATTATTAGTTTTACATGCTAGGGGTTTTAGTTATTATTAGTTTTAGTTATTTCACCGAATCTGGCAATATTTTTCCCGCATACAGCTTTTGCACCAAAAAGGATTCACTCGATACACTCTGTTTCAAATCGATACTTAAAATAGTCACATACTCCACTAGTTTTAGGTCTACCACCTAAATTTAGTTCGGACATCTTATAAAATTACAAAGATTGGAAGATTACCGAACGAAGTGCTGATATAGAACGCGTATATCCAAAAACTTTGAATATCCTAAGATGCTAGGTTTTCGTTATGTGTTTTCGTTATGGAATTCGTTATGTGTTTTCGTTATTATTAGTTTTCGACTGGTTTAGTTTTAGTTTTTATTTCGTTATCGTTTTTCCTCTAGTTTTCGTTTTAGTTTTAGTTTTAGTTTTAGTTAACTAAAACCTTTTGTTTTCGTTAACGAAGGTTTTCGTTTTAGTTTTCGTTAACGAAAACAACACTACCCCGGACTTCCACAGTCTAGCATAGAAGTTTGCAGTGGTCTGCCAATGCCAATGCGGAATAAGTTGCCGAGCAATCTCCGACAAGAACTCCACAGCCTCGCTTTTCCTCTCTGTTTCAAAAGACTGAAAATAATTCTGTTCGATCGTGATTCCATTGTGCTAGGTCATTAGCGCCTGTGATGAGTCTTCCTTGAAGTGGCGCCATATAAATTTGAAATGATGATTAAAATTAGTAATGAACTTTTTAGAGGAACTTGACATTATTTAACGCCTTGCGGCTATCCATGCATTAGCAATTATATCCGTAGTTTGGACAGAATGATAACTCATAAAGATGATCTTCGCCTGCGGGATGTTTGGTTGGGATTTGGCACGACCCGTTAAATCCATCTGACAACCTTAGAGTATCTACACACGTTGGTGAGGTTCTGGGGGGACTGCTCCCGCTCACTCCATATTCTAAGAGTTCTAAGAACGCACGCCTGTCAACCGATCGAGTCACTGCACGTTGTAGCCAGAGCGACCACGATCGATTGCCTGCTGTATGCTTCATCCGCTTGGTGGGGCTATACAACCACCGACGACCGCGCAAGATTCCAGCGCTTCGTCCAAAAGGCTAAGCGAATGGGTTTTCTTCCACCACAACAACCTGACGTTGACCTGCTGGCAACTGACGCGGATGATCACGTTTTACAAGCAATCGCATGTATGCATGTATGAGCACTTGTTATAGCGCCCCTTCAAGATTTCTACTCAGAGGCGCTCCCGACTACAGCGCGGACACTGAATCGGAGTTTCACGCCGAAGCGCATGAGCAATTGCGAGTGAAGGACTTGCCCAGGGTCCCTACACGGCGGCTTGAGGTGGATTCGAACCCGCAGCACTCTGGCTGCAAGGCACCGAACATACCCCTACACCACCGCGCCCAACAAGAACACAAGCCACGTGCTTCGTGGTCTGTTTCCACTTGTAGCGAGGCGGCGATACGACTTAAGACCAAGGCCACTCGACTTTGAGCTACCTACCAAGGACGAACAAATTTTGTCCCTCGCGTATTATAGAAACGGGTCCAAAAAGCAAGCTCCTGACCAAATTAGACAGTAAGATCATCAGGCACCTTATCCTTATCTCATAAGATCGTACTTAGTAGATAATTAGTCTATTAGACCTCTCTGTCTCTTTGTCTCTCTGTCTCTGTCTCTCTGTCTGTCTGTCTGTCTGTCTCTCTCTGTCTCTCTCTGTCTCTCTGTCTGTCTCTGTCTCTGTCTGTCTGTCTGTCTGTCTGTGTATATTAATTCATAAATATTTTTATTCCATTGTTTTGAAACTTAGGTGGTGTGAATCAGTTAGTCATCTTTGCCTCTGTATTAGTGCATGTATAATATTTATCAACAAGTATTGTACTCACACATGCACACACCACACACAAAACTCGCACACTGACACCCTTTGAGAATGCACCGTATGATTATACATCCCTGCAGATGTACGTACCTCAAAGAGGCAGACTAATAATATCCATACCAAACGGTGGACAGCCAACCACTGCATTATTGTACGAGCAGAGCTGGCAATGAGGTGCAGGGAGAGAGTGGTCAATGAAAGTTACAGTGTGCAAATGCAACTGGACGGCATTCCTACCGCGTCCTTTACCACCGTCCATGATGCCCTGCCGCATTGCGTTCTGACAATGTGTTATGAATAAACGAAGATTCTATGCAAGAATTCACTGAACGATTCAATGACTTTAAAGATTGTGCCAGCACTGCGACTTATTACTACTCCTCATCTGTTGGAAGCAGAATGCTCTCCTGGACCTCCAGATGGAATTGGTGGAGTTGAAGAATGACGAACAACTCCTAAAGAAGTTCGAGGATAAAACCGATTTACTAGAGGTGTGAAAGTTGGCGGTGGAATACCATAGACCTCGAGAACTGTCATGACAAGAAATACTCTGGTCCTCTTCGGAGATATGGGCGTATTTAGGGATGGTTTTACGGGTTCAGCCCCCAAATAAATGCAGTACTGTTATTAAAAACTATAAATGTAGAAATATACGACATTTTCCAGTGGGAACCCCCGAACACGTAAACCCCTCCGAAATCTTTTCCTGGCTACACCACTGTTCGGAGGCACCTATAGTGTGTGAGGCAGTCTTCTCTCTGGTGAATTGTTTTAAAAATTAAGTGCAAAACTCGATTGATGGACAACAACTTGGAGTCTGGAGTCTGCTATTGGGGCACATAGGCCAGCACTTAATGTCTCTCGCCTTCTCATTCCTCTGGGTCCAATTTATGTATTCCTTATGCCAGCTAGCGCTAACTAGCTTCACTCTGATTCTTTGAGGGTTAGATCTACCACTGAAATTGTGCTTTATATCGGTCGCGTCAGATTATCAGTTCAGCTAATTAACTTTACAAGGAGTCAGAGACAATAAATGGTAATAACTCTAACTGTACTTGCTCCCTGATGCGAGCTAGCACTGGCTTCCATGCGATTCATTAAGCGAATTAGGCCTACCCCTCAACTGGCATCAATCAACTTATATGACTTGATTTTCTATGATTGCTTTGATGCGGATTAGGCCTGCCATCCGTCCATTCATCAGGTTAGCATGTTAGTTGTTTATTATTGTTAGCTACTGTAAAGTTATTACCTAGAATAGGGAAGATGTATCAGGATAGCGTATTAGCTTATTAACTATACAAGGAGTCAGCAACCATGCATGGGAATAGATGAACCTGCATTCTCCACCAGTGATTGTAAATAAAGTACTGGCTTCCTTATATGAGCTTGCCCGTACTTTTCTAGAATTCACTGATGAAAATTAGTAATATACCAGTCACAGAATTATGGGCAATACTCATTAAATAAATCGCAGCTGAAACCACACCTATTTTTAGTTTTTAAAAAAAGTACAGGCTTGAGATAAAGACTACTGATGCGTTTGGCGAATCACGGAATTATTTGGCTTAGAATGGAATTGGCTGACGGAGGTAACAAAAGCTAGGACAAAGCTGATTTGTTGACTATAAAATGCAGACCACCATAGATTAGGCTATTCGTAGCTCAATTTTTAGTTTTTCTGCATGGGATTAGATGATCTAAAGTTCTAAACGGATTCAGTATTAGTTAGTAGACCTATATATAATTTATATATATATACTGACTCTATATATAAACAGTTCAAAATTATTTTCATTATTTTATTACATTACCAAAATGCAGTATCCAGCAGTATTCTTAAAATTAAAGGTCGTGGATACAGTCACGCCCGACGTGAGCCTATACCTGGGACTAGAATCACGCCCGCCTCGCAATTGGTCATTGCCTGTCACATGATTGTGTGTACGTGAAACGAACCGACCGATAAACATTGCCGATTGCGGTGGAAGGTTGTTCAGCGTGTTTTCTAAAGACGACACTAACCCTAACCCTGACCCTAACCGACCCTCACGACGCCTAATCTGACCCTAAACGACCCTCAAGAAGTAAGTAAGTAAGTAAGTGTGTTCTTTATTAAACGCTGGCAAACGCACGGCGCTGTACATACAAAGTTATACAGTTACACAATTACAATTACAATTACAATTATCAAATAGTAGCGAAAAAGTTAGTAAATAGTAAACTAAAAAACACTATGGCCTAGCTGTACAACATCCTAGCCAGGAAACCGCGCCTGGTGAGGGAATCAAATCTAGAAAGAACACGGTTATGTGAGCGTGGGCGCAGATCGTGACCAGTAGGCCCATATAGGACAGGGGGTAGTAGGTAATGAAGGATATGTCCAGGATTATTTAAGATATTTCTAAAAAGGTATTGGTCGGCTTTTTACAGAGTTCCTCAAAAGTAGGGAAAGATTTGGGTAGGAAGCCAAAGCGTACCAGCTTGCGGACCACAGCACTTAGAGAGTCACGTTCCTGTTTGCTGGCAAAGCCCCACCACACTTGGGAACAATAAAGCATTCGGTTGACAGTGGTGCAAGACGACTAATTTGACCTAAACGACCCCACGAATCCTAACCTGGCCCTAACCGACCCTCCAGGTGTCCGCCATATCGAAATTCCAAGGGAAGACAACAAGTTCACGTGACAGGCTTTAGCCAATAACGCGACGGGCGTGAATGTAGTACTGGGGATCCGATAACGCCCGGGGCGTGAACGGATCCACTACGAAAATGGAACGTCATAATATGACGTGACTGTAGCCTATCTCGCGTTGAAATAAAATCTTCCCAGGGAAGACTTTATTTCAAAGGTGGATGAAATAATAATTATAGCCTACTCTCCGCCGGAGACTTTATTCTGAAACAGTTCCGCCCGGGGCGATTCTGTTTCGAATTACAGTCTCCGGGGTAGACTTTTAAGGGGAGACTCTGTCACGGGACACCGGCCTACTACTCTCTCTGACCCATTTACTGATCGTAGAAACTTTCAGTGAATTACGGTTGAAACCATTCCAACGACACTCTTCCTTTTTTCTCAGCAACTCAAAGATTCTTCTGTTTCAGACAAATTACATTATTTAAATCACGCTCCGATTGCGTGAAACCAAACGCTGTCCGCACACTATATCTACAGCGGAATAAGACAACAGTTACTCTACATGCGTAGGGCCTACTCTTTAACAGCAGAAGTCGGAATTATCTTAAGCTATAGACAGGAGCAACATGCCTGACGTGGCAGGCCGCAAGCTTGCTTCGAACTTATACATAGATATATGGTGCATGCATGTATGTATGTATGTATGTATGTAACTATGTATGCATGCAGCATGTATGTATACGGGCTCGACGAGAATTTGCGGCATGTTAGCCGTTGTTGTGTGTTTTATCATCTAAAATCTGACTAAACTTAGTGCACACACACATCATTCATGTCCTTTAGAATTAGATTACTTTTCTATGCTTATGGTTGTGATAGCCTATCATTATTACGGTAATTCAAGACCTCGATAACTTCAGCATTCAAATGAAACATCGACAATAACATGAAATATCCGCTTCAGGAATATGCTTACTGAGCAAGTCAATTAATTAACCAACGAATTATCAAATGGATGATAGTTTATAAGGATACTGAAGATCATTCATGGCCTTCTGGTCAAAAGCTCCTTTGCTGTTGTACACAAGTGTACCACTTAGGAGAATGGCAAGAACGAATATCCATATGTCATGATCCAGCTTTGCCTACAGTAATTTTCAACATTATTTTTAGAATTCATCACAATATCTAGTAGCTTATGCAATGTGCATTTCTTTTTCATAGCGAGGCAAATACTCAATAGGGTCGAATTCGCTAGAATAAATTCATCATTGACCTGTATTATTATTATTATTATTATTATTATTATTATTATTATTATTATTATTATTATTATTATTATTATTATTATTATTATTATTAATATTATTATTATTATTATTATTATTATTATTATTATTATTGTTATTATTATTATTATTATTATTATTATTATTATTATTATTATTATTATTATTATTATAATGGTAGTAGTAGTAGTAGTAGTAGTAGTAGTAGTAGTAGTAGTAGTAGTAGTAGTAGTAGTAGTAGTAGTAGTAGTAGTAGTAGTAGTAGTAGTAGTAGTAGTAGTAGTAGTAGTAGTAGTAGTAGTAGTAGTAATAGTAGTAGCAGTAGCAGTGGCAGTAGCAGTAGTAGTACTACTAATAGTAGTAGTAGTAGTAACAGACAGATAGTTGTGATCGTTGTTGTCGCTGTAGTAGTAGTAGTAGTAGTAGTAGTAGTGAGTAGTAGTAGCAGCAGCAGCAGCAGCAGCAGCAGCAGCAGCAGCAGTATTAGTAGTAGTAGTAGTAGTAGTAGTAGTAGAGTAGTAGTAGTAGTAGTAGTAGTAGTAGTAGTCGTAGTAGTAGTAGCAGCAGCAGCAACAGTAGCAGTAGCAGTAGTAGGAGTAGTAGCAGTAGCAGTAGTAGTAGTAGTAGGAGCAGTAGCAGTAGATGTGAGCGTTGTTGTCGCTGTTGTTGCTATTATTATTATTTCTATTATTATTTTATTATTATTATTATTATTATTATCATCATCATCATCATCATCGTTATTATTAGCATTAGCTTTGGCATTATTTACCCAAAGGATAACATTCAGATAATGTAGAAAACTATTCTGTGTAAGGTAGAGTGATTCTAAAGAGCAATCTAAAGCTTAGCCATAATTAGTCAAAAGCGATCTTCGCGTAAAACGAATGAAAACCCGTTTTGGCAATCGCGCTTTCTCGGCGGCCGGTGTCACGAAATAGAGTATCCCCCATTAGAATTATATCCCCTTAGCGAAATGAAGTATCCGGCCGGATGAATCTGAACGTGAAGGACTATCCCCCCTCGTGCGAAAGTATCCCCATGAGTCGTACGAAATCATCCCCCATTCAAAAAGTATCCCCCTGCAAATTAATTACAAATTGGGCTATTTAAGTAAATTTATAACCATAGTTGGTAAAAACGGTTAAAACTTAAAACTGAATCATAAACGAAAAACGTAGTCTTTTCAACAACAACAAATAACAAACGGAAAAACGGGACAAAAGAAACTAGAAAATAATTTCACTCTGTTACATTTTGTACTGCATTTTGAAAGTAAAAACTCTATTTAAACAATTTAATTTTAACCGGCAAACAACCCAATTAAGTAACATTAATATACAACAATTATTTTATTCTTATATGTTTTGTTTAATAAGAAATTGAGAAATTAAAAATATTGAAATCTTTCCTAATTTAAATTGTAAGCAAAGGCTAAGTCCATGCTGACTAACATAAACTAACATAATTATTAAAAACTAAACTTTGTGAGTATAGACTAGCTTACTTTATTAAAACTTGTAGGCCTACTTACAATTTTTACTTAGGGGGCCTATATAAAACTTGATAAAAATTATGGAGAAATATAAGTCAGTTTATCAGTCAATCGAAGTGTTACTGTATATAAAGACAACATTTCGCATTATTATTTGGATAACTTAGAAATTCAAATAACTTTTATAAATTTTATTTATGGTACTGTTCTATTTATTTATGAAATGATGACATTAAATAGTGATGTAATTACCTGAATCCTTGAAAGTACGGAGACAACGTAAGGGATTTAAGACAAAATGCAATTAAGACACAGTGTCATGAAAAGGGACTAAAGTGCTAATTAGGTGACTTGGTAGCGCGCGCTTGATATCGGTCGTTTCGTATCTAGGGGTACACCAGCAGAGTTATTGAAGCCATTTGAGGCAACGAGCCAACTTCAAGGGCTCTTGCGTTCTGTGTGCTCTTGTAATCTCACGTTAATTAAGCAATGCCTCAAAGTTAATCCATTCGCATAATAAGTTCTTGATGCGATGGAAGTGTCTAAAAGAAGGAAGACAAATATCAGCAGTCACAAACGACAGTGTACTTATAAGGGAATAAGGTGCTAATTAGGTGACTTGGTAGCGCGCGCTTGATATCGGTCGTTTCGTACCAGCAATGTCATTGAAGCCATTTGAGGCAACGAACCAACTTCAAGGGCTCTTGTGTTCTGTGTGCTCTTGTAATCTCACGTTAATTAAGCAATGCCTCAGAGTTAGTCCATTCGCATAATTAGTTGCGTGAAGGTCTTGATGCGATGGAAGTGTATAAACGGAGGAAGACAACTATCAGCAGTCATTTAATTGTCTTCCTTCTTTTAAACGACACGAACTTCGGAAATGGAAGAGTCCAGACCAGAAGAAAATTTCCTCGGGAAATCTGGAAGCAATGCCCTCACGCCACTGGAAGAGTGGCTCAGGTATTGTATTGTTAGTCTACTATCAATTTATATAGTGCCTCTCGCAGTGCACACCGATCTGTGGCGCTCAAGTGGGAATGGTCCGCAGTGCAATGCCATAGTGGTGTCACTGAGTGAAAAGATTTATACGCAAAAGGGAAACAAGCTTAGGCCTACTTGAACAACTTTTGCACAAAAGTACAGTCAAAGCAGCAAACATTAAGAATGAATTTCAAAAGCATGACTAACTAATGAAATATGGTGTGCACTGCTTATTGTCAGTTCAATATTCAATACGTCAAAAGTTATTCGCTTCATAGAGCCGTTAAGCAGGTGAACTGAATTTATGATCTGAAAGAGCGCATTCACTTTAGTGGAACAGTGCTTCAAAGTGAACATTTTAAAATGGACTTTTGAACTAGAAGGCTCACCTACAGTCATATGCTCTAAATATTTATGACTTTGGATTTTGATTAAAATATATATTCATAAATTTTAAGCATTTAAAAAAATAATACCGTATAGGCCCTACCTGTCCATTTTTATCCCCCGGGGGATGATTTCACACGATGGGAGATAGAAATGGTTTATCCCCTCGGATACTCTATACCGGTATAGTCCATCCGGGGATAAATTCATTCATCCCCGGATAGTCCTAGGACGGATACTCTATTTCGTGATACCGGCCCCAGATGCTGGAACGGTCTTCCTCCTGCCCTGCGAGCGGCTAACACAGTTGACTCCTTCAAATCTGGACTCAAGACTTATTTGTTCTGTAAGGCCTACCCTGCTGTTAGTTGACTGTGAGGCGCCCTTGTAACAGCATGGCTGTGTTACGGCGCCATATAAATTGTCACTGTTATTATTATATTATTATTATTATTATTAGTCAGCAGAAATGGTGATCCGCAAGCCAAGGTCAAAACTGGAAATACCGAGCAATGCGACAAATCTGCCCAGGGTCGCAAGCATGGTAATACTGGGAGTAACCGTAACCGATATACTTAGTTTTGCGACTCATATCAAGAACATAATTATGTTGTCAGGCTCGACGGTCACTTTACGCACTGCGTACCCTTGTAGCCTATGGCCTCCGAGGACCCAGTTTGCACGATGTGTTACGTGCTACAACTCTAGCATAAATGCTGTACGCCTCACAAGCAAACTGGGTCCAGAAAGAGCGTGAGGCGCTAAGAGTGGTGCTGTGACGTCTAATCAGAGGATAATACCTCCCCTCAGACATTCTAACCATAGAGCAGCAATGCATAGACGCAGGCTATCGTATATACTCAGCTGTGCGGAGAAACCAATGACCTGTCTTACTTGACATGCTCACGCCCAAAAGACATACTGGATATGGTTTACGCTCTCGCGCTCATAATCGAGAAATACCTTCGCAGACTGTCTCACCAGATAAACCTTTAAAATTAGGATGATTTATCAAAGTGTGTATAACATAAAAAAGAAAGACCTGGATGGACAATATAATGGAGGATTTGAGGGCACAAAACATGGACATGAGGGAAGCCATGGATAAAATCAGAAACAGAAAGATTTGGAGATGTCATGTTAAGGACTCATCGTTGGCGCACGCCTGACGGAGGAGAGAGAAGAAGAAGAAGAAGTATAACATAATTATGATGATTGGTTGATATGTATAATTCATTGGTCTGCATGCACTACTGCACAAGCACCACCTTATTCATTTCTGCACCCATGCACATTTTCTACTGGTTTTGATTCATGCTTTGCTGGTCTGTGTTACTATACATAAAAATAGTAATGAGAAGGGGCGGCCCTGCCAGCGGAACGATATTGTTCCTTTTGGGTTTACCCTTTGACACCATGAACTACTGCAACAAATGTACATGAACTTGTATTTTGGTTGGTGATCAATAAAGCTTGTGAATTGAAAAATTGAATTGAGATAAATAACAATCATCAATTATAAATAACATGTGAACAAACAATTTATAGACTGCATAAAATAGTCTAATCCAGAAATAGAGAAAGCAATCCTTTAAACTTCATGTTAGCCCAAATGCGGGTTACAATTGGTCCTACAATAAAGAATATTCTATTCTCTGCAATGGCTAGTCTTTGCAGTTATTTTGCTGTTGAATAATAAACTCATAAATGCGGTGTGCTAAATCGCAGCTTCCCAACTTTTCCTGCGTGTCTCTCCGGATCCAAAATGCCTGCTACCTTCGCAAAAAATGGAAAATACATAGCTGTTTAGAACGTTTGAGTGGCCTATAGATATAATCAGTCTTCCCTACCTCTTGAATTTATTTCTAGAATAAAATTCCTCTGTGACAAGACTGATAACATTTTGAACACAGTTATTGCCTAAAACTCATACCTTATCCATATCCCCAAGTCCTTCTGTGTCGATCAGAACCAGACGACAATCAACTCTCTTTGGGTGGGGAACAACCCAAATCCAAATGCCTTTAGTTGTTGACTCAAAAGTAGCTCCAATTGAGAATCCTTCAAACACGGCATGTTGAATGTCAATTAAATTTTTAAATTACGGTAGGTCTATATCAAAGAATTTTAACCACCTATGTTTCGTTTGGGATACCAGAGTTCCGATGAAAGTCTGTTTATTATGAGGTAAACCATGACTGCCATGTATTTGGCATACAAGAATATATCTATTAATTTAAGTATCGGCTACAAATGTTATTGGCCGACAACAGTCAAACTGTATCTTCTTCAGTTCTGTGCGGCAAGGAGATATTAAGTGAACTGATGAACTGTGCAGAGTAGGTTTGGCGATGATGATGACGACGACGACGACTACACGACGACGACGATGAAGATGAATATGTATAATATACATGTAAGTATCAAGCCACTTAATATATCTTTTTTAGAACCTCACAAAGCGCTGCATGCATAGCTATCTTACTGATCTAAACAAGCGTGTTTCCAGGCAGTTTGAAAATGTTTACTTCACGTTAGCAAATGCGCCAGTACTTAAAAGCTATGGAAGGCTGTTCCAGGAAAGTGTTGGTTGGTGGTGGTGGTGGTGGTGGTGGTGGTGGTGGTGGTGGTGATGATGATGATGATGATCGCATGTGTAGGATGGTTAGCACCTGGATGGCCAAACAAATGGAGACGTGCCATCGAAGGTTCTATACTCTATAGGGCAATAATTCCCCGGGCAATAACCCCAGCCAATATCCCCCACCAATAACACATAGAAAATTAACCTTTCGGCCACTAGCCGCCATGCCCAAAAAGTCCCGAAAGAAAACTGATCCCCAGTATAAAAAAACACGGATAATAACCCCATAAACTTAACAAGTAAGCACATTAAGAAATGTTGAACATATATTCTTTCTTAAAAACTTATACTTTGCTATGCTGAAATGCCTAACAAGGCTAACAGCTCTTACAAAATGCCTAATCGTGCGCAATGGATAGCTTAACAATAGAATAAAGCAGCCTTGAAGCTATGAACCTTTGACTATGTCACAACAGTATTGGTAACTGTAACTAGACACTGGCTGAAATCGGTAACAGAACTGAGTAATACCAAAAAAATTACTATAAGATTTCACACACTTACCAAAATCAATGTCACCCCAATTACACTTTTATAACACAAAGTTCAGTATGAACTACACAAAATAATCCCTCAGTCAAAAGGGTGGGGGTTATTTTTCTAGGGAATTATTGGCCGGGTGTTATTGGTCGGGGGACTATTGCCAGAGTGCTATTGGCCTGATACCGCGATGGACACCTACGGGCAGAGGATGGAGGGAAGGAATCTAGGAAGACAACAATTGACAAAGCAGGTCAGAAAGCAGGAAAAAACGAAGGAAGCGAGAAAAGAAAGATAGAAGTGAAGGACAGAACGAGTGCTGTGAGCAACTAATTTACTTTCTCCTTCTCATAAAAGGCATCCTAGCGACCTATTTATTACACGAGCCATGCAGGCAGTGATCAGTTTTAGTTATTTACTTTATGCCAGTTTTTGCCTAAGTGATATATATATATAGAGTCAGACAGACAGACAAACAGACAGACAGACAGAGACAGAGAGAGACAGAGAGAGAGAGACAGTGAGACAGAGACAGAGTGAGAGAGAGATAAGGCATTTTATAAATGTACAGGCGCAAGAGAGGAAGAGGCCATGAAACACGAGTAAGAGAGAGGCATGGAAAGGAATATTGCAGAGGGAGTGGTAGGGACGAGTAAGGGAAGAATAGGGAAAGCGAGAGGTAGAAACGAAAACCAAAGTAGATCTTATGAATGTAAGAGGAGCAGAGCAGACAAGGAGAGGTTGGGAAGAGGAGGTGAGATTAGAACGTGGAAATGATCAAGGAGAAAAGAAGATTGAGAAGGGAGAGGAGAACGAGTTGAAGGATGCAGACAGCAAGAGGGAGCTACGGAAAGCAACAGGACATGTTCCCCAGCATAGCATTTTTGCTAAACTAGTGCGTAAATGCTCTGCGCGGATTGGCTACCGTTTTTAATTGAATATATTCAAATAAAGAAGGATCGGATCATCTGAAATGGTAACGTCTAATGTTGCATTCAAATCTTGCACTAAAGCGTTGAGAAGTTACATAATTAGTTGAACAAACCTTGCCCCAGACCACTAAGTCGGTTCAAAAGGAAAGATTTTCCTGTGCGATAAAGACCGACCACACTGATAACGACGACCGGTTCAGTGATCTTCTCGAGGCACTTTATTGTTTCTTTATTCACAACTAGTTTACCATTGTCATCAGTTTCGATGAACAGCCGTGGTTTTTCCCACTCTAAAATATTAGAGAAACCCAAGGTTCACTATAAAAGCAAGTCATTTATTTATGTAACCATCTGAAGAGAAAAAGAACAAATGAAACAATAATTCAACGGTTTGACATGTACTGGCTACACGGAGTCCCAGAAGAAATCATGGATCCCGCTAAATAGGACACCTGTTGATGTAAAAAATACAGATAGAAAAATAAATACAGCCAATCGATATTTAGATTGGAGTAAGCCTTGGGCTCAAAATCAAACACACTGAAAAGAAACATAAAACGGGTCCATATAAATCACACAAACAAAAGAGTAGGCCTATACAATCTTAACTAAAGTAGCAATACAGTCTAAATTATCCAATTAATTCAATTAACTATGGCTCTCTTTAAACTTTAGTCGTCCTCTATCCTATGCAAAAAAATATTGCTCACCCAGAGTTTCACCCAAAACCTGGCACAATATTTTCAAGCACAGAATCTATAGTCTGAGTGGAAATAAAGCGACCACTTACAAATGCTGTAAATCTTATTAAAGGAAATTCAAATTTAAATCTTGGACGGTCCCCTGTTAAATTTGACTTTCTTGTGACGCCATTTGTGGGAAACTTGTGAAACCGTCGAACAGCAGACGTAGGCTATCAGAGCCTCCACTCCTTGGGATTTTCCAAAGATCTTCGGATTTTGGGATCGACTTCGGATTTGGGGATTTTGCATAGCAACCTGGAGCTTTCTTTACTAAAGTCTACAGACTACTGTAACAGTGGAGGATGTCAAGGAGGGAAGATGCCTTTCACGATACATTGGACGAAAGAAAAAGGAGCGGCAGTCATGTATAATCAATGTTGTTACCGAACTTTTCAACAGTGACAGTGAATAAGATTAGAAAAGACTCACTCAGTGGCTGTTTCTGAAAGACGTTTGTTATTATTGCAACTTATAAACATTGGAATTTGTTAATACAATGTAATGCTCCGGTTTTTCCTTCCCAGTTTTTGGCTCGGCATTTTTGTGAATAATTGTGATTGTGAAAACACATTCATAATTATATTTATCACAACTTTTTCATCTTCAGTTATTTGGGATTTGCCAATCTTCGGATTTTTGTGGTAAGATCTTGGGATTTCTTAAAATGGAGAGAGGAAGAACTATAACGAACGAAACTTCTCCAAAGAACTGGTGTAAATGTTTTTGTGATATCCACTCCTTCTAACGCTACCTTTAAACGTCGCTGTTACGTGTTTAACTCCGCCACTACTCGTACTCAGGTAGTGCCCGACCCAAGCCTGGAATAAGGAGGAGGGCGACGCTAATCATCTTTGCTATGAGACAGATGTAATTGTAATTGTAATTGAATTACATTTTAAGTCAAGTAATTGTAATTGTATTTCAAGTACAATATTGCATGTAATTTGTAATTGAATGAAGTGTAAATTACGAATTACTTTCATAAAGTCAGCAAAGATGCCAGCCTGCCGGGTTGACCCGGGCCACCCATTTAATTGAATAAACTGCTCTGCATTATGATTGCATGGCAACAAAATTGTCAACATTATTCTATCCTTACACCTCTTGTACAATCTTACAGCACACTCTGAGAGGCCCAAGTGACATGGATAGTCTGACTATGACTATCAGACTATCCATGCAGTCATGCACTCATTCTTAGCTAGCTTACTGCCGCTGCCTACAGATAACAGAGCTTCCATCTTCACCTCCAGTTGAGCATCTTTTCAGCACTGCTGGACAAATTGACTCACTCACCCAGGCGCAAATCAACTAGGCTAAGTTCTCTAACAGACTATCATTTTGAAAAACTTCTACTCCTAAAATCAAATAAACTCTAACTTGTTTAAATGGATCATAATTGTAAATCGTATTTCGGATACTTGACAAACTTATAATACAATTGAATGTATAGATTACAATTTACAGGCCATTGGCCCATAGGATGTTTTAGTTTAAAATAGAGTAAATTAAAAATTATTGCAAAAATTCTAAGTCATTTGCCAATTTAAAAAAAAAAAATTGAAAAGTAATTGGTAATTGAATTACAATCAAAATGCAATTGTAATTCAATTACTTTCACAATCAAGTTATTGTAATTGTAATTCAATTACATTTACAAGCATTTAATTGCAATTATAATTGAAGTACATTTGCAATGTAATTGATACAACACTGCAAGCGTATACACATTATTACACACTCCCATATATATTATTAAACACTCCAATATGTATATATATATATATATATATATATATATATATATATATATATTATATATATATATATATTATCTCGCGAAAAACTATTTTAAAGTCTTGGGTCTCACCAGCCAAAACATTTCTTTGGTAGATGATAATGTTTGGGAAAAATGTTCAGTTTTTCAGATACTATTTAGGGGTCCCCCGAAGGGTTCTAACTTAAGTCTTCATTTTAGCATAAAATGCTCGTCGTATACACATGTTTCATTCTAGGATATATCAAGGCTGCTAAAATTTATAGTTTGGAGTAATTTGTAACTATTAGCTACTATAACACTGTAACAGTGAGTACAGTAATTCAAAACATGGTTTGCTCTGAGATGGTGCAAAGTGCAAAATATTCACACATTCAGTCCAATCAGCTTCCTGGTACGATTTCACAGATGACCAACTATCCACAAGACTCTCTAGAAAGCTGCCGTCGATGCCGGTAGTCCGGAAGAAAGTGTGAGAAATTTGTAGATCTGCTAAAGCTTTTGGGAAAGACTTGAATAAGTTTGATCCTCATTTGGAGATCGTGTGGAGCATCAGTTCTGCTTTCACTTCAGTCGTTAAAAGGTCGGAGAACAACGCAAGAGTTTCAAGCTCTGGACTTAAGTACCACGAATGGTATTGCACTGCTTTAAGTCCAGTACTGCTGAAACCATAATCTCTGAATTAACAGGATGTCATTATTATGGGACGCGGTGGTGTAGCGGTATGTTCTGTGCCTTGCAACCGGAGGGTCGCAGGTTCGAATCTACCTCAAGCCACTGCGTAGCGACCATGGACAAGTTGCTCGCCCATAATTGTCTGCGAGGAAGGCAACGGGAAACCACCTCACTCATCTCATCCCTGGGGGGCGTAAAAGCCAATGGACCTGCCTTCGGGCAGAGAACTCATCATCATCATCATAATCATCATTACATGACGTGAATTCTGACAGTAAACCAGGATTGTATTGTATTTACGACGATTTATATAGCGTTGTTGATAGCAAGCTACTTCTAGAACGCTCAACCAGTAGCGGCAGCCATCAACAGGCGCCCAGCCCTCATTGGATTGGATGTATACCGATACAACAACAAAACGAGTGAAGAGATGTAATCCCTGTATCGTTAGTAGTGGAAGGACTGTAACTTCTGGCTCAATTCATCAGGACCGACTGTAACTTCTGGCTCATTTAATTAGGATCGACTGTAACTTCTGGCTCATTTAATTAGGACCGACTGTAACTTCTGGCTCATTTAATTAGGATCGACTGTAACTTCTGGCTCATTTAATTAGGACCGACTGTAACTTCTGGCTCATTTAATTAGGATCGACTGTAACTTCTGGCTCATTTCATTAGGATCGACTGTAACTCCTGGCTCATTTAATTAGGATCGACTGTAACTTCTGGCTCATTTAATTAGGACCGACAGTAACTTCTGGCTCATTTAATTAGGATCGACTGTAACTTCTGGCTCATTTCATTAGGACCGACTGTAACTTCTGGCTCATTTCATTAGGATCGACTGTAACTTCTGGCTCATTTCATTAGGATCGACTGTAACTTCTGGCTCATTTAATTAGGATCGACTGTAACTTCTGGCTCATTTCATTAGGACCGACTGTAACTTCTGGCTCATTTAATTAGGATCGACTGTAACTTCTGGCTCATTTCATTAGGATCGACTGTAACTCCTGGCTCATTTCATTAGGATCGACTGTAACTTCTGGCTCATTTAATTAGGACCGACAGTAACTTCTGGCTCATTTAATTAGGATCGACTGTAACTTCTGGCTCATTTCATTAGGATCGACTGTAACTTCTGGCTCATTTAATTAGGATCGACTGTAACTTCTGGCTCATTTAATTAGGACCGACTGTAACTTCTGGCTCATTTCATTAGGATCGACTGTAACTTCTGGCTCATTTCATTAGGATCGACTTAACTTCTGGCTCATTTAATTAGGACCGACTGTAACTTCTGGCTCATTTAATTAGGATCGACTGTAACTTGTGGCTCATTTCATTAGGATCGACTGTAACTTCTGGCTCATTTAATTAGGATCGACTGTAACTTCTGGATCATTTCATTAGGATCGACTGTAACTTCTGGCTCATTTAATTAGGATCGACTGTAACTTCTGGCTCATTTAATTAGGACCGACTGTAACTTCTGGCTCATTTCATTAGGATTCACTGTAACTTCTGGCTCATTTCATTAGGATCGACTTAACTTCTGGCTCATTTAATTAGGACCGACTGTAACTTCTGGCTCATTTAATTAGGATCGACTGTAACTTGTGGCTCATTTCATTATAATCGACTGTAACTTCTGGCTCATTTAATTAGGATCGACTGTAACTTCTGGCTCATTTCATTAGGATCGACTGTAACTTCTGGCTCATTTAATTAGGATCGACTGTAACTTGTGGCTCATTTCATTATAATCGACTGTAACTTCTGGCTCATTTAATTAGGATCGACTGTAACTTCTGGCTCACTTCATTAGGATCGACTGTAACTTCTGGCTCATTTAATTAGGATCGACTGTAACTTCTGGCTCATTTCATTAGGATCGACTGTAACTTCTGGCTCATTTCATTAGGATCGACTGTAACTTGTGGCTCATTTCATTAGGATCGACTGTAACTTCTGGCTCATTTCATTAGGATCGACTGTAACTCCTGGCTCAATCCAGCCCAAAGTACAGGTAAAAGGTCAAATGACATCATCAGGAACGATTATTCTGACGCTGCTATCAGTTTTTGACATACATACCTAGTGCGGTTATGAAGACCACTTTTTGTTCTACATACCAAGGTTCAGTTCAAGGTCGCTTAATGACTGGCGGTCACTGGCCTACTACAATGGTCGCGGGGGTGCGGGCCGCACCGGGTGTCACCCTCATAGGGGTTAAAACAAAATGACAAAATGACTGTCTAAACAAATTTTGTGCAGAGTTTTAGCGGAAATTTAGTATTTTTAATAATAACAGACTACAATAAAAACATTTTTCGTTAGCCCAGCTTACATGTATTGTATCAGTTTATCTAAAGTTAAACTCTATACTAATTTACTTGCTAGAGCCTTCTAGTGCAGTGCTTCCCAAAGTGGTGGTCCGCGGATGGCGCCGGTCCGCGAGTCCTCAGTTGCCGGTCCGCAAAGTGAGTCAAGAAACTGGTCAAATTGTCTCGGAATCAAGAAATGGCTATTATATTTTAAAAAGTCATAACAAGAAGACTGCTTAGGATAGCATTTTAAGGGCAATAGAGTCATGTAATTGGCTAAACTTGCATCTAAATCAATTTCTGAGGAATTTAAGCGATCGAAAACGAAACGGTTAAATAATTACTAAATTTGCACCGGTTTTCATGCAGTGGAACAATTCCTGCCGGTCCGCGACACTGAAAAGTTTGGGAAGCACTGTTCTAGTGCACTCCGATCAGTGTCACCAATATTACCCAATTACAATAACGACTCAATGTGGTGAAAAAGCTAGAGTCACTATATAGGACTTTCTCCAAACGAGGAGCACATCAGCAGTCACCTAGTCGAGCATTCAATTGAACAAGCCATCAAAGAAGTAGCAGCCATTTGTGAGACTGTTCAAGTGAATAGTCTGATATCGATCTGCCACTGAAGAAGTGTTGAAGGTGTCCTTTCCAAAATTGACCACTTTCTATGATGAAGTGTCAAAGTGCACTTTTAATAGAAATACCAAGGCTGAGAAGGCATCTGAAAGCAGGAGAGATTAATCTGGAAGAAGCCCAAGACTGGGCAATACCATGGGCGCCCGCACATTGGGGCAAGAGGGGTCACTTGCCCTCTCCCCCTGGAAAATTGACACCTATTTTTATAAACCACTCCTTTTTGGTGTTGAACAAATTTCTTTGTACAGTAGTAAAGCACTAATGATATTAATGATACACAAAATGAAACTGAAGTATTTAACTTTAAGTAAGAAAAAACAAAATTTCTATGAAAATATTCATGTTCTTTTAATTTCCTGTTTTGCAGTTTGCAAGCTCTTGCTAAAAATTTAACCGTGACCATCATGTTTTGCCCCAACCTGCAAAAATACCTCCGGGCACCCATGGGCAATACTATACGTTTTGACATTCATAGCTGAATGGCGCTTCATGGAATCTCTCCCAACCCTTTCACTAAGCCTAAAATTATTTCTGACGATCTGTGTCTGGCTTTATTTGAGAGAAGCTTTTCAAAGCTGAAACTTATAGAGAACTATTTGCGATTACCATGGGACAGTCAAGGCTTTCCACTCAAGATTGCGATATTATAAATTGAAAATAAGTTGCCGAAGGGCATTGATTTCGATGAAGTGATTCACAAGTTCGCAGATTTGAAAGCCAGGAAAGGAAAGTTCTGATCTAGTCGAGATGCTCACTAAGTACTTAAATTATTGCGTATTTGTTCCAGTTTTTTTTAAATTTCAATTATTACTATATTTCCGTATAATTATACTGTGACGGTTTTTAGGTGTTGCCCTCCCTGGAAGTGGGACTGGCTTGCTTTGTCACTGTGCCTATGTGTATGTCCTTTGCTTGACACTGTGTCTGTATGTGTGTCCTGCTTGGCTCTTGCTCACTTGGCCTACGGCTCTTGCTCAGTTGGCCCGTCGGCTCTTGCTCAGTTGGCCCGCCGGCTCTTGCTCACCCCTCTCGGGCCTTGCTCAGTTGGCCCGTCGGCTCTTGCTCAGTTGGCCCGCCGGCTCTTGCTCACCCCTCTCGGGCCTTGCTCAGTTTGCCCGTCGGCTCTTGCTCAGTTGGCCCGCCGGCTCTTGCTCACCCTCTCCCTTCCCCTCTCGGGCCTTGCTCAGCACCTGGTCGGGTCTTTACCCCCGCATTTTGTACTATATATAGAGGACGCTTTTGTGTAGACGATACGATGCATTTGACTTTGCGACCGAGTGGAGAGAGATCGTTACTTTGTATGCCGTTGCTTGTCTGTGTGACAGTGGCTGAGTTGGCCGACGATTTGGCAGAATATACGGGTTCAAAACCTAGTGACTTTGACTTGTCTTGGTTGATTGGAGCGCGTCGTCAGCGGCGATTGCCATAAGTCGTCTGCAATACTCCAGACGCCGGACTTGCGCTCTTTCGAGCGGCACGCGAGACTGTAGTCCTCCTGCGCAGAACACCGCCGTCTTCGCAACACGAATAAGCGTGCGAATTGCCCGACCGGGTGAGAGGGGAGTTCCGCGACAATACTTTTAATTGCTAACCTGATTTTAATTGATAATTTTCATATAATTATTACAATGTTTTAATAAATAATCAGCCCAAATTTCCAATTATTTTTTCTCGTTATAGCCTATAAAATTTGCCAATTGACATTACTGTAGAGTTATTATGTAATATTCTGTATTCTTTTAACAGAATTTTATAAGGAGGCCTGTATAAGCTGCAGGCACCTTCATTGCCCTCCACAGTCCATTACTATTTCCTAATTTGATTTTTAATGATGTAACTGATGATCTGACGGTAATGATTAAAGTAAGAAATAAAATTAAAAAGACGCATTTGTAATTTTAATTCTGCTAGTTGTTAATATCACTATTATTACCATTACATTCTGTTATACTATGATTTACAGGTAACATTAGTACAAAAATCATTATTAAGGATTCTGCATGGTCTGGAAAGGGAGGGTGTCCATGGGGTGACACCATGAGTTACCGCACCGGGTGACACCAACCCTAGTGGCGCCACTGCTCTGTCTGTCTCAGTCTGTCTCTGTCTCTCTCCTCTCTCTCTCTCTCTCTCTCTCTCTCTCTTTCTCGCTTTCTCGTTCTCTCTTTCTCTTTCTGTCTTGTCATCCTCATCCATTGCATTAGCCATTGACATAGGCCCAGGCTAAAGCCCAGGCAGTTTTCTACTCTACTGCCTTTTCTACAGCGTTTTCAACCGCGTCTTCTTCTTCCTCTTGTTCTTTTAACCATACTTCTTCGAGCGCTTGAAGCATGTCCTCACGTGACATATCTTATAACCCTCATGCGACCAACATATTTTACTCCTTAATAATTATGACCAAAGGCGGTCTCGTGGGACCACCAATAGTCATGGCGCGTTCAGTGCTTTTTGCTCTTGCTGAAACGTCACTTTATCTTGCTACAAGTTGAAGTGGCAACAGTTCGTCGTTTACCTGTGTATTGTATTGCATTGTATTGTATCTATAAATTTATATCGAGGCCTCTCGCAGTGTACACCAATCAGAGTCGCTGTGTATTGCTGTGTATTGCTTAGGTTACCATCTAATAGTTTGACAAGACAAAATTAGCGCTCTACCTAATGCCAAGATTGACCTAGCCAATTGCTACAATAAACACTGTCAATTATTAGTTGTGCTGAGTTCAACTTCCTCAATGAACAGTTGTAATAGCAGCTATCAAAGACAGCTTGCTGCCGACTGTGTTCGCCACACACTGGCCGATTGCATGAAGTAGGCATACATTCACGAGCTGCCTTCTTGCAGTTACGGCGTTGGCACAGTGAGCATCGTCGACGCTTGGCCTTCGAGCTGTTGGAGATTGAAGCTGAGTGTGGTTGACGGGGTTGAACATCTACACCACAGTTCTTAAATGCAGCTCTGATTGATGCGTGGATTGTATGAGTAATGAATCATCATGCTCGCCGTTTCATGTGAGGCGTCACCATGGCATATCCGAGCTCTGTTAAGAAGATATGTCGAAATCTCTGTATGGATTATTGCCAGCAACAGAATGTAAAAAGCAATTCCAGCGATGTCGAGGATGTTGAAATACAGCACCATTGGCCAATGTTTTATGTTTCTTCTTGTTGTGTGCATTGTAGCCAGATGATCCATATTGAAACACCGCTTTTGGTTCCATTCTAATGAAGGATTACGTCTGGCTTATTCACCTGAACATCAGTGGCGGCATCGTGGTGCAGGGTGGATATAGCTAACTCAGCTTTGTCTGGTTTAGGAACAAACGATACGCAATGGTGATATAAGCTGTTTCATCACTCTTGCAACATTTTCTGTCTCAAGCTGAGTTCCCTCATGTCTGCCCAGATACACCCGCCTTCAATGAATATGGATTAACAGCATCGCACCACCACCGTATCTTGATACCATATTTTGCAGGTTTGGACGTTGTACGTACTGCTTGAAAGTAAACCTACGGTAAGCCACCAGCTGTCAAGTAAGTAAGTAAGTAAGCAAGTAAGTAAGCAGTAAAAACGTTCTTTATTAAACGCAAGCAAACGCTCAGCGCTTTACATACAATGTCAAAAATAATTGATGTATGCAAAAGAAAACGATAATTAGAAGAAAATTAAATCAACTAGAAAACAGATGTCTAAAGTACAACATCCTAGCCAAGAAGCCGCGCCTGGTAAGGGAATCAAACCTAGGGAGAACACGATTATGTGAGCGTGGGCGCAGGTATTGGATGACCAGTACAATTGACAGGGGGAGAAGGTCGTGAACCCCAGGGTGTGGCTAGTATTTGTTAAGATGTTTCTAAAAGAGGTCCGATGTCAGTTTTTTTTGCAAAGCTCCTCAAAGGTGGGGAAAGATTTGGGTAGGAAACCAAGGCGTACCAACTTGCGGACCAGCGCGTTCAAAGAGTCAAGTTCCTGCTTACTGGCGAAGCCCCACCATACTTGGGAACAGTATAGCATGCGGTTGATAGTGGTAGCCCTGACCACATCATGAAGCCTGACCCCCGAAAGCCCATGTGAGATCAAATTACGATGGGCATGGAGAGATTGCTTGGCCCGAATGCAAAGTCTTTGAACATACGGGGAAAACCGGACTTTTCGGTAATCTCAACGCCCAGTATATTCAGTGACACAACCCTTTTAATGCCAGGCAGAACTGGAGGGGCTTTATAAGATTCACTTTGGTTTGGTAAATACAATCTCACAGGATTTTGAGTGGTTCAGGTGGAGATTAAGAGCCCAGGTACTAATATGATCTAATTCTGCATCCGTAGTGGCGATGTTAGAAGCCAAGATCACAAGAATGCATGCAGTCGTCAGCATACTTGAAGTTACACCTCCCACGGAAGCCACCATCTGCTCATCGCACAGATCTGGACCAGGAACAAAAAACTGTGACAGTTGAGCAGTAAACATTGTTCATAATTATATCACGGAAAGCCGCAAGTGTATCGTGGTTCAGCCTTATATCATGTGTTGCCTTGTCGTCGAATCTCATGCAAAACACTGCTGAAGCTGGGGTCCTGCGGAACCCACTTGATATTTTGTATTTTAAAGTTAATCTTAAAAACGAAACCGGCTTTCAGTAGACCTAAACAGTGTGCGATATCCAAGTGATAAATTCCTAAAATACCGTGAAAAAATATTGGATAGTCCAAAAGTAGTCCAAAAATAGCACAAGCCGATGCCTTGCTGAGTAACCCCAGGACCCCAGTTGGTCGCATGAAGGTTAATTGTCTTTCCTTAAAACCAGCCTTCAACGAAGCCTGTTTCATTTTTTCAGAAGATATCTTCTTAATTTCCACTTTTTTGAGCAGCTAACTTCTGCATCTTACTTCTTTACTTCGGTGATTTTCTTGTGCAAAACAGTGGTCTTTTTGTGTGAATGATAATTAATCAAAGGGTTTGTTATTTTCTTTGTTTGAAACAAACGAGATTGCATACCTTTCCACTGCTCAAACGGTTCGTTGCTTGTGTTCGCTAGTCACTTCACTTCGACTTCTTCGTTACTACTGAAACCTCGAATCCTTTGTTCTTTGAAGCTTCGCAACTTTGACTTCTTTGACTTCTTTGCAGATTCGTATCTCAAAAAGGTCAACTTCGCCAGTTTCGAATTCCACCGTCGTTTACATCAACACACAATTAGCTAGACGATTTTCGAAGTTCAAATTGATCTTTGACTTGGAATCAAGCTTTATGTTCCCCATAAAATGCTCATCTTGGTCTCCAGTTGCAGATGGTGGCTCATAGGGTTGATCATGTCGCTTAGACCCTGGCCAGGTGGCATGTCATGGGCTTATTGATGACATTTGCAGAGCTCTCATTAATGCTAGCCTTCCGTCTTGAAAGAACCCAGCAAAACTGCTCGTGAGCGAAGGTTACTTCTTGGTGTTGTGCCTGCTTCGTAGGATTAGGCAGTTGGTACTAATTATATTCGTTTATTTTGAAAGACATGGTTGATTGGCACACCACAATCAGATACAATGTCAAAGAGTTTAGAGAAATAATAGATGCTTTCTTTTACTCATTGCGTAGTTGACCACAGTGTTTGAAGAGTGGTGGGCATTGTCATTGAACCCTAGCATAGAGGACTCTGTTGATGCAGAGCGGGGAATCTGAGCAGAATTGAAGTATGTGACTGTAAGAAGACAAGAGCGCCTCTGATTGGTGTTCACTGTGAGAGGCGCTTTATAAATTTATCAAAATACAATACAATACGATACAAGAGTGCTACGGAATTTACGATGAATGGGACCTGACGGCGCAACCCTTAGGCTAATTCTTGAGAATGAAGTATTATGTCTTTCTTGAAACGCAACAGTCAATGACTTTCTAGCAGATTCCTGTCAGTCAAGAGGAGCTGAACAACCTGGTGATGTTACTCAGATTACAATCCAAAGGTTTCTTACCACAAGGGCAGATAGACTCTGAACATCCATGCCATCTTTCGACTTTCCATGGGAATCTGCTGGTTTGTTCCACATGTGTGTGTGGGTCCGACACTGGTGACTCTTCTAGCTTACTGTGCATTGTTTTGCTAACTGAGGTAATAATTATTTTCGTTCGTAATGACACTTAACATCGTAATAGGCTAGCGCAGACAGCGCCTCTGAGTAGGTCTCTTGAAGAGGCGCTATATATATTCTCAGAATGAATGAATGATTTAATGAAATCGATCACCTAAATAACAAAATAAAGTAGATAAACTGCTTAAGTATCAATTTTTGATAATTTTCTTTACCTAGAAAAGGTTTTGACTTTGGACGTGAAGATAGTTTGCTTTCAGGTTTCATTTGTTTTGGTTGCATGGGTTGTGGCCTGTAACTTGAAGTTGGTCTGCTTGTAGATGCCCTTGGTGTCGGTGGTATTACAGCCTTTTGCTTTTGTACTATGGCTGGCTGACTGAAAGTAAACGGAGGTTTACTTTTGTCTGTTCCTGAAGACTGGGGCACTTTCCTACCGGATGGTTTCGAATTCTTTTCTGCCATTTTAAACGAGGTTTTTAACCAGGTAAGTATTCATCACAAGGAAGGCCAGTCCGTAAACTTCAGCAGGCCTATTTGTTGTGAGCGCTTCAGAACGATGACTCACCCTCTGCAAAACAAAGTATGTTTAACCAGTGTTACAAATTACGTTCACGCGACACTAACAGAAACACAAAGTCAAATTTTAGACAGTTATATTGCCTTGCTTGGCATTGCGGATGATAAACCAATTCCGTTTCCTTACTAAGGATTCCTCTACACCCTACGCAAGGTATTTCATACCTCTGAAATTATTAGAGGCGACTACATGCAGAACCATGTCTATAGGTAGGCTGTAGGCTGACAACATTCTGTACATATTTAAAAGTATTGTAAACATACAATCGCATGTACAGATCAAATACACGCTGTTACTTCTTCTCATGCTATTTTTTATAGTTGGCTTGAGGCTAGAAAGGTGGATTCTTATGTCAGGTACATCAATGAGTCGATTTCTATATTTTATTTTTGTTGCAGTGTAATATGAGAATCCAGTTTCGCACAAATACGTTGTGGCAAATGGCAGAAGCACGCTAACTGCGCATTTCGCGACAGTTATGGTAATGGTATTCTTTAATTAGCCCACTCCAGAAATCGAACAATGAAAGTTCGTTTGCGATACGAATGAGAAGTTCGTAACTTTTATTTGAAAGGTTAGCTGGTTTTCGGCTACTTTGAATGGTTTCGAATTCAATTATCATCACCCTTCATCGGAGGAAAGTATTTAACCAACTTCGCCACCACGTCGTGAATATGATCTGCAATTTCTGTACGAATGTTTTCGTCAAGAACACAATTATCCATTTCAATAAAAGCTCATATAAGGTTGTAAAGCATTCCACATTTCTAGATTCAACACAAGAGGCCCAGAAACCTAGCTTACGTGACAGTTATTCAATTTTTGATTATTTTTATAAATAGCAGCAAAACAAAAATAATTAATTGCTAATACTGCTGTACGATTATCTGACTCGATGGTACTTTTTAAACTGTTGTGTTTAATCGTGTTGGTATTAGTTTCGTCGAGGTACCGATTACAAAGACTATTCATACTTACAGCCTTGACCTACGTAGGTCCCTGCAGTTATGTCTATATAATTATAGTTACCGGATTGCTAAATTGGGCATCGAAAGTTCGGATTATCGCTCACTGGGGCAAAACACAGAAGATGACTTACGGCAGTTTTAAACTATTTTGTGTATCTTTTAAAAACTGATTAAATGTGTTATTCCAATGAAGTGCCTCAGTAAAATTTCTTTTCATTACAACTTTTCGCGGAACCCCTGAGCTGACCCCGCGGAACCCTTGGGTTCCGCGTAACCCACTTTGGGAAACGCTGACTTAGGCTAAGCCATACATCTTCTTTTAAAAAGACATCATTACAAACGTGTAGGCCTATTTAGTCTGTACTGTAGTCTGTATACTGAAAATGTGTTGCTCAGTTTTATTGCTCGCGCGGGAATTACTCTGCTCAAGCAACCGCCACTTTCGCGCACACAGGAAAATATTAGAGGGAACGTTGGTATGGATAAACATGCATACGTACAAAGTACATAACTTTACTGATCCCAAGTCGGAATGATAGCCTACGTACATATTACAAACAAAGCAGCGTGTACAGTAAAACGGGTACAACAAACACACCCGGAGAGGTAATAAGTTCTACATAATAGGCGCCACCTATTAACAAAATCGCAAAGAAAACAGAATCAGTCTTTTTTAAATTCCAAGAAAATCTTTTAAACTGAAACCAGTCAGCATCATACACGGGATCACTGCTAATAGGCTTTTAGTGAAAGCATTCAGCGACGTACAAAATAAGGAAACATCGTATCGACTGTAGATAATATGAAATTAAGTAACTTTAATGAAAAGTCGTTTATGTAGGCCTATAATAGGAACGACAGGAGGCCTAAAAGACATTATGTACTCTATATCAGATTAAGAATGACGATCTAAATGATGTGTTTAATACAGATGATAACATTATTTTAATTGAAAACCAAAATACCCAGAACCTTCCTAAGCTTTCAATCTTTGATGATCACCAAACCAGCAAACCTCTTATAAATAATATTGACCTTGACCCTGATGAAAACTACTATGAAACAAGACCCAATTATCATGGCTATATCACACCTTCACAGCTATCACCTAAGATAGGAAAAGACTCACACCTATACTGCTACATGCATGTGAACTGTAGGAGCATTCTTCCCAAAATTACTGACCTCCAAATTCTTCTAAATCATCTACCCGTAGGGATTCTAGCAGTAACTTAAACCTGGCTGGAAGAGAACTACACTAATACTGTTAATATACAGTGGTACAATTTTGTGCATAAATCAAGGCCGACCGGCCGTGGTGGGGGACTCGGGGTCTTTATCAGGCAGGAACTAAACTACCAAATTTTCCAACACAAATTTGAAAAAAATCACACCTCATACGAATGCCTTTTAATAAAAATCACACAACACAAGGATACACCTCTGATCTTAGGTGTTATATATAGACCGCCGGGACTCAATCTCCAGACATTCAACGAGGAATTCACACAACTCACATCAGAATTAACTGCTACAAAAAGGGAGATTATTCTTCTGGGTGACTTCAACATTGACTTATTGAAACACAGCAACCACTTACCTACGAATTGCTTTCTTGATGGGTTGACCTCCAAACATTTCTTTCCAGCCATACTGGAGCCAACAAGGGTTACCTCCTTCTCATCTTCACTAATAGATAACATATATACTAAAATCTGGCCCCAAAGTATTAAACTCTGCAATCATTGTAACGGATATCTCAGACCACCTACCCATAATAGCATGGTCTGACCCCCAGCATCCTAAATTAGAAAAGCCATCTGTATACACCACTAGAAAAATTAATGATAGTTCACTGGGGCACTTTCGTACTCTATTGGAACAACAAGACTACCCCTCAGTTACTGAATTGTGTAAAGCAGGTGACACAAACCAGGCTTATGAAATCTTCCTAAAAATAGTCACAGGGATTTATAATCAGGCATTTCCGCTAGTCCAGAAAACTAACCGTAAGCATTTTGCTACCAATCATCCATGGATGACTAAGGGCCTTCTCAAATCTTGCAAGAAAAAAAACACATCTATACCTAAAATTTATTAAGCATCCAACTTCTACAAACAAGGCCAAGTTTATTACATACAGAAACAAATTCAAGGCAGTTAAAATTAAAGCTGAAAGATTATATTACTTAACTGAGTTTACTAAACATAGTAAAGATAATAAACAAACCTGGAATATCATAAAATCGATAATTAATGCCAAATCTTCTGAAACCATAGTTGACTCCCTCACTATTGATGGTAAGATAATTTCGGATAGTGAATTGATAGCTGAAAAGTTTAATAATTACTTTGCTGGCATTGCTCAAAATCTCGCCTCCAAGATTCCGGATACAGGTGGTTTCTGTACTGACTACCTTAACCCTTCACCCTTGAACTTCTTTGTTGCCTATCCAACATCACCAGAAGAATTAATGGAGCTGAACTGTACCTTAAAAGTTAAAACCAACCCACAGTCTAGGACCTGATCTTCTTGACCCGAGTATAATTAGTCCAAACCTAAAATTGATAGCGGCCCCACTCTGCGACATAATAAACTGCTCCCTAGCTACTGGCATAGTATCTAACGATATGAAACTTTCTACGATTATCCCTATATTTAAACAAGGATGCAGAGAGGAACTTTCTAACTATAGACCTATAAAGTCCTATATCTATTCTACCATTCTTCTCTAAACTCCTTGAAAAAGTTATGTATCAACGTCTCTATAGTTACGTATCCAAAATGAATATTCTGCACCCCTACCAGCATGGATTTAGATCAGGGCACTCTACTGCAATGGCAATTCTAAATATGCAGGACAAAATAACTCAAGCCATAGATAACAATGAATACTCAGTAGGAATGTTCTTGGATCTAACGAAAGCATTTGATACTGTGAATCACAACATACTCATAACTAAACTAGAAAGGTACGGCGTAAGGGGAATTGCCCTATCCTGGTTTAAGGACTACCTAACCCTTCGATACCACCAGGTCAAATGTAACAACAAACTGTCGAAATTTAAACTGATTAAATATGGGCTTCCGCAAGGGTCTATCTTGGGGCCTCTTCTATTCCTGATCTTCATCAATGACCTACCTAACGCATCTCCAATTCCCCAATTCGTACTATTTGCTGACGACTCCAACATCTTCTTTACTCGTAGTTCCTTTGAAAAACTATTTACTGAGCTAAACAGTGAACTCATAAAATATCCGAATGGTTTAAAGTTAATAAACTATCCCTTAACTTGACTAAAACTAACTACATCTTATTCAGATCTCACAGGAAACCAACACCTCAGATTATAGGGAAAATTCTTATAGACACTACTGAAATGCCTCAAGTTTCAACCGTTAAGTTCTTGGGCTTGCATGTACACCAATACTTCACTTGGAAGAACTACATAGAAATAATAGCATCTAAAATAGCTAAAAACATAGGAGTAATATCTCGTATATCGTATCTCATACCTATTAATACTAGACTAACTCTTTACTATTCTTTAATATACCCTTATAGGCCTATAGCTTACTGCAATATGATTTGGGCTTCTAACTACACTCACCGCCTAGAAAGAATAATACTACTTCAAAAAAAGAATACTACGAATCATAGCCGGATCCTCTTGGAACGCACATACTGACCCCTTATTTAAACATTATCGAATTAACCCAGATTAAGCAAAAACAACTTAATGAATTCATGCATCGTTATATATTTAATACGCTACCAACTAACTTTTCCAACCTCTTCACCTTCTCGTCAGACTTACACTCCTATAATATTAGAAATCCATCCCTTGTTAGAACAATATTTGCCCGTACGAACTCCCGCAGGTTCTCGATCAGAGTGGCTGGTCCAGCAGCATGGAATGCCCTACCAAAAGATCTCCAGTCCATACCCAACTTAAACTTATTAAAAAAAAGATGCACTCATGGTTAGTTGATCACTAAGCTGATTCAAAATGCCTTGGTCTCTTTAAGGCTCACTGTCAAGATATTACCCTTGCATAACCTATCTATGTCTGTACCTCCTCTGTTTTTGTTGATAAGCTAGTTACATTCATTCTCCGTCGCCAGGCCCGCTGACTCGAAAGATCATATAGACGCACCAAGTTGCCTGCAGATCGCTCTGTCTGGGTGCGGTTCGTGCGAGACATGCATCGCCGTTACAGGGACAAGGAGCGGACGTATTGGGAGGCTAAGATTGTCTCCAACGCCAAGGACCCTAAGCGGCTATTGGCCACATTCGACGCCCTCCTTGGCCAGCACCGGGCTGACCAACAAGCAGATACTCCATCTTTTTTAGCTGATGACTTTCTGGCTTCGTTCACCGCCAAAATCGCCGGAATCCGACAAGACACTGCCAGCTCTACCCCACCGGTATACCACCCTACAGACTGCAGTCTTTCTACCATGGTCGCCGTCACCAGTACAGAGCTGCGCCGCATCATTCTCTCTTCTCCATCAAAATCCTGTGAACTTGATCCTCTCCCGACGTTTCTGTTACAGGAATTTGTCGATGTGCTACTACCGTTTCTTACTGTTCTGTGCAACCGGTCTATTGAGGATGGAGTTCTACCACCGTCGCAGAAGCGCTCAATCCTGGTTCCTGTCCTCAAGCACAGTGGACTCGACTCATCTGATCCTGTCAATTTTCGACCTATTGCTAATGTTTCATTTCTGTCGAAAATTATTGAAAAGATTGCTGCTTATCAGCTTACTGTTTATTTAGAGGCAAATAAGATGCTTCCGGAGTGCCAATCCGGTTTTCGGAAAGGCCACTCCACTGAAACCCTCTTGCTCCGTCTCCTTTCTGACATTTATGGGGCTATAGATAGTTCGCAACTCACTCTACTGGCTTTGTTCGACGTTAGTGCTGCTTTCGACACTGTCGATCATGAAATTTTACTTAAGCGGCTACAAATTTCATTTGGCCTGTCTGGTAACTTTCTTAGTTGGCTGGGTTCATTCCTCAGTGAACGCTCTTTCTGTGTGGTCCATGGGCCCTGCAGGTCCTCATGGGTCCCTGCCCCTTACGGCCTTCCGCAGGGCTCGGTGCTGGGCCTCCTTCTTTACATCATTTTACACCTCTGAAATTGGTTCCCTACTTACTGCTTCTGCTGTGCTAGGTCACCTGTACGCTGATGACGTTCAGGCCTACCTGCACTGCCTTGCTACTAATGCCACTGCTGCTGTTCGAGCGATGAGCCTGGCTTTGGGTACTCTGGAGGCCTGGATGTCAACGAACCGCCTGCGCCTCAATCCATCAAAAACTCAATTTATCTGGCTGGGCACTCGGCAGCAGCTTGCGAAGCTAGACCTTTCCTCCATTGCTGCAGACTTCCCTCAGTTTGTCTTTTCCTCTGTTGTCCGTGACCTTGGAGTTACACTGGACCAAGAGTTAACCTTTGCCCCTCATATAAACCGCCTCTGCCGTGATTCTTACTATCAGTTACGCCAGTTCCGCACTGTTGCTCGCTCACTTACTTCAGACTCCACCGCTACACTCATCCACTCTTTTATCACAGTCCGACTTGATTACTGTTGTTCACTCTATGTTGGTCTTCCAGCTTGTCGGTTGGGGTGCCTGAACCGGGTCCTGCGCTCTGCCGCACGCCTTTGCGGACGTATTCCAAAATTTGGCCACGTCTCAGGTTATATGCTGGATGTGCTTCATTGGCTCCCCCTACTGCAGCGGATCTCGTATCGGATCATCGCTTTGGTCTGGCGGTCCTTGCTGGGCCTAGCCCTGCCTATCTACGCGACCTCTGCTGCCCTACCTTGGGTGCTCCGGGTCGTCGCTCTCTCTCCGCTCTACTGAGCGGGGCGTGCTCATGGTCCCTTTTGCCCGCACAGCTACTAAGCAGAATCGAGCCTTCTCAGTGGTTGGCCCCTCCCTCTGGAACGGGCTCCTTTGACGCTGCGCTTGCATCCCAGAATCCACTCTGAATTTTTCTATACTTGCCTCAAAACTGTCCTTTTCAGCCGTGCTGTGGTCGGGAGCGCTCCTGAGTAGTATCCTTGAAGGGGCGCTATATAAAACTTCGTAATGAATGAATGAATTCAGACAACCACCTAAGATTGATGCCAAAATATGTGGTTTGCTAGAAATGTGTTTTTGTGATTCTGTTTTTGTTGATAAGCTGGTTACTTTCTGGCAACTACCTAAGATTGATGCTAAAATATGTGGTTTGCTAGAAAGGTGTTTTTGAGTTTCTGTTTTTGTTGATAAGCTGGTTACATTCTACCTAAGATTGATGCTAAAATATGTGGTTTGCTAGAAATGTGTTTTTGTGTTTCTGTTTTTGCTGATAAGCTGGTTACATTCTGACAACAACCTAAGATTGATGCTAAATATGTGGTTTGCTAGAAATGTGTCATTACTATTACATTGTCAGTTTGTTTATGAACGGATCGAGGTCGGCTACCACAAACTGCTGCCTATGTTGTTAATATTTACATAATGTCAAATTGTAAAACTGCAACTGTTATTGTTTAACTAATCGCCATCCAATACTGAAACTGTTAATTAGGGGGCCCTACTTAGTGGGACCAAGGTCCCTTCTGGTCCCCCTATTGTAACCACTCGAAATACTTGTATGTAATATCATCTGTGTAATACCTGTTTGGCTACAATAAAATGATGGTTATGGTTATGGTTATGGTTACTCTGCGCGACCCCTTAGTGAAACGATTTAATTTTTGGAAACATTTCATCACAAAAGATCTGTTTCGTGCTGTCATCAAGATAGCATCTAATCCAAGAAATCTGAAGGCCACGTATTCGATAAATTCAAGCTTTCTCAACAACATCACATGAATGACGGCATCGAAGGCCTTGGCCAAGTTCAGACAAATTTCCTATAGAGAATAGTACTGATAATCGTCAGTGGATTGGGAAGAAATAGGTATATATATACATACATACATACATACATACATACATACATACATACATACATACATACAATACATACATACATACATACATACAACATACATACATACATACATGCATATATATATAATTATACATACATACATACATTCATACATACATAGTACATACATACATACATAACCGAATTTGTTAATCACAATGTAATGGAGTAAAAAAAATGCCAGTAGTTTAAACAACTACTCGAATTTTGGAATTTCGGAGTATTTTGGTTTCTGGTATTGATGACAGGAGTGCCCACACGGGTCTACAGATCGAAATCGATGAAGCTACTCAATCATGATTCATGACGGCGTGGCATTTTAGATTCGTTGCATATCTGGCGCCCAAAGGTCGAACGACTTTAATTGGACAACGACAATTTCATTGGCCCTTAAGCACATGAGATGAAGGCAGAAGCTATCTTCTGGCCTGCGGCTTGGGGCTTGAAATGTCCGTGGCATTGCAAGCTTGACGAGTTCTGTTTTCAGTCGTGAGTGGAAAGTAGCAGAGGAAAGTGCAAGCACTGGATGTGACTCAACCATGCTTCGAAAGAGGTCAGTTCCGGGGTCACTGATGAGACCAAAAGTGTCCATGGGAGAATCGGAACGCAAGAACAGAAAACATCTCGAGTTGAAAATGGAGACATCGAGGTCTCGGCATTGCGAAACAGATTGTCGAAGCATATTCCAAGCGGAGAAGTGAAATTAAGACAGGATAGGAGGATGAGTGAATCCAGACGTGTCATGCTGCTCACACTTTTAAGAGTTCGACACCGTTGACCATACATCCTACTAACACGTCTTACATCTCTTATGGAATCGGTGGTTCACATTCGAATTGGCTTTCTTGAGCGTTCATCAGTCTTTTAACCTGACTTAAAATGTCAATGTAAAATGTCCAGAACACCGTAGGTTAAAAGTGCAAGACGTCCCTGTAATGGTGGTAACAATGGTAACTGTTAACATTAACAGATGTCGCGTCAAAGTCCCGAATTAACCGTCAAACTTTAGAACCGCTAGGCACCAAATACTGGAAGAAGTTCTCGTCGTTGTCCAATTAAAGTCTTCGACAACGCACGAAAACAAAAATAGACACCATAAAGAATCATCATTTCTTCCGGTACAGGGCATAACCCGACCATAGAATTAAGTCAGTGATCTAGTGACACCGCTGTGTCATAATTTTCGATTATAATGATTGAAGCTTAGTCAAGCTTGATGAAGGTTTTGGTGAATCGGCTGCGATCGATTGATAGCTGGACTAAATCAAGAGTTCTGACAGTTCATTGTGATAGCGATGGGCTCTTGCTGTATATATGCAACTCACGACGTAAGATTATTCGGTTGTTGAATTTGTATTGACGTGGCGTGTTTGCGCTACAATTAAAAGGTAGGCCTACTGCATGGTTGGAATTATTGGAAGTGCTTACTCAGTCATTTATTCTGAGAATTTATATAGCGCCTCTTCAAGATATATACTCAGAGGCACTCTCTGCGCTAGCCTATTATGATGGTGTGTTATTGTAAACAAAAATATTTCATTAATTAGCAAAACAATGCACAGTTAGCTCAAAGAGTCACCAGTGGAGGCCACGCTCAAACGTGGAACCAACCAAAGGATTCCCGTCGACAGCTGAAGATCGCATGGATGTTCAAAGTCTCTGAGCCAAGTTTCGTCGATAGATTAGAGCGACCACTGGTGACATCGTTCGCAAACACGGTGACGCTGGTAGAAGATGACGCACGTCCAGCTATTCGTCGTAGCACAAGGACTACATTGAAGAAAGCATTCGTCGTGTGTCGGTCGGTAGATTGAAGCGCCCCCAGTAACTGAAGGTCACTTGGGGCGTTTCCATCGACCTAACCCAATAAAAATCAGAAACTTAATAACTACAAAGGCCACACTTACTGTTACAAGATAAATGTTTTAAAAAGACTCAGTCGTCTGCACATTTTATTAAACGTTCACCGCTGTGTGTGATGCAACACAGTCCCCAGAAGTCGGCTGAATTCTCGATAAAGGCTACAAGCTCCATGAAACCATGGAGGTAGCGCCTTTTGGCAGACCTTCACAGTCCTACGGAGGATGAGCCTGCGAGTACACTGAAGACTGGTGAATGGCGAGGCAGTATCAGTGCACATAAGTGCAAACTTCGCTAAGCAGATTTAAATACAGACACCTGTGGGCTCTTTCTGTTATTCAAACTAATTACATTTTACTGTTCTTTTAAAAATTTCGTTAAATTGCGTCGTCATCACTTGCTAACAGCGGCCAATAATCAATCTGGGAAAAAGTAAAATATTCATTTCTGTATTGCCCTTTGGCAATTTTCAAGTTTAACTTCGTACTTTTGAGGCATAGGCTATTATGTTTGTGCACTATAGTTTCCCTTTAAGGCTTTTGTAATTTCATTTCTGTTTCAGGATTTTTGTAATTTCATTTTCACTAATCTGTTAGGCCCTACTGAATTTTTACCGCTGATTATAATTCTTTAAAATGTTCTAACGATTTATTCTAAAGTGTTAGGGCTAGTTCCGCTGAATGAATAATTTACTCTGTCTAGGAAAGGTTTCTACCAGACACTATACAATAAAAAATTACCTGTGTTGAAGTTGGCGAAGAAGTGACGCACAGGCGTATGGTCAAAGCGTCATAGATTAGTCTACGCAGTAACGGCCGTTGCCAGGCACGCGCAATTTCGATTAACGTTTCGATTTATATAGGCCTAGTATCAGACGGTGGTTGTTGGCAGATCAACGTTGGAAATTCCATGGTTAATCAATTTTCTGGAAACCTATAGTATGCTAGACCTATATCTCCAAAGGCATCTTGCTATCACAAATCACGACCGAAGAAAATAGTTAGGCCTATCAATAGCTGACGCAAAAGTCGCGAAGAAGCAGACATCAGAAAACACGTAGGCCCTCATCTATGTTCCTTTATTTGAGCCCTGGCCTTATAATGTGGAGTGTGCGAGACCTCGAGAAAGTCCTAAGGGCTAAGGCACAACTGCTAAGCGTCATCGATGGATGCCTTGTCATTAGGGAATGTTTCATTTATTCCAAAAGTTTAACGACATCCTATGGCTACTTTCTTTGGCCGTTGACGTCTTTAACAAGAAAATAATTACATATTAGTTCATTCTACATTTGAAATCGTTCGTTCCTCTTAACATTAGTTTCTTCCAATTTAGTAAGTATAGAGTCTATACAAATTCTGTAATTTGACAGTTTACAGTTCCTTTTTTAATGACCTTTAAGGCTCTTCTCGTTGGCCATAAAGGCTCTTTTTGTGGCCATCAAGCTCTTTTCCATTGGTCATTTCGGTTCCTTTCTATGGCCATTTAGGCTCTTTCAGTGGCTGTTTAGGCTGTTTTCCAGTGGCCATTTCGGCTCTTTTCGATGGCCATTTAGTCTCTTTTGATGGCCATTTTGTCTCTTTTACATGGCCGTACAGGCTCTTTTCATGGCTATTTTGTTGCCATTATATTTTTGTCATTAGGGAGTGACGCCTAATATATAATATATATATATATATATATATATATATATATAATATATATATATATTATATATATTATATATATATATGCATATATATATATATGACTATATATGTAGTCGTAGATAAGCGCCGAAAGACAAAAGTTGTCTCCCTGCCATTATTATTATTATTTTTATATATATATTATATTATTATATATTATATTATTATTTTCGCCCGAGGTAGAAAAGATCCCTCAGACTCTAAGAAACTACAACTGCGTTAAAGGTTCTCGTCCCCATCGTGCTGATCAATTATTATTATTATTATTATTATTATTATTATTATTATTATTATTATTATTATTATCATAATTATTATTATTATTATTATTACTGTGATTACCATGTCTTTGGGCGCTTATCTATGACTATATATATATATCGTCATAGCCATGAAAAGAGCCTGTACGGCCATGTAAAAGAGACAAAATGGCCATCAAAAGAGACTAAATGGCCATCGAAAAGAGCCGAAATGGCCACTGGAAATATTATTATTATTTTTTTTAAATTATTATTATTGTTATTATTATTATTATTATTACTGTGATTACCATGACATCAGGAAACGTCGGCCCTCATCTATGTTCCATATATATATATATTAGGGTGTCCCAGAAATATTTTTTGTTGAAAATTTCTGTGCAGTCCCCCTAAAAAGTTTCTATCTCGTCCCTTAGTAATACCTGGAAAATTTTATGACATTTAAAAAATATTTAGGGGTCCCCCAAGATACTTACAGTTTCTCCATATTGGCATAATTTGCGCCTGACGTGTCCAATTTCTAAACGCTTTCAGATACCAACCTTTGATCCTCTGATAACATATTTAATACCATTGGAAAGCTCTTAAACAGTATAATCTACAAGTTTGTAACTTTATTGGATACAATCCGAATAAAGTAGGTTATGTTTTAAGATCAAACAATGCAAAAATGGTATAAAACTCGAGATTTTCGGACTTTCGCAATATCAGTTAGCCTATTGCCACTAATTGCTAGGTGTAGTCATTATTACAAATATTTCATAATGCATGGTTCAGCTCCTCCAAACCTTCATCTGCTTATTCTTAATGACTGCTTACACCTTCAGGTGCTTATTCTTCAGTTCTACAGTCTACATTCTAATCGCAATCGTAAACTCAAGATTTCTATAGAGCGCCCACAAAGCGAAGTCGCGGGAAGCAACTTATTCGCAGGCGCTTAATCAAAACAGAATTGATAGGCAGGTGGTCAAGATCCAGGGAGTCAGGCAGGCAGGCAGTCAGACGGCTAAGGTGGATGATGTTTAGAGTTGAAATGGCGAGGGAGGTGAGGGGAAGAGAAGGAATCGGATCGGGATAAGCTTTGTGAAAACGGAGTGTTTTCAGTTTTGAGTGGAAGACGTGTGGAGAGATAGCAAGAGGTGAGGTTTTGGTGATTGTTGCGGAAAGGAAGTAGCGCTACATGAGTTGATGAGTTGTTGGGCTATTGGGCTAGTCACGCGTGTAAGGGAAGTAAGGCGTGGACTAGAAGAAAGTCGAGAGCAACAGGGGGAGTGTTCGAAGGAGTGGTCAGAAGTGAGGATCGAGTTCGTTGAAGGTTGCAGTTGAAGGCCTGAAGTCGAGAGGTGGAAAGCGAGGCTAGGAAAGTAAGTAGCTTCATTTATGTTTAATAGACCGATGAATATGTATGAAACGTGAACATTTATATTGATAGATAAACTGCACATAATTGCCCACCTCTGTTAAGCGAGATACTCGCCCTATAAATATTTGTGTTAAACGCGTAAAGGCGTATGTTTGATAGATAGAGGAATATTTTGTGTTAAACGCGTAAAGGCGTATGTTTGTTAGACAGAGGAATATTTTGTTAAACGCGTAAAGGCGTATGTTTGATAGATAGAAGAATATTTGTGTTAAACGCGTAAAGGCGTATGTTTGTTAAATAGAGGAATATTTTGTTAAACGCGTAAAGGCGTATGTTTGTTAGACAGAGGAATATTTTGTTAAACGCGTAAAGGCGTATGTTTGATAGAGAGAGGAATATTTTGTTAAACGCGTAAAGGCGTATGTTTGATAGAGAGAGGAATATTTTGTTAAACGCGTAAAGGCGTATGTTTGATAGATAAATGAAGTGTATGAAACAGGAACATTTATATGGACATTTATATTGACGATATTGTGTTTTGTGAATATGTATTTGTAGACCCTAGCGGTCGATGTTGGGTCGATATTGTTGTGCAAAGCAAAAGAATTATAGAAAGAAAAGACCGAGTTGAATAATACATTTAATTCCGTCACAGTGATTTCGTGGGATGGATTGGATATTTGTCGTAGCCCTGGTGGGGGTTTGTTCCAAAGAGGCGGTACAGCTCTGGCTATGGACAAAAAATTCTACATGTTGTTAAGATTGTCACGATTGCTCTTAGAAAAGTCATGCCAATGTTTTTCGACAACTTTTAGAAGAAACCTCGTTCTTCATTATTGTTGAATTGAAATTTTGTATCAGATCTACGCCATGTTCAGCACTGTTATTCACGCGGGTCAAGTTATTAACAAACTCATATGCGATCTTATGTGAATGGCTTTCCGGCCACTCTTCAACTGGAATATCAAGAAAACTGTCGTCGATGGCGGTAGTTCGGAACAAGCTTCAACAAATAGATAATTCCGTTAATTTACGGGGAAGAGACTGAACCAGGTGCAATCTTCGAACATCTCTCATTGTCGAGATAAGCTGCTTTCTCTTCAGTAGACAGTCTGATGATGAGAGAACAGAGAGATGGTCGATGACTCTTGGCTTAGGTACCAAGAATGACGCTGCATCATCTTCAGTCCTGTGGATTGCAGAGCGACAACATCATAGTCATGCAGCCTTTGGATTAGTTGAGTGTCATTGATGGGTGTACTGCAGCAGCGACTCCACGTGAGAACCACGGTTGGATGTAGATGTTAACAATAAATCTGTTAAATTGTTGGAACCCTGTAATTCACGGGCCGTCAACTGGATAACTGATTCGTTTCCATCACAAAGCAATTCAATCTTCATCGAGTATACTGCCTTTACCATCCAACCATGTGATGGGCACCAGGCTTGCAAACCGCTGCCGAACCAACCATGGATTCCGCGACTGGAGAAATTCTCTATGATCATCTCGATGATGGTAACGTTGAATGTGCTCAGTAATGAACTTCTTCAATTTGTCAGACACAGACATCAATGGCATTCATTAGTCGAGGATTTGGTTGACGGATGGCCATGTCGGATCATTTCTCTTTAAACCGCTTGAAGAGCAGAATGGCAGGCCCAGGTGATGGGCAAACTTTACCGATGGACACTACGAATGCGTCAGACAACAGGACTTCAAACATATGATGTCGACAAGCCATCTACAGCAGATTACGACCGATGGCTGTCTCTAGAAAGGTGCAGACTCCAACTCTGCCGGTTTGTGAGGCCGCTATGTCAAAGCACATGCTGATTACAAATGCATCGCAATGCCACGACTTCAAAAGGTCCAGAACCGCTACCGATGCTGCATGTCCTGACCCAGAGACCAACTTTGGCACACCCAGAAGTTTGATATTTCCATCAACTATAGAGAAGAAATGAGGACTGGCAATCTGTTCACTTTGCCCGTGTCTACTCCAGTGATGTCAGGTAGCAGCTTGCAATCCCAGTGCATGACAGATTTTCAGGCTCGAAAGTCATCCTTGGTTTGTTCGGTAGTTTCACTGCCTGCGAGAAGATCTTGATTCTGCATGTTTTCTGTCTTCTACACATTTAAAACTTTATTCACATATACAATAAGGCTATATGTTTATAGATTGTATCTAAGAGCTTTCTAGAAATACTAAGCATGTTATTATGGGATCAAAGTGTGATCCTGCGAAAATTGTCAAACTCAGAAATGTCACGCGTAATTTAGGACAAATTGCACTAATTCTATGAGCCTTGGGGGACCCCTAAATATTTTTTAAATGTCACAAAATTTGGAAGGTATTATTATCTGACCATAAAGAAACTTTTTAGAGGGACTGCGTTAAAAGTTTCAACAATTATTATTTTTCAATGCTGTCATGGGACACCCTAATATATATATATATATATATATATATATATATATATATATATATATATATATATATATATATAGGATTTTGTAAAATGCCTGAAATTTTAGGCAATTTGTAAAATCCCCAATTCACTCGGGCACTTTACAAAATCCCTGAAAAAAACCAGGAATTTTGTAAATTCCCTGAAATCTGATGATGAAAATTTGACAGATTGCCTGAAAGGGACGAAAATTATCGAAGTTTTACAAAATACCTGAAAAAACCAGGGATTTTGTAAAATCCCTTAAATCTGATGATTACAGTCAATGTGTAAAATCAGGGATTTTGTGAAATTTTTAGGCTCCTAAGAGGGAAGGGAACAAACAAGTCACGGCCCCGACCACATGACTTGAAACATAGCCGGCGAACATGTCGGACACGCAGCCAAAGGCGGACATGATCAGATTTATGGGATTTTACAAAATCCCTGGTTTTTTATATCCCGGGATTTTATAAAGTGCCCGAGTGAATTGGGGGGATTTTACAAATTGCCTAAACATTTCACAAAATTCCTGATTTTACACATTGACTGTAATCATCAGATTTAGGGATTTTACAAAATCCCTGGTTTTTTCAGGTATTTTGTAAAACTTCAATAATTTTCGTCACTTTCAGGCAATCTGTCAAATTTTCATCATCAGATTTCAGGGAATTTACAAAATCCCTGTTTTTTTATATCCCGGGATTTTATAAAGTGCCCGAGTGAATTGGGGATTTTACAAATTGCCTAAACATTTCACAAAATCCCTGATTTTACACATTGACTGTAATCATCAGATTTAAGGGATTTTACAAAATCCCTGGTTTTTTCAGGTATTTTGTAAAACTTCAATAATTTTCGTCACTTTCAGGCAATCTGTCAAATTTTCATCATCAGATTTCAGAGAATTTACAAAATCCCTGTTTTTTTCAGGGATTTTGTAAAGTGCCCGAGTGAATTGGGGATTTTACAAATTGCCTAAAAATTTCAGGCATTTTACAAAATCCCTGATTTTACACATTGCCTGTAACATATATATATATATATATAGGCTAGGGTGTGTCTAAAAATTAAAGTTTCAAAATCAATATCGGCCAGTTTGTTTTTGTGTTCCACCTTGAAAAACATCGTCATTTGCCAAATTAGATGAAAATCGGAAAAGATTTAGAACTTGCTCAAAGCCCCGGAAGAATTATCACTTAGAGACCAACGTGATACATCGCAATTTTCAAAGATAAAAACAAATTTCAGCACTTAGACATAAGTTATAAGGTTAAATCAAAGGAAATACTGTCAGTTATTTGTCATTTACTTATTCCCTTTAGTGCTTTTGGGAATTTGAATTTGTTTCGATGGTACTCGACCATTTGCAGAACAAAACTGTTTCACTTCCTCGTTTCTGACCAGGGCTTCATTGAAGGACCGCATGCCAGCCACTCCTTTCTCCACCAAATCGTTCGTCACTCTTAGGGCGGATATGATGTCTTTTACCTCACTGTATGATTGTTCAGACTCCCATTGTTGCGGGTCTCGATCAAGAAGAGTAATCCAATCCGAGGATCTGGAATATGTTGGTGGTTGAAGTGGCGAAGAAGTCGGGTAGTGCTTTTGTTGGTTGATTATGTATCGGAGGAAGCCTCTTTGGAGGTTCATGAGATCCCTGATTGTTGCGCATGCTGTAGACCATGCGATGCTTTTCGTCGACGGTGACTGAATCGTCAAAAAGGTTGAGGCCAACAGGGTCTCAGACAAATACCAAAGGTGTCGGGAAAATGCTGTTAGGGTGACCTGTGAGACTTCCTTGTCTTGGTAAGTATGGATTGCCTTCAAGAATTCCAGATCGTTCTTTGGGGCTTCATTGGGTGATGCACAGGTGAACGAGTACTTCAGGTAAGTTGTTGTCACAAAAAGGTACACTCGAAGTAAATGATTCAAACCCTTTGAGAGTAGGATTGTCGAGATGACCCCTCTGTGCTCTGGCGTTGTTGAATGGGAAATTGATCTCTGAAAAGCCACATCCTGATTGCATAGAGCGCACGTGCCATTCAACGCGCGCGGTGAAATGCCCTGGGTACCTGAACTTTATTCCTTTTGGTGGACTGTTAGCTCTAGCAGCTCTTTGTAGTCGTCTCTGAGATATTCAGTACTCAGTTGCTTCAATGCAAAGGTTTCCAGCTTGATGCATACGCCGCCCTTACAACCCGTGTTACTTGCCGTTGTCTCAAAACACATGGCCACGATTCTTTCTTCCAATCCCCAACTTCTGATTTCGACCAAACATGCATCTGAAATGACGGCAGCTGTCCCAGATCGGAGTTTGGGGATGGCTAATAGCTTGGTCACATCCTTGCCAGATACCATTATTGGAAGGCGATCAACACACCCTCGTCCTGTCCCTGTAACATCTGGCATAATCTTGCCTTCCCAGTGAAGAGTAAGAGGAGTCTTCAGATCGAAGGATTCGCTATTCTCTGCTGCTAGGGCTATCTTTCCTAACTCGATGAATTGCTGAAGGACTGATAATCAGCTCACCAGCTGGTGCTGCATATAGATTGGCTGCTGCAAGAGCAGACAAAATGTGAGTGGCCTTCCTGCTGCTGGTTTTTGTGCGATCTAGAGTTGCTGCAACATCACTAGTAACTACAGATATTGTTCCCATTCGTCGCTTTGGTGGCCAATCAGACGTCGAAGGTTCTGGCTCTTTTTCTGAGCTACAGTATCTGATGACGCCTCTTCCTTAGATGACTTTTCCAACAGAGAAACCTCCGTAGCTACAGATGTGCTAGCACGATAACGTTCCTCACGCTCTGAAAGTGCTGCTGATCTTGCCAGTGCTCTCTTTTCTTGCTTTGCAAGTTTGACATCAATGCCTGCCACGGAACCACGTCGTCCTTTCTCACGCTGTGCTTTAGAAAACTGCTGAACTTCTTCTATCTTAATTAATGTCATGGCATCTTTATGCGCAATGTCAGTTTCTGACTTCCTCCAAATATTTTTTAAGGTTTTGCCATTCCTAATGAAGATGTCGTAGCAGATCCCAAACATGATTCTTAGCCCTCGTTGGAATCTGTGCTCTTTCCCAAATTGGAAGTACCATTGTAGTAGCTATGGTTTCTTTCACGCTGTCATCCAGACTGATCTCTTAGTGTATGGAAATTGAACATCACCTTGAGAACCTCTCCTAGTGTCGGTAGTTTCGCATAACCGAAGTGATCTTCAGTACTGCCTATCAACCAACTTTCAGCCTTTTTTCTAGTCAATTTTGCCATCTCACCTGCGATATGATGCATTAATGAAACCCACCATTACCCGCCATTTGCAACACGAGGTCAGTGACATAAACAACAAGAGATCAGTTACGTCATCATCACGAATATTTATTAGTTGGGAACCGGCCACTAAGAAGGGGGTCTAAGACTGGCATGTATTGAAATCGTGTATAGAATCATAATGCAACCGGGTTCCTACAATTTCGGTCGCCTTGAGCAAGCCCTAAATACTCACCTATCAGGCTATAATTTCGGATATGGAGTTTATACATCAATTGGCATGATAAATTGACCTGGCCGATAAGAAATCTTTGACTTGAAAATTTCACATGTACCTTAAAAACACCCTAATATAGGCCTAGTATAATACGGCGGTTGTAGTCAGAGCAAGGTTGGAAACTCCATGGTTAATCAATTTTCGGGAAAGGATTAGAATCATGTGCGGTTATAATAGAACCAAATGAGGTTATGGTCATGGCGCGTGAAAGCCCTGTTAGAACGCATTCATAACCATTTATGAAGGGCTTGTTTCATAGTCACTATGAAAGGCCTGTTTGAAAGCTCTCATAGTCGTTATGAAAGGTTGTTTGAAAGTTCTCGTACGGTAGCCCTTATTACTTAGTACTTTGTCCTTCTCGTGCAGGTCTGCACATCAGGCAACGCGTGTTCTCCACTCCTCTCTGTCCATCGCCAGCTCCTTGGCCTCGTACTTAACACCGACTATATATTGCATAAACATGGTGTTACTAAAGTTATTCCCCACTTCATAAGTAATGTTTACTGTATATCCTAGGAACTCGTTAACCAGAATGGGACAACGAAGTGATATCGATGTGAAAGCTAATTATCACGAATACATATGAAAGATTCGGAAATTAGGGTCTACTTATGCATTTGATGCTACAAACTCGAAAGTGCATAATACCACGAAGACTATAGGAACTACACTTCTGACATACGATTAAACAACTCTAAATATAGTAATTACAGGAAATAGAAAAAACTTACAGATTTTCAAAATAACTATATCGAAGTTAACAACATTCATCGTATCACAGAGAATGACAAACAACAGTGGAACACCAGGAACAGTTGCACCAATAGTTCTGAATAATAACAAACGAAGCTCAACTACGGTACTTGCAATCCCTTTTCGATGGCACGACTCGCAGGATTCAGAAATCTCTAAGCGAACAATCAGATCTGCCAAATACAGGCATTCGCCAGGCGCAAGCCAATCAGCTAAAGACTGCCTGCCTCACCGTTGTCTCAATAAATATTCATTCATTCATTCATTCATTCATTCATTCATTCATTCATTCATTCATTCATTCAAGTATTTATATAGAACCTCTCCAAGGAAACTACTCAGAGGTGCTCCCGACTCCAGCACGGTCAAAAAGCACAGTTTTCAAGCGCTCGTAGAATGTATAGAGGAGTGATCTAGGGAGGAGGCGCAGCTCAAGAGGGAGGCCATTCTATGCCGCCGGGCCTACTATAGAAAAAGCACAACTTTGCATGATAGAAGTAACGGGCAAACGGAACTGAAAGCACCCCCTTCCCCGCTGAGCGTAGGGAGCGATTACTCCGAGTACCCGACACAGGCCGACAAAGGTCAAGCAGGTAAGTTGGAGCGAAGCCTACCTGGCACCGCTATACCAAGAACCTCCAACTGGTAATTTGACACATGACTGAATTTGGGTATTTGGCCGATAAGTCGCGCTGCAGAGCGTAGAATACGGTCAAGGCAGGCCAGCCGTCCAGATGGCTAGACAAAAATAAAGGGATAGGGAATAGTTGAGGCGAGCTGAGACGAAAGCATGCACAAGTGTACATGTAGTTGCAGCGCCAGTTGAGAGAGAGCGAGCGACAGTGCGAAGCTGGCGCAGTTGATAGAAGCAGTCGCGACTGAGGCTATGGAGGTGAGGTGCATTAGTTAGTTCCTGGTCCAATAGGATACCAAGATCTCAGACCAAGTTTGAGAAAGTATAGCTAGGAAATTGAGTAGAGAGGTCAATCAGGTTAAGCTTAGCCAGCTGCTGCCAGGAGCCCAACCACATGAACGGGACTTTAGGCAGAGCCGGTTTGATGCCATCCATGCCTCTAGTGGACATAAGTGTGTGACCCATAGCCCTGATAGTAGAGGCAGCGTTAGATGACAGGCAGTCCATGTACGCCCGTGTATCATCTGCATAAAGTTGGCCCAAGGCACCATGTTCCTCAAGGAGCAGGACAAGACCGGAGGTATAAATAATGTACAAGAGAGGACCAAGGACAGAGCCCTATGGCAGACCATCTGGTCGAGACGTGGACCACACTGAGAGAACGCCCATGGAGGAAAGAGCCAATCCACTCAAGAGAATAACCAGACAGCCCAAACGTAACATGCAACCGCTTAAGAAGAATGAGGTTTCCAAGTCTCAGATGACGCAAATAAAGTTTGGTTTTGACACTGTCAAGTTGGGAACCAGCATACCTGTTATAGACCGACCATTTAATTATAGGCCCACATTTAATAGTGAAAGTCAGACTTAAGCGATGTGTGACAAAATACTGTCCACGCGCGTAAAAATCTACAGCACGCCTAAGACGAAAACACACAAGAATTATCGAGAAAATTCTGCACACAATGAACGTGAAGCATACAATAATAAACGGCCATCTTGGCCGCTGGACTTGTGTCGCCAAGATGGCATTGGTTAGACATTACACAGAGTTAGGGGAAACATGTGTAATTTGCACCCCTAATGCATTTTACTTTTAAAAGGTTGAAAGAATTGGCGGAATGCCAAGCAAATTTAGCGCTAACATATATGAGGACCCTAGAATAATATGTAATGATGCAATAATTGTAGGTCTTATAGAAAACGTAGAAATTTGAAAAATAAAATTAAAAAAAACGCTGGTCCAATAATACACAAGTGTCGTGTAAATTGAGCCGGTAAATATATTAAGTTTAAAACTGGTCCAATATACACGAGTGTCGTGTAAATTGAGCCAGTATAGATAATTTTACACGACATCAAGTGGTCCAATTTTAACAAATTCCATGTGGTCCATTTTACACGAATGTGAGTAGCATGCAAATATTCGACCTAGAGGTATGTGACTCGAGAATTGCAAAGGCCAACGCTGACCAATAATAAGACTTTATATTGCACTTTCACTTGCCTATATCGATTTAGCTACATATTTTGAGAATTACGCATAGCTAGCATGAAACAGATACGACTTCAGTAGGCCTACATCACGCTACACAATTTCACGTAAAAATTAATTTTAAAAAACGAAAACTCTTATTGTCATCTCCCCTAAAACACAAATGTGAACTAATGTTTTGCATATATAATGAGCACAGGTGTTCCTTAAGGTTGATATATATATATATATATAATGTGTATCGATTGTTAAGCGGTTTTAGTCTTAGGCCTTAGTTGCGCTGTCGGCTCGTGGGCGCTTGGCCTAAAGTAGCCTAAACTTTGGCTGACGATAGATTCTCTACACGTGCAGTTAGCGCGCCAAACTTAGAAACTGCTGATGACAGTGAATTTGAACAATACAGTGTAGTAGTTGGTTTAATGCAGTAGAGAGCTGTATGTTAGAAGTTACCGTTGAGTGGTAATTGATAAGAACTTTGATATTAAGTGTACGTTTGAAATAACTGTGTTTGAAGAAAGGAGAAACATTCAAAGAACTGTGTCAATTTAATTCTTAAACAGTTAGAAGACGTTGAGCAATTTATATGTAGAGATAAGGAAAGTTCTTGAGGTAGGTCACAACTAAGAAAGAAAAGAGTTGGTGACATATTTGGTGGCAGCAGCGGTGGAATTCGAAACAACGTCTAGGGATTCGAAACAACGTCTGGGATTCGAAACAACGTCTGGGGGTAGCATGCACAACAGTTTTCAAAAGCAAAAAGTTCAACAAATAGAACCACTGATTCAGGTAGGCCTATTGTTTACGCAATTGCTCAAGTAACTTGTGTGATATGAGATGCAACAGTTAGGCCTATACTGTCAGTTGTATGCGGCAATGTGGATACGCAGCTACACATTTCTCCACAGCTTGTCCAAATCCAGTGAACGGGCTCTGGCAGGATGCATCTACAAAACTGCTACATCGCACATCTGACAATCTATCATCGAGCATTGTAGTTCTTAAGCGAGTGTTTATAAGCTTGAGGCAACTGAATGATCGCTCTGATTGAACAGATGTAACTGGAATAGTGCATGCCGTCTAAACATGCTACTGTCATGATAGTGCCGTGATGATACAGGAAACGCCATCAGTCCACTGCCACCGAAGATTAGGGTTTGTCCTACATGTCTGCAAATAACCAACAGTTGTGGCAGTATGGTCTAATTCTCTTGTACACATTATGGCGAGCCGCAGCAAATCTCTAGTAACTTTCAGGTTTCCAGAGAAGCATAGTAGGGTTTGCTACTGAAAATAGGCCTCCCGCTTCCATCTTCTTCAAACGGACCACTAGGATGTCATGGGCCCTGAGATAAAGTCATGCTCTTAAAGGATAGTCGCTATATTCATTAGTTTACCGTACTTTTAAATATAATACCTAAGGATAGTGGAAGAAAAGTGCGCCCGATCAGTCGCGAAAGATCGGTCCAGCTTAAATAAATCCCAGTCTGAGGTATAGCAGTGGAACTGGAAGTAGGCCTAATGTCAATTTCCTCACCTCTAATGACGTATTTTTTCTCCTTGGAAGTTGTCGGCACATCGGAGCAAAATGAACTAACATCGGCTTCTTCCTCCGCTGCATCTGCATTCTCCACAACAGTTGCAGCTGCAGGAATATCAGCACTTGAGGTTTGCATCTTAAAGAACGAATTGATGGAAGGAGTACCAAATCAGGAGCCTCAATTTTTCGACTTTTCTCTATACTCTTTTTCTAAATGCCAGAACTGTACATACGTTTCAAGGGATTCATGGCTGATGATGATAACTTTCGTTTAGGTATTATATTTAAAAGTACGGTAAACTAATGAATATAGCGACTGTTTTATGACTGGAGGCTGCAATCATGTTTAGTGTGCACAGGCTTTTTTACCATGGCTTGTACAGAGACACTGAAACACACTGAAACAGACAGAGGCAGAGGCAGAGATATATTTATAGTTATACATTATTATATGTGTATATATACATATATTATATACTACACACACAGACACACACACAGACACACACACACATATATATATATAGAAACTATATATTATTTAATAATAATATATAGTTTCTATATATAGAAAGAGAGAGAGAGAGAGAGAGAGAGAGAGAGAGAGAGAGAGAGAGAGAGAGAGAGAGAGAAGATGGCATATATTATTTCAAGCACTCGTTGATGCTGGATCAGAGTGAACGGAAAAGGAGAGGTTACCTCTAGGGTACGTTGCTGTGTTACGCCTGAATGAAGAATCATCGCTGGCATTATATTGAGCGTGTCTCCATGTACAACTGAGTGATAGCTTCTACTGTGGGTCAGATACTTTGACACATGCGTAGCCGACACATGTGTAGGCCTATACGTTACTTAGACAGATCTCACACATAGACCTACGTCTGTGGATCTGCAGTTGTGTATTATGACGCATCTGTCAAATACAGGCTATACAATGTCATGTGCAGGCTGTATAGCAAACTTTTTGGCTGTATAATACAGCAAAAATTTTCGCAGGGCAACGACCAGGGCAAAGGCTTTTTTACCAGGGCATTTGCCCTGGCATGCCCTGGTGTAGTGCCGCCACTGCTTTTCCGTTCTCCCGGCATTGTGCCCTGTAAGATTTGCACCTAGTTTTCCCCCAAGATTTCCACCTAGATTTCGACCTAGATTTTCACCTAGATTTTCACCTAGATTTCCACCAAGATTTCCACCTAGATTTTCCCCCAAGATTTCCCACAAGATTTCCACATAGATTTCGACCTAGATTTTCACCTAGATTTTCACCTAGATTTCCACATAGATTTCGACCAAGATTTTCACCTAGATTTTCACCTAGATTTCCCCCAAGATTTCCACTTAGATTACAACAGATTTCTGTGTACAGGGCACAACTGGTTTTTAAGAGACGGGCGTAGTGTGTCTAGACCTATTGGTGAGTCAGAAGAATGGTTGGTGGTTTTAAGCTGTATAAATAACACGGCTATTTGGTCTGCCTTTCTGTTTTTTGAAGTTTATGCATTTGCAATAGGTCTACAAAAACATTTTGATTATGAGTGGAAATTGCAATAACAATAGTAAAACGAGTGAATTTTTGAGAATCCTGGCAACAAACATCAGGCCTTCCAAAACGACAGCGCAAGTTCTGATCGCAAGAAGGATGAAAGACAAAGAAGGATCGATAAGAAAAATTAAAGCATTTCAACACAGAATACACAAATTGGGAACACTTATGCACACCGAAGAGATAAATCTTGAAAATATAAATAAAGAGATTATGGAGCTGTCTGCAGCTGCCCTGGCGGGAGACGAGGAGACCTAATGCATAAATAGCTAAAAACGAAAATCTTTAAAAAAAATAAAAATAAAATGAATTTTAAAAAAAATCTACAAAACTCTTTTTACAAAAACCTCAAAAAAACTGCAAGCCGATGTACGAAGGCGTTCAAGTCGCGGCTTGTGTGAGTAGGTGTTACGCAAATATAACATCGAAACTGACATTCGTACATCATTTGGTTTCGTCACCGGAAGAACTAAAGATTTCTTCTTTGTCATGGATTGAAGGTAAGAAGAATTAGCATTCTAAATAACCTAAAATATTTAGCCATATACGCCTTATGGCTAAACTCCTTGCTATTGACACATATATGGCTAAAAGATGTCAGGAGAGAGACAGAATGAAACAGCAATGACGCCCAGAGACACAGAGAGACCGACTGGCGGCCCGTGGCATAACCATGAAAAACTCGAAAACAGGTTGCAAAGACAGCTTGATGCAGACGCCACCCGTCGAACAGGTCTATAACCATGGGTCGTAGCCAATTGAGTCGACGCTTATATTCCAGTAGAATCTTGCTGAATTCCCTAGAAAATAAAACCGCCCATTACTGTATAACCGCAGAAAGATTCTGGTATTGCCCCGACTGTATAACCAAAGATATATTGAACCGATCGGTGTTTGGTCTAGGGATTTTCCCCTACTTTCAGAAAACGGCGCTATGCCCCGTCAGTTGCCAGGCCGTGTCAGCCCTTATTGCATGAATAACCTTGTGATATTTCCCAGCTATATATAGAAGAATCATTTGCGTGCAGATTTCGCCTTTCCGCCAACCCGGCTCGTGTTCTGCTGGGCAATCTGGCAAGTCTCTGTTGATCGCTGACTGTAACCACGTCCTCGCCTGGGGTTATTTGCGTGACCCAGATTATGAAAGGCATTTAAAGTGTCGCTGATTAACCTTACACTTAATGCGTCCAGGCCACACTTTACCACAGCACCAAAACCGGTATAAATTGTCTGGATAATTTACTAGTAATTTATACCTGGCTTCGCTCAAAGTGTTAGAAATTGTCTGGACGCCGTTGCTAGACCTGTTAGTGGCTAATTTGATTACGAAATTGCGCTAAACACTGGTAGAAATTGTCTGGAAGCCGTTGGTGAACCTTCCTTGTTAGTACCCCCCTGAAATTTATACCTGGCTGCGCTCAAATTGGCAATTTACATTCTACTATCCGATATAAAATCTTGCATGAATCCAACTTCTACTTACACTGCTATATCTTTTCATCAATCCAACTTCTATTTAAGAAAGAATTCTGTTTATTAATTCAACTTCTACTCATGCAAGAATTATTTTCATCCGTCAAGGTACTACGAATCTTCGGACTATCGAACCTTCGGATTATCGACCTGTAACCTTCCGTTGTGGGTGGAGTGATCGTTGAAACATTTTCCATTCACTATCGTCGTCGGGAGTCGCAAGGAACCGTTTGGCGAATGGACATCAGTCGGCAGATGGCGGTTCTCGTGGCTGGAATGACGAGTGACAACTGGCGACGGCTGTACAAATACGTTATTGAAACAAATCGTATGTTCACCCTTCTTTACCTAGTCCTAGACCAAGAGCAAGGGTGAAATGTTAAAGTTAGAAGCGGAAATGGATAGGGATCTATCTATCTACCTGCCTGTCTGTCTCTCTGTCTGTCTGTCTATAATTACTCTCTGACATACTGTAGGCCTGTTTCCCCTTTGTCCTGTCTGTCTGTCTATAATTACTCTGTGACTTACTGTAGGCCCATGTCTTTCAATTCCCAATTTCCATCCGACGCGCTGCCCGCACTTCTTTCCGGTGTTGTGCACGAGACCAAAATTCCAAGACCAAGACCGAGACCAAGACCGCGTGGTGCGTGGTCCAAGACCAAGACCGAGACCAAGACGTGGAGACCAAGACCGAGACCAAGACCGCGTGGTCCAAGACCAAGACCGAGACCAAGACCGCATCATCCAGGACCAAGAGCTAAGCCTCAAGACCATAAAAACACAAACGTGTTACATATTCTCATAATTCAGATCAGGTGCTTATTATGTTTATAGTTATAGTTTTTGTCCCCGAGTCTGCGAGGTCTCATGAAGAGCAGACTATAGCTAAACACACACACTCTCAGTAGGTGCAGGTGTTGCGGAATACAAGAAACTTTGCCAGTAGAGAAAAATTCCCAACCAAATACCTGATCTGCATCGTTTACCAGGCTACTGATTTTGCCTCGAGAAACTGCATCAGTGTAAGCCTAACTATAGTCACTAAAGCACCAGAGGTCATGGTTAACTGTGCCTCAACGTTTTCTTGTCGCTTCTGATAAGAAGCCAACAACACGGTCCTCTCTCGCTTTGTCCTTGGCGGATCGTCGCAAGAATTCGAAGCTATCTCAGAAGTCCCTGAATAACCTAAAATATCGACAACATTATTTTAACAAATAATCTACTCTAGTTCCCACCAAAGGCCAAACCAAAGGCGCAAGGCCAAGACCAAAGGCGAATGACCGAGACCAGACGCCCAAGACCAAGACCACACCTTCAAGACCAAGACCAAGACCGCACCTTTAAAGACCAAGACCGAGACCAAGACCGGTACATTCGAGACCGAGACCAAGACCGCATTTTTTCGGTCTCGAGACCAAGACCGCTGTCTCGAGACCACATCACTGGTCTAAACTGTTCTAACCTATGTAGGTCTGTCACAATCTGATCATTCTCTTCCTGCTTACTCTACTGTACGTCGATCCATATAATTATTATACTTGTTTGTATCTCCCTATCTTACAACTATGCAGACTGAATTGATACATTATGTCTTTGTCAAAGTCGTACTACTGGACTTCTTCATTCCAAGCAGATTTTATTACACTGAATCTCCCTGTTTCTATTGAAACATGCCTGTATTCCATATTAATCGAAGTGTGCCTTTCTTGTTTGCATCACTCCCTAGAGTCTCTTCGCGTTCTTATTTAAGTCTGACTGCATCTATGTTTTTCCCTTTGTCTTGTCTGTTAAAGACTGTTATAGCTCTCCGTTTTCGCTCGTCTTCCTGTCTCAGGTCAGTCTGCCTCTCCGTCTTCTAAGAAGATCCAGTTGACCGCCTCTCGTGGAAGCAGCTATTCGTTGAAGCAGCTGGGTTAGTTTCAGTTTCTATGAAGGGTTGCGACGAATCCGATAGATTGGTTGGTGATGAAATCTTCAGGCCATATTTTGGAAGATACTAAGTAGCTAAGATAGCGCAATGGATAACATCTGGCACAGAGAGCGAGAGGTACCGAGTTCGAGCCCCCGTTGGGCGGATATGCTTTGTAGGCTGCTATTAGCGCCGTGTATTGCAGGCTGTCTGTTCTGTTAGTAGTCAAGATTTAAATTGCATAACATGTAAATGTACAGCGCAGTGCGTTTGTCAGGCGCTTCAATAAAGAAAAGATTATTATATAGATGACACGCAGGACGATTATTTTATGTCTCTGGTTTTTCTGTCTCTGGATATTTCTCTCCTTCTCTTATCTTAGGTCTCTCTGCCTCCGTAGTTTCTCTATTCATGCTGTCCACCGCTTGTCTGGCTCTCTGTTTTCTCCCTTTGTCTTGTCTTAGGTCGGTCTGCCTTTCTGTTTACAACGTAACTCCTGCTTTAGGTCTGTCTGTCTCTCTGTTATCACTTTTCCCTTTCTTAAGTCTGACTTCCTCCATATTTTCTCTCTTTCTCTCTCTGCTTAGATCTCTCTGGCTCTCTATTTTCTATTTCTGTTGTCTAGCGTCTGTTTCTCTGTTTGTCTGGTCTTAGGCCTGTTTGCCTATCTGTTTTGGCCCCTTCTTTTGTCTGCCTCTCTATTTTCTTCATTTCTCGTGTCTGAGGTATGGCTGTCTCTCTTGTTTATATCTTTCTATTTGCCTTATGCCTTTCTACCTCTGTTTTATCCTTTTCTTTACTTATGTTTGTCTACTCTGTTTTTCGCGCTCTCTTTTGCCTTAGGTCTGTCTGGTTTACTCCAAGAATCACAATTCCGGACAGGAGCTACTAAGACGATCCAGTTGACCGACTCTCGAGGAAGCAGCTAGGTTAGTTTTAGTTCACGTAGCCTATTAGGCTATGTTGTAGAATTGTGTAAAAGGTGATTATTGGGTTTCGCTGAGTGGCACTCAATTTCAATGTGGAAAAAGATTGCCAATGCAAGTCACTAGAATATTCGGACAGTAATTGTAACCTAGAGCCCTAGATTGAAGAGAAAATGAAATTAAACAAACTTATTTTGATTAGGGCCTAATATTGATAATAACTTAATTAAGAGGTTCAATGTGATAATTCTTTTGATACTAAACGTGTCCATTTTAACCGCGCTACAGAGGTAGATTAGGAACCATGACCACTTGACAGTTCCTGGATCACTGTATCCAGTTGTGTCCTGCTTTGTCAGCCTCTGTAGCCGGTCTCTTCTTTTGAAGAGATGGTGCCAGAAACTCGCAGTATTGGATTGTATGGTCCCACGACTATGGATGGATCCACAGTTTAACGGCAGCTTATGACAACATAGGCCGTTGCCGCCGACAAAGATTATTTTTTGGCATACTACAGCTCAATGAGGCCTATTATTTATATTCTAGCCATAACCTAAGCATTTCCATACAAACAACCATAGCAAGACTTGTAATTTGGGCTTGAGATCCCCAGACAACAGTGGCGTCAATTATTCAAAATAAGTCTGCGATTTTTGACCTATACATTACATTCCTTACAATGTTTTATGGACTTAATGCTACTCAATTAAGGCGCTATGTAAATCAATATACATCAGCATGTTGATAAATTACAGAGGCCAGAGAATTCCGGCAGTTTTGGCACCGTCCGTCCTGGCATCATGTCAGCTGTGTCAGCTCTGGCACCGTCAATCCCTGACACGAGTGTCACTATTGGCACCGTCAGCATAAATTCTATAGGCAAGAGAATCCCGCCAGTTTTGGAACCGTCCGTCCTGACAAAGGTTCGACGGTGCCACAGCTGACAGGCAGTCAGTTGTGGCACCGTCGGGTCTTTGTACCGTCTAGTAAGTATACCGTAAGCCTTGGCACTGCCGTCACTGACACCGCTACTCTGACATCTGACATGGCTCGCTATCTGCTATCTGCCCTCGAGCAATATTTCCATCGAGACCTTTGATGCCGACAACCAATGGCAGGATGATGCTCTTTACTCGAAGGATTGCAATTCCGGACAGCAGCGACTAAGACGATCCAGTTGACCGACTCTCGTGGAAGCAGGTATTCGTGGAAGCAGCTAGGTTTAATAGTTTCAGTTTCTATGAAGGTTTGCGATGAATCCGATAGATTGGTTGCCGATTAGTTCGTCATGTTATTGGAGGATGCTAAGTAGGGAAATTTAGATCAAGATATAGAGGAGACGCTGGACTATTTATATCTCAGGTCTCGCTGCTTTTGTATTTCTCTTCCTCTGTTGTACTTTTTGCCTCTCTGTTTTCTCTATTTGTCCTTGTATCTAACTGTTTTAACTTTATAATCGTCTCTTTCAACTTTTTGCCCTCGTTCGCCTGGCTTCTTTTTTGCGTTGTAGGAGTAATCCTGGCCTCTCCATTAGGTTCTGAATTTTGACTGTGATTTAATTTGAAGCGACCAGCGATTCATGTCTTGGGCAATGATAATGATAACGGCGCTACAGTATTCATTGAGTGAGATTATAGATTAAATTACTTTAATGCTGTCTATCTCCGTTTTCGGTGTATCCTGTGTATTTCCCATCCATCTCACTGTCCTACTCTCAGGTTTAGTCTAGATCTTTTTATTTCTCTTTTCTTTTATCTCTTTTACTCTTTTCACTCTGTCTTTTTATTTTAGTTTTCTGTCTTTCCGTTGTAGGTTTATTATCCGTGGTGTATTCTCTTTGTTTCCCCCTCCGTCTCAACCAAGAAGGAGCCTTGGTACCTGTTAATTGTCTTCACACGTCAACAATTTAGAAGAGGAATATTTACCATTAAAAAGTATCGAGGAAGAGAATTGCCCACCGTATAAAAGTCTTGCGATGTCTAGAAGGATAAGTGCTGTCACCTTACCATTTCCATACGGCACATGATGTCATTATGAACAGCAAGACCGTTGAATTCTGTTGAATGAATCGGTTGCACTTAGACTGAAATGGGCGATTAAGGATTTGGAAGATAGTTGGGTGTTAACCTCAAGTCTGCGGTCAATGCAAACAACTATCTTCCAACTACATGCTTGAGAAATGTGATGACCAAATGCATCACACTTTCTCTGTAGGGCATTAACATTGCAAGAAGAACATTTGGGTAGTCCATTCATTGCGAGTCTCTCAAGCAGTTTTACTTTCCATTTGACGTAGTGTCCTTTAAGCTGACCTAGTCGTCTTTTATTAAACGTTATAGCAAAGGAGACTAAGCAGAGACTCTAAATCTCTGCTTCATATACTCACAATCTCCAGCTCATTTTAACTGTACCTCTCGTTCTCACATACTCTCTCTGCTTCGCCCATATTCTTGTTTTTTCAGACGCTTTCTTACTTTCAGTCTCATGCTCGTTTAACTTTTTGCCAACATAACCGCTTTATCTTCGTCACACTATTATTCTCTGTCTGTCTTTCTGGTATACCTATCTGTGTGTCTGCCTGTTTCTCTATCTATCTATCTGTCTGTTTGCCTATCTATCTTCCTGTCTGCATATCTGCATATCTAGCTATCCATCTATCATCTATGTTTCTATCTCTCTCTCTCTTGCTGTCTTGTCCGTTCCCTCGCTCTCTCTCTCTTTTGACTCTTTCATTCAATTTTTCCCATATCCAGTCTTTTTTCGTTCGCTTAGTCTTTGATATCTGGGCCTATACTTCCGAGAGTTCTGTTTTGCTCTCTCTACGTATTCGCTTGTCTCTGAGTTGCGTCTTTTCACGTTTGCATCACCGCGAATGTTTGTCTTGTATTCCCATCCAAGTAAAACAAATTATTCAAATTGATAAATTTTAAAAATTGGACATTCTGTGGGTAATACACACTGGGAACTAAATTCTGCTGCCTAAGAGCTGCAATGAATGGACTACGGATACCTTTGCCAACACCTCCTCGTGATGGTCTCTGGGCGTGCAGTTGAGCCAGCTGGTTGACTGCATGGCAAAGATTGGCAACAGCAAGTCGTAATTCATTCTCTTGATTTACATATTCAAGATAGTATCTGATTACCAAGGTGGTTCTTATTTCAGATTTGAGGTTTCCTAGTTAAGGGCCAGACTAGAGTAGGTTGATCAATCGATTCCAAATGTATTGTAATGTAGTATAAAGTCAGGGACGGGCAAATTGCACAGTAAAATGTAATTAAGTTACACATTACCTGGGAGATGTAATTAAATTACAAATTACTTCAGAATTTTGCTGAAAAATACAAAGTATAAATTACGTAATTTCTATTATGTACAGGGCAATTCCACGGTATTTCAAATGTTACGGACTCTACATTCAGAAGACTTTGAACCGTTCATACAGACCGCTTGAATAACAGATTAGCTCAATATTAGTTAGACTGAGTTGGCCGTTATGGATCATGTCTGGTGAAACAAAACGTTTGCGTTATGGACTCTACAAAAAAGAGCCATCAACTTTTTTGATTGAATGATCTATCTTAATTTTCTGTTAAACTATTATATGAAATAAATTTTGAAACACGATTCTAGAATTGTCAGGTATTGCTGTTGATTTAGTCATAATTGCAGTTTGTTATCATGATAAGTATTGATGTTGTGCATTTACTAATGTACACACTGTGCGTTACGGACTCTACGTTACGGACTCCACCGTATGGACCTTGAACAAAAACTGGTTAATATTCATGAACTGAGTTAATTTTTTCCTGCTCCTTGCATCATTTAAATGTTCACAAGGTGTTGCACAAGTAGTTTCAGAGCACAAATTTAAAAAAAGATAGTGAAGTTTCATTGTCACAAACAATTTATAGAACTTCTTGTAACGGTCGAAAATCAACATTGTCAAGGCTCTTAATGTTTCACAAGTCGTTATTGAGCTTGGATCAGACTGTAGCACTAAACCAAAGTTTCTAGTTTGAGGCAAAGTCAACGCAATACCCTAAGCACAAAACTAGAACTATCTAGGCCTATCTATAACAGAACATTCTTAATAATTTAAAATTCCAATATTTTGCATTGACCTTTCATGGACTACAATACCGTGGAATGCCCCTACATCTGTATTGCGGGCTGTCTTCTCTGTTAGTAGTTAAGATTTATGTCTTCTGTCATTTGTGTTCTTGTGAAGTGTTTCAATTGCATAATTGTACACTGTAACCGGTTGCGGTTTGTCAACCGGATTGTTTGAATAAACGAATATATATATATATATATATATCATTTAGAAATTACTCACATAAAAGAGAAGAGCATTGACAGAAATTGCTTGATAACAAAGTTGGTAGGAGATGTCCTTAATAGCCTTGCCAGCATTTTCATGAATATTAGGTAGGACCTATTATGGGTTCTATACGGATCCCATATAAAAATGTGTCCTATATGGGATCCATGTGGACATGCTGGCAGGAACAGTTATCTTGACCCTACATTGCCTACAACCTATCGAAACCGGTGGCGATTGGCTCTAGTAGGCCTATCTGGGTATGCTCAAGAACAAAGTCCAGCTCAACATCAAGTGGAAGGATCTGTCATGATCTGCTACTTGAAGGTGACGTCTGCCAACCATGCGCACTGATACGTTACGGACCTCAGAAGTGGCAGAAGAGAGAGGAATATCTTCGATAAATGCTAGATTAAATGGTTCTAAAGTATAACCAGAACAAAGAGTTCACCAGTAGGCCTAAACAAATAATGGTCAGATAACTAGAAAAGTCACCGTCGGGTGGACTACCGCACACGTGTGGTCTACTCACCTCAAAAGCTGAGAGATGACGCCATGCTCTTAGTTCATGAATTTTATGGACGGCCAAAACCAACATAGGGTAACGGTCGACAGAGGCGCTGCAGGTTGCGACCTAAATTAACATATGTAATTATCTTATTAACCAGATATACAATAATTTAATAGGCCAGTCGGCCTATTGTTAATAGGCCTTCATCATCCGGACTGCCCAATTTTACACATAGCCAGTCAGTCGACCCACTGTACGCCTATTATAGGTCCTACACAATTAGACCTAGGCCTACATTCCGGTCGAATGTATTGTGCCTTTCGTAGATTGGAAGCTCTAAACAGCAAAAAGCTGTCCCGTCGATTGACGCTCTGCAGTAGTGGCTCATTTCACACGGAGTTTAGTATAGTTCTATAAGTCTCGTAAAACCACTTAAATTATCTCGATATCGTTATCTCTAAGTTTGTAAAGTAGGCTGGACTATAGTTAGATTTTCTTGAAACAATGCTTGCTTCTTGAACATTTCACTCAGCATTGTATTTTATGCACGATATCTGCTGACACCGATGACCTCTGGCAATCTTGACGCCCAACACTCACGGAGTCACGGTGCATCAAAGCAAAGAGCGTTAAGCCTTCATACATGCATATCCATAATGGTTATGAAAGCGTTCAAGTAAACCTCCCATAATCGCTATAAGAACGTTCAAACAAGTCTTTTATACTGACAGAGAGCGTTACGACAAACAGAGTCGGATTAAAACATGGGCTACATGGGCGCCCACCACTTAGGGGCCCACCAGTTAAATTTTATTTTATTTGTTTGTGCCCCTTTACTGCATGTGTCAACTGACTAAGAAATACACTTTAAGTGACTAAGGACTAGATTCGAGTAGCAGGCTCCGGACTGATCACTGTACTAAATAATCATAATTTTGAAATATCGCCAATAGCAAGAATATCCGATATGACCTTTTGTGACATTTTTCGCATTATCTACTAAAGCCAATGTAACTTAATAACTAAAAGCTGCAAGCGATCGAGTTTGGTCTAAAAAAAACTCACAATTAATTGTACTACAGAAAAGATAGGGCATATACGGCCTCAGATGTTTGCTGATTGACAAGGTTTAGCATCCATCTGCGGGCTGCGGCGCATTAGGCCAGCGTCATATGTTGTCAGTTATAATAGTTGAATGCTTACATTCATTGTGGAAAAAAGTTACAATAATGTTTATTTTACTATTTACATAAAAAATATTTACAAAATAGATACTTATGTTTGTTCTATTTTGACCGTTTACTGAATAGATTTTTGGTAGACTTCTAGGCCTATATATTTAAATATGACCTACTGTTTTGTGTCTGGTAATATAATGTTATCCTAACTGTAATTTAAAAAGCAATCTGAATATCCGTTACATTATTTATTAAAAGAATACATTTTTGCAGAAAAATCAAACATTTGCGCTCATTCATATCAAGTTGCAATATTTACAGTTTGAAAAAATTAGTTAATAATAATAACAATAAGTCAACCATTTTAAACATTACCTTTAGCACATTTGCCTGTATGAGTCAGGATGATATGTTGTTATAACAGTCGTGAACTGTGCATCAACAAAGGCAATAAATCCGCTGCTCAAAAGAGCCCCACCGTATTAGGCGCCAATGGGTCCCACCACTCTAAATCCGGCCCTGCAAACAAGCTTTTCGCAATGGCTATGAAACAAGCCTTTTTTCAATCCTTTTATTGTTCCGATCAGATAAATTATTGGCATACTAATTAACTATTGAAGGAAACAATCGGATACCTAAAAGGGAGAGAAGTTCCGCGAAGTTAGGGATACCCGTGTACCATGTAAGCAGAAGGATGACGGTAGAGTATACTTATATAGTGATGTCAGAAAGAGCAAATAACTAGTTTAGTAGAGAGTGACGGCAAAAGTAACAAATATACGAAATTTCAGGCATGAAAACTAGAATAGAAGGACACAAACTGGTGAGGTATCATGTATGCACCATTATATGACACCCTATTATAATCAGCAAACGACAGCAAAATAGCTGGTCATTTATGACTACTTTAATCGAGAAAACTGCATGTAAAGAAAGTGAGCATCTTGCCCCATACCTTGGTCAAGATACCTTGGATATGGGCATCTGGTCACACTGACTTAAACATATATAGCGAGTGTCATTTCAAAGTTTATTTTTCGAAGGTTGAGAGAGAGAGAGAGAGAGAGAGAGAGAGAGAGAGAGAGAGAGAGAGAGAGAGAGAGAGAGAGAGAGAGAGAGAGAGAGAGAGAGAGAGAGAGAGAGAGAGAGAGAGAGTTCATTCATGTTGTCATCCATGGACATGGATGAGTTCAGGTGTAACAATAGATAATAGAGAGGGAATTGATTTGCGAGAAAAAGAGACATTGGTGACACCAGCAAAAAGAATTAAGTAAAGTTGGTCAGATGAAATAAGTAAGTCATTAGCCTAATGTATAAGAAGAACAACAGCGGATCCAATATTGACCCCTGGGGACGTCATATTTAATGAGTTTAGATTTAGATTGGCAATCTTTACAAAAAACACATTGGCGTTTTTGATCATCGTAACTTTTAAACCACAAGAGCGGGACGCCACGTATTCCAAAGTTTTCAAGTCTATTTAACAGAACAGAGTTTTCCACCGTATCAAAGGCCTGGCCAAATCGAAGAAGATACCAAGAAAAAATTTATTATCGTCGATGGCGCCAGCGATCTTATTTTGCATATCATTGCGGTGGAGTGACCACTGACCAGATTGAAAACCGTGTTGATTGGGATATAAAATATTCATTTTGTCAACGTTGGTACATTGATTTTTCAAGGATCTTAGAAAAGAAGGGAAGGATAGAAATACGCCTATGATAAGTGATATCCTGGTTGTTACCGTGTTGTTATCGGTACAACTTTTGCCATTTTTAAGGAAGAGTGTACAACACCAGTGAGAAAGGAAGAGTTAATTATATCCGATTGAGGAGCAGCTACATAGTGAATGATCCTACTAGCAACAGTCGAGTCAACATCGTAAAGTGCTGAAGAATGGGTAGTGAGAATAGAGGCTGTTAAAAAAATAATTTCTTGAGGGTAGTCAAGTCCGCAACAAAAGAGTTAGGCCAGGGGTGTCAAACCTTTTCAAATGGTGGGCCAGTAGCAATATTTTCCAGCAAGTGGCGGGCCAGGGCACTGAAGGCTCCTGAGCAAAATGGGGTACGTATCTGGGAGGGGCTCAGTGATCAAGTCCCCCAGAAAATTTTTGAGAAACTAAATCTTAAAACATGCATTTTTAGCATACAAATAGTCAAATTAGGCTTATAAAATCATAAGTTTGATCTTCATTTTCACTCACGAACATCAAACAAAACACATTAAGCCTCAAAGTGAAAAATATGAACTTTTATTCTCAAAGTGTGTAGGGCCTAGTCTTTAGACAATGCTCCGCGGGCCAGAAAAATATCTTCAGCGGGCCAGAAATGGCCCGCGGGCCTGCTCTTTGACATCCCTGAGTTAGGCGGGGATGGTTTCAAATAAGATCGAAAGAATGAACAGATTTCGGAATCCAGCTGCAAGCGTTCGGCCAATTCTCGTAAGATACCGGTAGTCATTAAACTTGTCAGCCACTATTTGGGGGTTATTAACCATGAAGGAGTCAATGTTTAACGGATTGTGATCCGGTTTAAAGATAGAGCGAATTATAGTCCAGGTTTCTTAAAAGGTTAAGACTATGCTTAATAAACTCAGCTTCATAATAATTTCGTTCAGCGTTAAGGCGCAGGGATTTCAATTTGTTCCTATAATAGGCCGTGAAAGTGCTTTGTTATTACTATTGGGATTTTCTATGTATTTCAAATATACTTTAGACTTAGTTCTACCAGATTTAAACAAGGCATTAGTAATCCATGGTTGTTTCCGGAAATGCAGTCCTTTTCTAACGGGCTGGACTTGAGGGAAAGCACGGTCATAATCGTTTTTAAACTGGGCCAAGAATAAAGTATAAGCAAGATCCGAGTCATGATGGCTACATGCAGAGGAAATAAGGGACCGGTCCAGATTGGATAACAGCTCCTTAATAAAGCATTCCATCGTGTCATCGTTTATCAGACGAGTTGGATAGGTAGTGTTCGTATTTATATTACGTTGGGTGATGTCAAACGATTCCAGTATGGGAAGATGGTCAGACATATAACTAAATGATGATAGAAGAGTCAGTCAACTTAGTCCACACATTAGTGAAGATATTATCTATTAGAGTGGCGGTGGAGTGAGTGATTCAGTTTGGCCTTAGAATGGTTGGAAGAAAATTGTGAGAAGTGAGACAATTAAACAAATGGGTTTGGAGGTGGTCTTGAGTTTTTGACAGATCAAAGTTATAGTCACTTAAGAGAAAACATGTTTGTTTGTGCTTGACAATTTAATGAGTAGCAGTTTGAATTCTGCATTGAATACTTCAAGTGACAAGGATGGTTATGAAAAGTTCAAGCAGGCCCTTCAAGCACCCGCTTGCAACGGTCGTTGCTATGTCACAGGCCCTGCTAATAAACGACCACTGTATTTGCGCATGCATGCTTATTTGTCTGCCTCAATATTCATGTATATATCTATGTATACGTATATAATATGTATGTATGTATGTATTCATGCATGTGTTTATGTATGTATGTATGTATGTATGTATGTATGTATGTATGTATGTATGTATGTATGTATGTATGTATGTATGTATGTATGTATGTATGTATGTATGTATGTATTCATGCATGTGTTTATGTATGTATGTATGTATGTATGTATGTATGTATGTATGTATGTATGTATGTATTCATCTATGCACCCCATGTTTGTTTGCATGTATATATGTATATTGTATAATGTATGTATAGCGCCTTTTAAGTACTGCACACCAAGAAGTATAAAATTCGTCTGCTCATGTAACAACAATGTCTTCACGAGGGATAGGGGGGGGGGGTCATGCACACGCGTGCAATCCAACCAGCAGTTTGATCAAGAACAGACAGATGATATCATGTTCAGAGTTCATGGTCCATAATGCATTGGTGTCGAGGAATTAGTGTGGTCCTAACTTTCATACAATTCAACAAAACGAACATGATCTATAAGTCTTCTAAGAAACAGTTTCTTTTGACTTCACTTGTCCCGCCGATACGAACTTCACTGCGCAGCATAGAAACTTCGTCATAGCCAGTCTATGCTTCTTAAACAGGTTGCCTGTAGGGTCTACTTACTAGGCCCTACAGGCACTCTGCGTCATAAGACCAGCGCTGAAATCAATGGGCTACCCTCTCGAAAAACATAAATAACGATGTGCGTATGCTGATATCTGCTTCTTGGCGTCCTTTTGATAAGAATTCTGCTCGATCGTGGCTTTGTGATAGCTGCACGCTTTTGGGGAAATAGGTCAAGCACACTATGCTTTTCCGAAAAATTGATTAACCACGGAGTTTCCAGCATAGCTCTGATTGCAACCACCCTCAGATAGGCCTGTTAAGCCTATACAATCGGAGACTTTATTGAAATTGAGCGTTCCTGACAACGGTCGTTACTGCATCGGAGCTTTGGTCATACGCATGTGAGTGTGTTTCTTCTTCACCATACAATTTATTTTTATTGTGTTGCGTCTGGTAGCAACCTTTCCTAGCCAGAGTTTCAATTTAATTATTATTCAGAGGAACTAGCTCTAACACTTTAGAATAAATTGATACCAAATATAAAGGAGTTATAATAAGCAGTAAAAATTCAGTTACAGACTAATGAAAATGAAATTGCAAAGGTCCTTGCACAGAAACTGTATTGCACAGAAACTCATGAAAATCGCCAAAATTGTCCCGATCTACGAAAAAGAGGACAAGGAAGATCTAGGAAGATCTTACAAATTAGGCCTATAGGCCCATCTCAATCTTGCCATAAGCTATTTCTCCAAATTCTACGGAAAGTTAATGCATGACCGATTACAACTTTGTTGAAAAATCTAATCTATACTATAATTCTTAAAGTTTGTCCCTCTGTAACCCGGCTATAGGCTCGCAAACGTTATGCTCCAGCGTTATAAAAAAATTTACAAAACTTTCTTCTAAGAATTCGTAGGTCAACGCGACTATTTTCAACTCGCAATTTACTTTAAATGCCGATATATGGGCATTTTAAATTTCTAAATGGTTAAATTCAACGAGGTAATATAAATAACGGCGCCATTTGTCCACGTCACGCCTGGCTAAATATGAAAATTAGGTGCATTTGTCATAAAACCACGACTAGCGCTAATGGAACACTAAAACTCGAGAATAAGACACCGAGTTCAACGAGGTACTACAAGAACGGCCGAGCTTCGTCTATTATATTTAGTCCTGGAAACAACTAATAAGCCTACATGTATATAAGGTATAGCTAACCCGTGCGGTACACGGGCAAGACAACTATTTTCGCCTCTAAATATCGTTTCCATTAAGATATATGGGCATTTTAAATATTTGAAGCCTGTCAGCAAATATAGTAAGTAAGTAAGTAGCCTTTATTTGCAGCCGTTAAAATTACGCCTGGGAAAACCCGGGCGAAGCTGGGTTCAAAATACTAGCATTATTTATAAATCTCAAGACGGTTTCCAACCCGGCCACTCGCCCTTCATGTCCCTTCTCAAGATGCAAGACAAAATATCTTATGCAATGGATAGCAATGAAATGGCCTATTCAGTATAAATATTCTTTGACCTAACAAAGGCATTTGATACGGTAAATCACAAGATCCTCCAAAAAAGTTAAAACACTATGGAATTAGAGGTGCCCAATTAAATTGGTTTGCAAGCTATTTTCAGAATCGTGTGCTGCAAGTCAGCTGCAACGGTTCTATTTCTGACTTGAAAAATATTAGCTACGATGTTTCACAGAGATCAAATCTCGGCCCTCTGTTATTCTTATTATATATTAATGATTTGCCTAATGTATCACTGACCATGTTCTTTGTTCTATTCGCCGACGATACCAATGTCTTCTTTTCCCACAGGTCTCACAAACTCTGAACCAAATTGTTAATACTGAACTTGAACTTGTGGCCGAATGATTCTCCGTCAACAAACTCGCATTAAAACTAGATCAAATTAATTTCATCGTATTTATATCAATCACACAGAAACCCTATATATATCTTGTCGATTATTCGATGAACTTAATTATAAGTGACACTGCCATTACCCCGGCTTCCTCTACAAAGTTCTTTGGGGTCTATGTCGACCAGAACCTCACATGGAAAACCCACATTGCTAACATCTCTGCTAAAATCGCAAATAAATTTGGTATCCTATGAAGAACCTCATACCTAATTCCTTTCTACATTCGCCAAAAAATTATATTATACTCTGGAGTACCCCTATCTTGAATACTGTAATATGATATGGGCATCTACGTATGACTCAAGACTCCATCCGTATGATAATCGGGACTCCATTATGCGAGCACACCAATCCCATTTTCATTAAGCTAAGATTTACTTAAGCTAGACCAAATCAGAACTTTTCAGATTGGAGTCTTCATGTATCATTACGGCTATGGCCTATTGCCTGCAGGCTTTATGGGATTTTTCAGCACGGGTTCAGACATAGGCTACACACCCACTCCACGAGAAACTCAAGGCTCTACCGCCCTGTTCACGCTCAAACAAACACATGCAGTTCTCCATTAAGTCTACAGGAGCAGTCATCTGCATCAAACTTCCTACTTACATTCGTCAGGCTCATAACCTACGATCATTTAAATATATGTTACGCGCTCACCTAATTGACGAAGTCATTTAAATCAGCCTTTTTTCTGTCTATTAGGCCTAAGGGTTGATTTTTAGTTATAGATTTATCGCTAAGAATATGGCTTTGTGATTATTATCACAAAAATAATTATTGAGATCATTACAATCATTGTACTGCATTATGATTAGGCCTACTCACTTTACATGGCCTGACGTAACCCTCAGTGTTCATCTTTTCATTTTACTGGAGTTTAAGCAATCCAGCTGAACGATATTAATTAAGATTAGTTAAGACTGAATGTATCAGTTAAGACTGAATGTCTTCTCAGCTTGCAGGTGCTGTTGCTAGCGATTTATGACAGTGTCAGCTTTCCACTAGACCTTCAGACATTGTGTACCATTGGCATCGAGCAATTTGTGCCGTCTGTGCGTTGACAAAAACCTTCATCAAGCTTGACTAAGCTTCAATCATTATAGTCGAAAATTCTCACACAGCGGTGTCACTGGATCACTGATTTAACTCTATGGTAGAGCATTCGTACCGGGAGAATTGATGATTGTTGATGGTGTCAATCCCTGTTTTCGTGCGTCGTCGACTACTTGATCGGACAACGGCGAAAACTTCCTCCGGTATTTGGTGGCTAGCAGTACTAAAGGTCGGCGGCTAATTCGGGGACTTTGACACGACATGTGGTTGATATTAACAATGAATATGTGTGTATGTACCTAATTATGTATGTACGTATGTACGGATGTGTATGGTTACGTACGTCTTCATCATGCAGCTCGTGAGATTGCAAAGGCAATGGCTTATTACTTAGTATTCGTTACGTTTCTTCCAAATTGTATTAATATAATCTTTAATTGTATCGTAATGCAATCTTGTAGCATCTAGGTGTTTTTAATTAGGGCCTACTCTTCCCTCTAAAAGGCCCATCTGTTTTATAATTAGTGACCTGCAGTTTGGACTGTTTGAACTGTTGTTAAGACGTTGCACATATAGAAACTGAACATTATTTCTCCAACTTGGGTATTTTGAACATTGCATTCCATAAGTTGCACGATACCTATGTTCTGCCATATAAACAGTAACCTAAAGTCTATGCTGCTTCTTCATTTTTTAAATCTTCGCTTTTTTATTTCAAACTGACACACCGCAGTATGATTACAGTTCATAGTATGAACGGATGATCACAAGTTATTACAGGAGTCGAATTTAACTGTTTGGCAGCCAAGCAAGGCGTTCAATACGTCCTGCTGCTCATTTTACCAACGCCATTATGGTTACTGAAAGGCTGAGTCGACCTTTGGAGGGAAGCTGGAAGCGATTCCGCGTCCGTGCTGATCTTCTGCTCTTCGTGGCAGAGTGTTGCCATTACCCTAAACCCCTCCCAATATTTCAAACGGTCACTCCCATTTAATATACCTCATGGTATTGGTAATTACTCTAGCACTTCGCTCGCACGAACACGTAGTTATTTACAATATGATTGCCTGCGCTGGTTCGTGTTTTCATATAATGAAGATGAACTTTTCTGTCTAAAATTCTAGAGCGCATTGTTTCTAATCAGTTGATTGCATATTTAGATGTGAATGATCTGATCCCTTCACAGCAGTCTGGTTTCCTTAGGAACTTAGGAATCACTCCACGGAGACCCTTCTGCTCCGGCTTCTATCTGACGTTTAGCCTATAGCGCTATGGACCATGGCCAGGTTACACTCTTAACTCTTTTCGATGTTAGCTCTGCCTCTGTGGCCCACCAACCTTCTTCAGCGCCTATCTACTCCTTTGGGTTGGTTGACCAGCCTTTAGAATGGCTTCGATCCTTTCTATCTGAACGCACAAACTGTGCGGTTCGTTGCCTCCTCTAGATCTCTTTGGGTCCCGCTCGTTTCGGTGTGCCCCAGGGTTCCGTCCTAGGTCCTCTTTTGTATCTTCTCTATTATCGGCTGATCTCTGTCCTCTTCTGACGTCTCAGGGGCTTCTGCAACAGCTGTTTGCGGATGACGTCCAAGCGTAAATCCATTCCCATCCATCAGACTCAGTCGCTACTGTGCGACAGATGTGCCTAATTATAGATGTCGCTTCCTCTTGGATGGCCTCAAATTGACTTCTCTTAAATCCCTACAAGACTCAGTTTACTTGGCTATAGGTGGCCGTCGGCAACTAGATAGTATTGATTTGCTCCAACTTGCTCGGGTCTTTCCTGAGAAAACTTTCTCTCTCACGGTTCGTGACCTGGGCGTCACCCTTGACCAGGAACTTAGTCTTTCCCAACATGTGAACTTGGCCTCTCGAAGCTGTTACTATCGGCCATTCATCGAAGAGATGCAATATAATTATGGGAACAGCCTGTCAAAAACAACCCGTCTATTGGTCGAAGAGGTGCAACATATGGGGACAACTCGCCCAAAAACAACTCGGCTATTGGTTAAGGAGATGCAACATACGGGAACGGTTCGCCGAAAAATAACTCGGCCACTGGATGAGGAGGTAAACATAATTATGGGAACAGCTCGTGAAAGAACAGTCCGTCCTGCTGACGTTGAAGATGCTTGCCCTTACTGACGTTGACGTGCAACGGATGAGAGTTCATCGTCGGCTGTGCCAAAGTGTTTTGGTCTTCCATGATGATGCGGAGAAAGAAAGTCGTCTTTGGGTGCTGATGATCCACTGTTACGTTGTCCCGAAACGGATCTACGCCTCAGGTTATTCCACGCCGTTCTGTTCTTGTTCGTCAAGAGAGGCGTTCCGGCGGTTTCATCAGCTGGGAAGAGAACTACAGTAACTGTTGCTTCACAGATACAAAAAAATCAGAGACTGAGGGACAGAGAAACAGATAGACAGACCGAGACAGACAGAGAATGCAACAATGTGTCTATGGATATAGGATGCTCGTAGGGCCCCAAGTGAGCTTAGCATGATGAACTCACTTACTGTTATATTTCACCATGCTCACCTAATGTTTATTTTTAGTGGCTTATGGACGGGACCGCCTATTATAGGTCCAAAATTTGCAGAACGTTAGAAGCCCACCTACTGACATTTATCGATATGCTGTACTTATTGTGGGCACTTTGTCTATTTTAAGTGTGCTGTGTGTATTCCTGCTTCACATGTTGCAACATATGGTCTCCATGTACACTACAAGTTATGGCTATGGGATTCCTACATGCGCCCCAAAGAGGCTCAATGTTCGAAGTTACTTCGGCTGAGTTACGCGATTTCCATTGCATTTGTTCGATTGCGAACAACTTTCATTAGTAGAAACAACAGCAATTAACAAAATGAAATTTGAAATTTTCATATGATAGGCCTACCTTTTAAGTCCTTTCCTTGTTCAGGTGCTTTAGCTATAAGAGCATATTCCAGATATTCGTCAGGCGAGTGGGTCTTTCCGTTGATTTCTAGTTTAAGTGTACAGTCGCGAAGAGTCCAGACGAACGAGGGGAAAAATTCCTTTAGTTCGTCATCTTTGTTTCCAGAGCTCGATGTGACTGGATTCCCTCCATCATCTGACTTCACTTTTATGCGTTCAACAACTTCAGTAAGAAGGCTAAACTTGAGTAAAGGATTTCATTCGCGCATTTGGCAATTTACCAAGCTAGGCAAGTTGACCACAGTCATAGTTAGAGCAAGCTTCTTCACTAAGATTTAATAAAAAAATAATTGGAAAATAATTTAAATAACATCTAAAACACTCGTTGTCTTTTCCGCCTTTCTTCTACCCCTCGATATCGATCACGTGGCATCAACCGCGTAAACAAAAAGTGTTTTCGAAAGTGATGAGCCTATATATACTGCTTTATTGTAACATTAAGCTGACAAACTGCAACTTAGTACAAAGAGAGAGAGTGAGAGACAGACAGACAGACAGACAGACAGACAGAGACAGAGACAGACAGAGAGGTCTAATAGACTAATTATCTACTAAGTACGATCTTATGAGATAAGGATAAGGTGCCTGATGATCTTACTGTCTAATTTGGTCAGGAGCTTGCTTTTTGGACCCGTTTCTATAATACGCGAGGGACACAATTTGTTCGTCCGTGGTAGGTAGCTCAAAGTCGAGTGGCCTTGGTCTTAAGTCGTATCGCCGCCTCGCTACAAGTGGAAACAGACCACGAAGCACGTGGCTTGTGTTCTTGTTGGGCGCGGTGGTGTACGGGTATGTTCGGTGCCTTGCAGCCGGAGGGCTGCGGGTTCGAATCCACCTCAAACCGCCGTGTAGGGACTCTGGGCAAGTCCTTCACTCGCAATTGCTCATGCGCTTCGGCGTGAAACTCCGATTCAGTGTCCGCGCTGTAGTCGGGAGCGCCTCTGAGTAGAAATCTTGAAGGGGCGCTATAACAAGTGCTCATACATGCATACATGCGATTGCTTGTAAAACGTGATCAACCGCGTCAGTTGCCAACCGGTCAACGTCAGGTTGTTGTGGTGGAAGAAACCCCATTCGCTTAGCCTTTTGGACGAAGCGCTGGAATCTTGAGCGGTCGTCGGTGGTAGTATGTAACCCCACCAAGCGGATGAAGCATACAGCAGGCGAGCGATCGTGGTGGCTCTGGCTACCTCGTGAAGTGACTCGGTTGGCAGGCCGTGCATTCTAAGAACTCTTAGAACATGGAGTAAGCGGGAGCAGTCCCCCAGAACCTCCCCAACGTGTGTAGATGCCCTAAGGTTGTTAGATGGATTTAACGGGTCATTCCAAATCCCAACCAAACATCCCGCAGGCGAAGGTCATCTTTATGAGTAATCATTCTGTCCAAACTACGAATATTATTGCTAATGGATAGCCGCAAGGCGTTAAATAATGTCAAGTTCCTCTAAAAAGTTCATTACTAATTTTAATCATCATTTCAAATTTATATGGCGCCACTTCAAGGAAGACTCATCACAGGCGCTAATGACCTAGCACAATGGAATCACGATCGAACAGAATGAATTTCAGTCTTTTGCAGCAGAGAGGTAAAGCGAGGCTGTGGAGTTCTTGTCGGAGATTGCTCGGCAACTTATTCCAGGAGCATTGGGGGACCACTGCAAACTTCTATGCTAGACCGTGGAAGTCCGGGGCCGGTGGTACAGCCAAGTCGCCTTGCGCAGCAGAGCGAAGACATCTGCGTCCATGGATGTAAGAGGCCGATGTGCAGAGCTCCTTGAGATAGGACGCAAACAATGCTGAGTTAACCAGAAAATTCATCGGTGGTGGGCCTCCACGCACACAAATTCCCAACCAAATAATAGTTTTACAGCTGACGTCATGTTTAAAGTTCTTATACCCAGTTGCTACAATGATGAGGAACTATGTCCGGCTATCCCACGAACCATCAGTCTGTCCAACAGAGACCAGAGACTTTTGTCACCGGCCGGTGTCACGATATAAAGTCCCCTCCCCAAACAGAGTCTCAAAGTGTTAGAAATAATGTCTCCCCCGGAGACTCTGTATCAGAACGAGATTTCCCCATTGAAATAGAATTCCCCCCATCTACGATACAAAGTCTCCCCATAACAGAATCGCGCCCTCTCTTTTCGGCTGCTTTTCTATATTATTATTATTATTATTATTATTATTATTATTATTATTTTTTTTTTTTTTTTTTTTTAATTTATTTTTTAAATTAATTTTATACTGAAAGGTTTCGCGCCTTCAGCGTTCGCTAATGTGGGCCGCCCATGACCAAATTTCCCGGGCCGCTTTTGCAAGCCAGTCCGACCATGATCTGAGGCGCGGATAGTCAGCCGCCAGGACTGGTGAAGATGCACTTAGATTTCTAAATCCTTAAAAGCCAAGGAGAAATAGTGAGTTTTGATCCGCTTTTTGAAGGAAGGAAGTGAATTTAAGCTACGGAGAGAAAGTGGTAGTCGATTCCATTCCTTTGGAGCAGAGGCGTGGAATGCACGAGAGCCCATAACTGTTCTGCATCGCGGCTCAGCTAAAAGACCTGTAGGCAGGCAACGAGGAGGGATATAAGGAGTTAGTAGTGCATGAATATACGTGTGCTGGTGCTGAGGTCTTTGTAGATCAAACAGGCCAATTTAAATTTTATTCTGAATTCAACAGGAAGCCAATGCAGCTCGTGGAGTAGGACTGAGGAGCATGTTCGTAGTGGGACACGCATCACTACATGAGCTAAGGAGTTTTGGATTCGTTGCAGCCTTTTGAGTTCAAGGTTTGAGACACCCACAATAAGGGAATTAGCATAATCAAGACGAGAGGATACAAGTGAACAGGCTATAGTTTGGGACATATTCTAAGTTAGAGCCGACCTGATGTGACGTATTGCCCTGATGTGATAGAAACAAGATTTACAAAGGTTTGTTATGTGCGGTCGGAATGTGAGCTTACTGTCCAGGGTTACCCCAAGTGTTTTGACAGTATCTAAAAGTGGCAGAGCAGTGCCTGCGAGGTCGACACTAGAAAGTGAAGGGAAAGAACGCAGGCGCTGGCATGAATCGAACAGAATTGCCTCAGACTTGTTTCGGTTTATGGCCAAACCATTGAAACAGAACCATGCATACATAGATGAGAGGCACTCTTCAAGTTTTAGTTTACCAGACTGGTCAGTGTGTGACAGAGCAATATGTAGCTGAGTATCATCCGCGTACTGTTGTAATTGGATTCCAAAGTGCTTAGTTATATTACTGATTGGGGAAGTAAAAACTGTAAATAATAAAAGAAAGGAGGAAAGATCCCTGTGGTACTCCAGCAGTACTAAGTGAATTAGGCGAATTAGGCCTATATAATTTTAAATAGTATCTAGTATGTGCATTTTCTTAAATAAATTACTTTTGTGTTTATTATTTGAATTGTATATGAAAATAAATATGACATAAAATACGAAAATAATTTAATAAATGTTTGATATAGTATTATGTAGCATGTAATAGCATCACTAGGATGTCGGCACGCGTAGGCTACGTCATTAAAACGCAGTGGATGGCTCTGATTAGAAACAGACACTTTATTGGTGCTAGGTTTCTGAAACCATTATGTGATCATTCATTAATCCCTATCCCATTCACCAATTGATGTATTCCTTGTGCCAGCTAGCGCTAACAAGCTTCACTCTGATTCTTTGAGGGTTAGATCTACCACTGAAATTGTGCTTTATATTGGTCGCGTCAGATGTATCAGTTCAGCTAATTAACTTTACAAGGAGTCAGAGACAATAAATGGTAATAACTCTAACTGTACTTGCTTCCTGATGCGAGCTAGCACTGGCTTCCATGCGATTCATTAAGCGAATTAGGCCTACCCCTCAACTGGCATCAATCAACTTATATGACTTGATTTTCTATGATTGCTTTGATGCGGATTAGGCCTGCCATCCGTCAATTCATCAGCATGTTAGCATGTTAGTTGTTTATTATTGTTAGCTACTGTAAAGTTATTACCTAGAATAGGGAAGATGTATCAGGACAGCGTATTAGCTTATTAACTATACAAGGAGTCAGCAACCATGCATGGGAATAGATGTACCTGCATTCTCCACCAGTGATTGTAAATAAAGTACTGGCTTCCTTATATGAGCTTGCCCGTACTTTTCTAGAATTCACTGATGAAAATTAGGCATACCAGTCACAGAATTATGGGCAATACTCAATTAAATAAATCGCAGCTGAAACCAAACCTATTTTTAGTTTCAAAGAAAAGTACAGGCTTGAGATAAAGACTACTGATGCATTTGGCGAATCACGGAATTATTTGGCTTAGAATGGAATTGGCTGACGGAGGTAACAAAAGCTAGAACAAAGTTGATTCGATGACTATAAAGTGCAGACCACCATAGATTAGGCTATTCGTAGCTCAAGTTTTAGTTTTTCTGCATGGGGTTAGATGATCTAAAGTTCTAAACGGATTCAGTATTAGTTTGTAGACCTATATATAATTTATATATTTATATGCTGACTCTATATATAAACAGTTCAAAATTATTTTCATTATTTTATTACATTATTGCAGGCTGTCTGTTCTGTTAGTAGTTAAGATTGTTTCAATTGCATAACAAGTAAATGTACAGCGCAGTGCGTTTGTCAGGCGCTTCAATAAAGAAAAGATTATTATTATTATTATTATTATTATTATTATTATTATTACCAAAATGCAGTATCCAGCAGACTATTGATAAAAATTAAACGTCATAATATGACGTGACTGTAACCTATCTCGCGTTGAAATAAAATCTTCCCAGGGGAGACTTTATTTCAAAGGTGGATGAAATAATAATTATACTCTCCGCCGGAGACTTTATTCTGAAACAGATCCGCCGAGGGAGATTCTGTTTCGAAATACAGTCTCCGGGGTAGACTTTTAAGGGGAGACTCTGTCACGGGACACCGGCCTACTACTCTCTCTTACCCATATACTGATGGTAGAAACTTTCAGTGAATTACGGTTGAAACCATTCCAACGACACTCTTCCTTTTTTCTCAGCAAATCAAAGATTCTTCTGTTTCAGACAAATTACATTATTTAAATCACGCTCCGATTGCGTGAAACCAAACGCTGTCCGCACACTAAATCTACAGCGGAATAGGACAAAAGTTAGGCCTACTCTAAATACGTACTCATTAACAGCAGAAGTCGGAAAATACAAGAATGATCGCGCAAATTCCAAAATAATTTGACGGATGATTATCTTAAGCTATAGACAGGAGCAATATGCCTGACGTGGCAGGCCGCAAGCTTGCTTCGAACTCATAGGCCTACATAGATAGCCTATATGGTGCATGTATGCATGCATGCAGCATGTATGTATGTATACGGGCTCGACGAGAATTTGCGGCATGTTAGCCGTTGTTGTGTGTTTTATCATCTAAAATCTGACTAAACTTAATGCACACACACATCATTCATGTCCTTTAGATTACTTTTCTATGCTCATGGCTGTGATAGGCTATCATTTTTACGGTAATTTCAAGACCTCGATAACTTCAGCATTCAAATGAAACATCGACAATAACATGAAATATCCGCTTCAGGAATATGCTTACTAAGCAAGTCAATAAATTAACCAACGAATTATCAAATGGATAATAGTTTATAAGGATACTGAAGATCATTCATGGCCGACTGGCCAATGGCTCCTTTGCTGTTGTACACAAGTGTACCACTTAGGAGAATGGCAAGAACGAATATCCATATGTCATGATCCAGCTTTGCCTACAGTAATTTTCAACATTATTTTTAGAATTCATCACAATATCTAGTAGCTTATGCAATGTGCATTTCTTTTTCATAGCGAGGCAAATACTCAATAGGGTCGAATTCGCTAGAATAAATTCATCATTGACCTGTATTATTATTATTACTAGATGTTGGCCCGTCCTAAGACGATTAAAAACAATTTGAAAATGTCAAGAGATGCGTCTTCTCGTGCTATGATTGACATAAGTCTTCTCCCTCTCCCTCCTACCTCCGTCCGTCCGTCCGTTCCTCCCTCACTCCCTTCCTCCCTCCCTCCCTCCCTCCTCACTCTCTCCCTCCCCGTACTTCTCTCCCGTCCGTCCCTTCAACGTCCCTCCCTTCCTCCCCCACGTCTCTCAAGGCGATCGTGCGTGTCTGCTCCCTCCCTCCGTCCGTCCTTCCGTCCGTCCGAGGGTAAGTTCCTCTTCCCTCCGTCCGTCCGAGGGTAATGAAAATGCCAGTCACTCCCTCCAGCAGTAGCAGCAGCAGCAGCAGCAGTAGCAGTTGCAGTAGCAGTAGCAGTAGTAGGAGCAGTAGCAGTAGCAGTAGCAGCAGTAGTAGTAGTAGGAGCAGTAGCAGTAGATGTGATCGTTGTTGTCGCTGTTGTTGCTATTATTATTATTTCTATTATTATTTTATTATTATTTTTTTTATGCCCCGAGGTATACATGATCCCTCAGGGACTTAAACATTAATTAAGAACGGTAAAATTCGTCTGGAACGGCACCTAGTCGTCGTTAAGGTCCAGTGTGGCAAAAGTACCGCGGAAAGCCACCGCATTGAACCGCTGGATCATTACAGATACGCGCTGAAATAGGTAGGAGGTTTCGCGTGCATCTCCAGACATCGTGCTGAGGTTCTGTCCCAAGGATGAAATAAAGTCCAAGCCTTCAGAACTCACCGGGCCCATGGTTATTATTATTATTATTATTATTATTATTATTATCATCATCATCATCATCATCATCATTATTATTAGCATTAGCTTTGGCATTATTTACCCAAAGGAATTCAGATAAAGTAGAAAACTATTCTGTGTAAGGTAGAGTGATTCTAAAGAGCAATCTAAAGCTTAGCCATAATTAGTCAGCAGAAATGGTAATCCGCAAGCTAAGGTCAAAACTGGAAATACCGAGCAATGCGACAAATCTACCCAGGGTAGCAAGCATTGTTATACTGGGAGTAACCGTAGCCGATACACTCAGTTTTGCGACCCATATCAAGAACATAATTATGTTGTCAGGCTCGACGGTCACTTTACGCACTGCGTACCCTCGTAGCCTATGGCCTTCGAGGACCCAGTTTGCACGATGTGGTACGTGCTACAACTCTAGCATAAATGCTGTACGCCTCACAAGCATGGTGGGGATTTACTTCCCAGAAAGAGCGTGAGGCGCTAAGAGTGGTGCTGTGACGTCTAATCAGAGAACAATTATACCTCCCCTCAGATATTCTAACCATAGAGCAGCAATGCATAGACGCAGGCTATCGCATATACTCAGCTGTGCGGAGAAACCAATGACCTGTCTTACTTGACATGCTCCCGCCCAAAAGACATAATGGATATGGTCTACGCTCTCGCGCTCATAATCGAGAAATACCTTCGCAGACTGTCTCACCAGATAAACCTTTAAAATTAGGATGATTTATCAAAGATAAATAACGATCATCAATTATAAATAGCATGTGAACAAACAATTTATAGACTGCGTAAAATAGTCTAATCCAGAAATAGAGAAAGCAGTCCTTTAAAATTCATGTTAGCCCAAATGCGGGTTACAATTGGTCCTACAATAAAGAATATTTTATTCTCTGCAATGGCTAGTCTTTGCAGTTATTTTGCTGTGGAATAGTAAACTCATAAATGCGGTGTGCTAAATCACAGCTTCCCTACTTTTCCTGCGTGTCTCTCCGGATCCCAAATGCCTGCTACCTTCGCAAAAAATAGAAAATACATAGCTGCTTAGAACGTTTGAGTGGCCTATAGATATAATCAGTCTTCCCTACCTCTTGAATTTATTTCTAGAATAAAATTCCTCTGTGACAAAAATGATGAAATTTAAAGCGATTGTTGCATAAAACTGGTACCCTATTCATGTCTCCAAGTCCTTCTGTGTCGATCAGAACCAGACGACAATCAACTCTCTTTGGATGGGGAACAACCCAAATCCAAATGCCTTTAGTTGTTGACTCAAAAGTAGCTCCAATTGAGAATCCTTAAAACACGGCATGTTGTATGTCAATTAAATTTTTAAATTACGGTAAGTCTATATCAAAGAATTTTAACCAGCTTTGTTTCGTTTGGGATACCAGAGTTCCGATGAAAGTCTGTTTATTATGAGGCAAACCATGACTGCCATGTATTTGGTATACAAAATTATCTATTAATTTAAGTATCGGCTACAAATGCTATTGGCCGACAACAGTCAAACTGTATCTTCTTCAGTTCTGTGCGACAGGGAGATATGAAGTGAACTGATAAACTGTGCAGTGTAGGTTTGGCGATGATGATGACGACGACGACTACACGACGACGACGATGAAGATGAATATGTATAATATACATGTAAGTATCAAGCCACTTAATATATCTTTTTTAGAACCTCACAAAGCGCTGCATGCATAGCTATCTTACTGATCTAAACAAGCGTGTTTCCAGGCAGTTTGAAAATGTTTGTTTCACGTTAGCAAATGCGCCAGTACTTAAAAGCTATGGAAGGCTGTTCCAGGAGAGTGTTGGTTTGTAGTGTTAGTTTGTGGTGGTGGTGGTGGTGGTGGTGGTGGTGGTGGTGGTGGTGGTTGTGGAAGATGATGATGATGATGATGATGATGATGATGATTATGATGATTATGATTATGATGATCGCATGTGTAGGATGGTTAGCACCTGGATGGCCAAACAAATGGAGACGTGCCATCGAAGGTTCTATAATCTATAGGGCAATAATTCCCTGGGTAATAACCCCAGCCAATATCCCCCACCAATAACACAGAAAATTAACCTTTCGGCCACTAGCCGCCATGCCCAAAAAAGTCCAGAAGAAAACTGGTCCCCAGTCAACAACACACGGATAATAACCCCCAGCCATAACAAGTAAGAACATTAAGAAATGTTGAACATATAGGCCTATTCTTTCTTGAAAACTTATACTTTGCTATGCTGAAATACCTAACAGCTCTTACAAAAAGCCAAATCGTGCGCAATGGATAGCTTAACAATAGAATAAAGCAGCCTTGAAGCTATGAACCTTTGACTATGTCATAACAGTATTTGTAACTAGAAACTGGCAGAAATCGGTAACAGAATTGAGTAATACCAAAAATTTACTAATAAGATTTCACACACTTACCAAAATCAATGTCACCCTAATTACAATTTTATAACACAAAGTTCAGTATGAACTACACAAAATAATCCCTCAGTCAAAATGGTGGGGGTTATTTTCCTAGGGAATTATTGGCCGGGTGTTATTGGTCGGGGGACTATTGCCAGAGGGCTATTGACCTGATACCATGATGGACACCTACGGGCAGAGGATGGAGGGAAGGAATCTAGGAAGACAACAATTCACAAAGCAGGTCAGAAAGCAGGAAGAAAAGAAGGAAGCGAGAAAAGAAAGATAGAAGTGAAGGACAGAAGGAGTTGTTGTGTGCAACTAATTTACTTTCTCCTTCTCATAAGAGGCATCCAAGCGACCTATTATTACATGAGCCATGCAGGCAGTGATCAGTCTTAGTTATTTACTTTATGCCAGTTTTTGCCTAAGTGATATATATATATATTCATTCATTCATTCATTACTAGAATTTGTAGAGCGCCTCTTCAAGGGAACTACTCAGAGGCGCTCCCAACCCAAGCGCGGCCAAATAGGATCATTTTTAGTTGAGAGAGGAATGACTGAGAAGGGGTTCTAGGAAGGGAGCGGAGTGTCAGAGGGAGGCCATTCCAGGTCGAGGGGCCAATCACGGAGAAAGCACGGCTCTGCCTAGTGGAGGTACGAGCAAAAGGGACAGAGAGAAGACCCTGTTCAGCTGAACGGAGGGAGCGCGAGCCTCGAACACTACTTTACTATATATACTATATATATAGGTCTATAAACAGACAGACAGACAGACAGACAAACAGACAGACAGAGACAGTGAGACAGAGACAGAGTGAGAGAGAGATAAGGCATTTTATAAATGTAGGAGCGCAAGAGAGGAAGAGGCCATGAAACACGAGTAAGAGAGAGGCATGGAAAGGAATATTACAGAGGGAGTGGTAGGCAAGAGGTAGAAACGAAAGCCAAAGTAGATTTTATGAATGTAAGAGGAGCAGAGCAGACAAAGAGAGGCTGGGAAGGGGAGGTGAGATTAGAAAGTAGATATGATGAAGGAGAAGGGAAGATTCAGAAGGGAGAGGAGAACGAGTTGGATAGAGGCAGAGAGCAAGAGGGAGCTACGGAAAGCAACAGGAAGTGTTACCCAAACTAGCATTTTGCTAAACTAGCGCGCCGATGCTGTGAGCGGATAAGTTACCGTTTTTCATTGAATACTATTATGTTCAAATAGCCTAAAGGAGGATTTGATCATCTGAAATGCTAACGTCTAATATTGCATTCAAATCTTGCACTAAAGCGTTGAGAAGTTACATAATTAGTTGAACAGACCTTGCCCCAGACCACTAAGGCGGTTCAAAAGGAAAGACTTTCCAGTGCGATAAAGGCCAACCACACTAATAACGACGACCGGTTCACTGATCTTCTCGAGGCACTTTACTGTTTCTCTATTCACAACTAGGTCACCATAGTCATCAGTTTCGATGAACAGCCGTGGTTTTTCCCACTCTAAAATATTAGAGAAACCCAAGGTTCACTATAAAATCAAATCATTTATTTATGTAACAATCAGAAGGGAAAAAGACCAAATGAGACAACAATTCAACGGTTTGACATGTACTGGTTACAAGTAGGCCCATAAGGGATCATGGACCCAGCTAAACACGACACCGATAGGTGTAAAAAAATACACATAGAAAAGAAAGACAGCCAATCGATACCTAGATTGGAGTAGGCCTAAGCCTTTGGCTAAAATCAAACAAACTAAAAAGAAACATTAAACGAGTCCATTTAAATCACATAAACAAAAGAGTATGCAATCTTAACTAAAGTAGCAATACAATCAAAATCATCCAATAAATTTCATTAACTATGGCTCTCTTTAAGCTTTAGTATCCTATGCAAAACATATTGCTCAACCAGAGTTTCATCGAAAACCTGGCACAATATTTTCAAGCACAGAATCTATAGTCTGAGTGGAAATAAAGCGACCACTTACAAATGCTGTAAATTTTATGTAAGGAAATTCAGATTTAAATCTTGGACGGTCCGGTCCCCTATTGAATTTGACGTTCTCGTGACGCCATTATTTTGTTAGCAAACTTGTGAAACCGTCGAACTGCAGACGTACCGGAGCCTCCTCACTCCTTGGGATTTTCCCAAGATCTTCGGATTTTGGAATCGACTTCGGATTTGGGGTTTTGCATAGCAACCTGGAGATTTCTTTACTAAAGTAACAGTGGAGGATGTCGCGGAGGGAAGATGCCTTTCACGATAGGCTACATTGGACGAAAGAAAAAGGAGCGGCAGTCAGATATAGGCCTAATCAATGTTGTTACAGAACTTTTCAACAGTGACAGTGAATAAGATTAGAAAAGACTCACTCAGTGGCTGTGTCTGAAAGATGTTTATTAATATTGTAACTTATAAACATTGGAAATTGCTAATACAATGGAATGCTCCCGTTTTTCTATGCCAGTTCTTAGCTCGGCATTTTTGTGAATAATTGTGATTGTGAAAACACATTTCATAATTATTTCATCGCATCTTTATCCTCTTCAGTTACTTGCGATTTTTTAATACGCTATTGGCCAATCTTGGGAGTTTTGTGGCAAGATCTCTGGATTTCTGAAAATGGAGAGTGCAAGGACTGTAACGAACAAAACTTCTCCAAAGAACTGGTGTAGATGTTTCTGTGATATCCACTCCTTCTACTGCTGCCTTTAAACGTCGCTTTTGCGTGTTTAACTCCGCCACTACTCGATCGTACTCGGGTAGTGCCAGACTCAAGTCATGGAATAAGGAGGAGGGCGACGCTAATTAGACTATCTTTGTTATGACACAGAGTCGTTAAACAGCAACTAACTAACTTGTACGTGTTTAGTCTCGGCTTCCTTTGCCTAGCATATGACTTATTAAAACTCTATTTCTACCAATATTAAAAATCGCTATGGTAGTGCGTGGCTCCCTGTTAGCGGGATTTTCATCCCTTAAGGGCCTTCCTTGTTACCATCTTGATAAACTGAATCTACTTTTGTAAAATATCTTGATTGATGGTTGATGGTTACAATAAAGTTTGATTGGATTGGATTGGCTGTTCAGTCACGTTCATAATTCGACAACTTTTTCAGCTATTTCTTTTTTTCAATTCAACACACAATAAACTCAATTTTGCACATCAAATATCCATTTAAGCTATCTAAACATAAATCAACTCGATCTGTAATAAAATTTCAAATCGCTGACATCAGCTAATTGTTTCGCGCCTCACGTCCGCTATAAGCTTATATAAAGACACCCCTACGACTATCTAATGAAATATGCACGGCCTAAGACTCAACACCTGTTCAGCCAAGCGTATACACATTACACACTCCCATGTAGGCCTAATGTATATATCTATATACATATATATTATATATTATATATACATATATATATAGTATAATAATGTAATGTTGTTAATGAAACATTTAACGCGAATATTAGTTAATCTATTCAAAATAATAGGTTATCAAAAATCAGGGATGGGCAGTAATTTAATTGATGTAATTGAAATTACGTAATTTGAATTACAATTGTAATTGGTAATTTGTAATTTGTTGCTCTGGATCAATGTAATTTGTAATTTGTAATTGAATTACATTTTTCATGTAATTTGTAATTTCAAATTACATCTGTAAAATCAATTACTTTGAAAAGAAAACTAGAACCAGAGACTCCACGACCAGAGCAGTTTTGAACGCATCTTTCCCTTATCTTGATCGTCTTCACTATAGTAGCCTATCTCTGGAATGAACGATAGCAACACTGAACTCTTTGAATGCTTTCACAAAATTGGAGCCATTGTCAGAAATGGTAGCAGTAATTTTGTCAAGTGTTAGATCGAACTCATTATGTAGCCTATTACAGTTGCGCTACTCCATCATGCATGTATGCTCCAACAAAACATCTGCTTGCTACTTAAGGCAACTGAGATCGCTCAAATGTAATATGTAGATGCATCGATACAGTGAGAAGTTTCTCCCATATATATTAGCCTAACTTCTATGTTTTGTATGCCACACATAGATAACTGTAAAGATATAATTTATACAATTTAATGCTGCACTTCCTTCATCTGCACTGGTAGATAGACTCATTATAGTTTTGAAAGCAGGATTGTAAGGTAAAAAAGACGCCGGTTATCGATAACTTGTTCAAACAGTTGTTACTTCTTAGAGAAAATTAAATAAACAGTTTCAAGCAGTGTAATTATTATAGCCTACATAATTATATGAACAGTGGAAATAAAGCTGTGTTTCCCGACTGAATTTCTTGATCACAATTATGTATGTAATTTGTAATTTGATGTAATTGAAATTACGTAATTTGTAATTTGTAATTTCCAACAAATTTCTAAAGTAATTTGTAATTTGTAATTCAATTACATTTTCCCAAGTAATTTGTAATTTGTAATTCAATTACATTTTACCATGTAATTTGCCCATCCCTGTCAAAAATGCGTTCACATGAGGCTACCTATCTCCTCTGGGATTGTGCAAATTACATTTAATATATTCCTAATCGTAGGACATCAAATTCATAATTCAACCAAATAATTTATCCGTTATACTTAATTTAAAGCACAATATTGCAATGTAGATCAGCAGTCCGCAATAGCATTCTATCGTTCTTCCAACATCAAAAGTTTGCAATGCCAAAAGTTCCAAAACCCAAAGTAGCCTACAAGTTTCGCAGATTTCGACATCGATTCTGTTAGATAATTTAAAGTCGATACTGTCTGATAAATTAAAGGATTGTGATCTGTAAAAATGGGACTTTAATTATTTATTTTTACTTATTCAAAGCTCCCCTCAAAGTTCGACTCACACCTCAACGTGGTGAGGGGTGGCAACAGTCAGTACGGGAGTGCCTGCTGAGGCTATGCCATCAGTGGTGAAGGTCTTGGCTGAAGTACCACCTAGGGCGCTACGCGAGATGGACAGGTTCTTTCAGCAGCTGACAAACGTGGGCGGCATCGCCGCCTTTGATACCACATGTGGATATCAGAGCCAGTCCTAAGCCTGGAACTCTCTTTAAGGGAGAAGTGCGAAGGTCGAACGGATGGGTGCAGATACTCCGTTCGTAAAGAAAAATATACGAATGAAATCCAATGCAAGCATTGGACTCCAAACGGGCTCCATGGATACCCATGGATACGATGCAAGCGTTGGACACCTACGGGCCTTCGGCCCATGGATCCTGATGATGATGATGATGATGATGATATTCAAATCTCAAGGAATAGCATAAAATAGGCTTCCTTTTCAACAGGCGTCTATCTCCCCTGGGCAGGGCCGTAAATCTGTTTCAAAATGTGGGGAGGGAAACTGCACGTTCACTTAAGAAGCCCACTGAATTCAGTTACCCATTAGGTTAACACTTTAACGACGAGCGGCATTGGTTTCCCAGTCACTTTCAGGGACGTCATTTCAGTTTTTTTCAGGGGGCAAAAAAGTTTTTACGGGGTAATACTTGGCCAGCTTGTCAAGTTTTGTATTAAGTCTACATGTGCAAAACTGTGGTTATTTGGTCGAATTTTTTAGGTAACAAGAGCCCAAAATGCACTCCATTTGGTATCAAATGCTCAAAATTTAAATACAAGTATTTAAAATACTTCTTTAAATACTATTATAAGTATTTTCTACCTGTATTTAAAATACAATGGAATGACAATATTGATAGCCTACTTTTACTTAAAAATGTTTTGAGTATTTTATACTTTAAATTATAATGCTAAAATAACAGTTAACAAAGCAATATTACTTGCTGCATGAACTAAGTCTGCAAAACGTATTATTGAGCTATTATTATTTATGGGGGAAGCCCATGGTCAAGGCCCTCAGTGGTCAGAGGAGCGAAGCCCCTGAAGCTGACCAAAGATAACAAAACAGCAGTAAGCATTGAAAATTTACTTTAAGAAGTTAAAACAGCTGTCATACCAATCATTGACAATAAATGATTGATTCATTGTAAATGAACCAATTGTGACTGTGTGCCTTTACTTCAATTAGGGATTCAAATGGAGTTATGAAGACTCAATTAAAAGAAAAACTTGGAAGCCACCACACCACTGTCACTAATAAGAAAATGATCATGCTTTTTAAAAACTTAATAGGCTTATTTGCTCAACAAAGAAGCACTCCTGGCCCTTTCCCCCCAAATTTCTGATGTCAGTTTCAAAATCAATTGTTCTGGCAATATTAGACTCAATGCTCAACCTGGCCAAATGCACCAGATGTTAATGAGACATTATAGACCCTAAAAACTCTTAATCATCTTGAGTTTGCCGAATGGTCTCTCTGCAGAGGCTACTGTTGATGGAATTGTCAACATGTATAGTATACGTAAGACGGTAAGCTGACACAAACGTTTGGAAATATCCAAAGGATTGTACTGTGTTAAAAAGTACAACAGGTCCAATGATGTTAACTGGGTGCATTCAAAATTTGCCTTATGTACGGAGGATAAATGTTGCATTTCTGTTATGACTTATGAAATCCTGACCATTAAGGCCAGCCAGGATATTGCTTTGCTAAAGCTAAAGCTTTTCCTGCCAAATCACTTGCAGACGTGGTTAGATATTTCCACAAGAAATAAAACCTTTCAACCAGATTTAAATAAAATATGCATAAAACAGAAAAACTTTGACTGCAAAAATAATAAGATCTATAATGTAAGACTGATGAACAGCGAATGAACTTACCTCCACAATGGTCACTTTATTATTGATATTGACATCTAAACCTACATGTATGTACGTGTCATGACAGTTTAAGTCCAAAATGCGGTGTATGCCACAGCTGGATTTCGCTGCAGAGGCAAGGGCTCCTATTAATATTATCCAGAGGTTCGTGGCTTAGACTAAACCATAGACTTCTAAATACATTAGCATCTGGACGGACAGGGTGATAATGGTCTAGACAAGTTAAGGCCAGTCATTTCAGCAGTGCTTTAGAATTACCATACTTGATTTGTATTGATTCCCCATAACCAGACAATATATATAAATTTACAAACGACCTATTTGAACCTTTGAACAACTATGCAAGTTTCTTTAGTATGATAGCTAATAAAAAAAAGAATAATAAGGAAAGAATACAAGGAAATTAATTACTATATAATGTACACATCTATCTCTGCGCCTATGTACAGACCCTAATTACATGTTCCTAACTGCACAAAATATCCATGTTCATTAAGATTTATGTAGCACATTTATTATGCTTATGCCTCCTATTAGTTCAGTGATTCGAAGAACTAGACAGTTTGGTAATCTTTCGACGCTTTGCTGGCTGCCGAGATTCTTGGTTTGCTTCAGTGTTGATTTCCTTTATTGCATTTTTGGCAAAGCAATTGAATAAGCGCTTAACTAGGAATAATTTCAGATCATGGCCTTTGACACAGTAGTTCTCACTGACAAGTGGTTGTCCACAATTACTAATATCAGTCACACGATCCATGATTTTAACAAATAGCGATCGTTGGCATTCAGCAGCAAGGAGCTGAGCTTTCAAGGCTGAAGAAGATTTAATTCCTTCAAAGACTCTCCAACAATTGACTGCCAACACAAAGCTGTAATCACTTGGCCGTGTCAGTCCTCCACGGTTGACATCTTCCAAAAGAGTGGCAGCTCCATAATCAAAACCTGCATCCATCTCGATTGGGGCTAACGGATCTAGGTTGACTAGTTCTTCTTTACAGTGTTCACATCTGGTGATGCGAACCACTGACCTGGCCATGGCACCACTGACATAGAAGATGACATTAGCATCACTGGATGATGGCCATCTGAGATGCTGCAGTGATTCAGCCATTGAATCAGCTACGGTATCTTCTGCTGAATTAGTTGTATTCAGCATCCTTGAAGCATCAGACTGGATAACATCATCAATCTCGTCCACAGAGAAACCAGAATACTTGAGGAGAGACAAGGCACGAATTTTTCTATTTCCTTCAACCACTTGTCTCATCGAGATGTAGTAGTTAGCCCCAGATAGTTGACGAAGCCAACCAAAGCGAGACTCGATTGCGTCAGATTGCAGGTGACCAAGAAGAACGAAGTTAAATCCAAGGTGGTCCAGTAAATACGAAGCACAATCTGCCAGAGCCAAACACGTGTGACGCATTGCTAAAAATGTTTCACGAGTGAGCCCTGGCTTCTTTGAATCTTCCCAGTTTTTGAGGAATTGAGCAAATTCTCTGAGAAATTCCAGCTTCCAATCCAACGAAGAGCGCACTGGATCCATAGTGTAATCCCTTTTGTGCTTTCCTTTTGTTTGGGTCTTAACATTAATAACGTTCCACAGCTTTATCATCAGCGTTAAGAAATCTGCAGTCCCAGTCCATGATGCCTTGCCTTCGTTGGCTGCATAGAACTTCAGAGCATCTCGTGTTGATTCCGACAGGACAGATGCTGCAAGCTTCACCGATGTTTTTTCAATGCTCTTCGGATATAACATAGCTATTGTAAGCCTGTGTGCTTTCTTTAGCGTCATAGCAGCCTCTAGGTTGAACAAATCTATGATGTCTTGGAAGCTTGCACTACATCCATCTGGCAGATTTCTAGTCATCGGTGGACACTTGAAGACTTTACGTGACTGAAAGTTGTTATATACATTCTTAAAACCATGCACCGGATCAAAAATTAAAAATAAAGGTTGACCGGTTATGGTGTCAGTTATGTTTGTCTGGAGTGTTCCTTTGCATAGGTATTCAGTAAAGAACTTTCTGTTTACAGTGGCATTGTCCACAGAGATGGCAACGACATTAAATGACACACTTCTCAGTAATGCTGCCACTTCCAAGTAGCATTCGTATTGTTTGGAAGCAGTTAGTTTTGCCATAGGATACATGGCTACTAGATCCTTGTATTTAGAGGCTAGTGATTTGACCATGAAACAAAGCAGTGTTGATGCTACTGTGCCATCAGGAGTCAGTCCCTGCATTTCACCACTTGTATATTCAACACGCTTTGCGATGTAAATCTCATCAATTATGAGAATGACTGTCCTCTCATATTGATTTAGTTTCGATATTCTCATTTTCAAGTATGAACTATTGTCCAGTCCAGTCCCAGAATTCAAACGCCGAGTAACTTTCTTGAGAGTGGTTGTTGAAGGCAGACAAACAACATTTTGCTCTTGCAGAGCTGCATATGCAGCTGGACTAGCAGCATAGATCATATACGACATAATTACAAGCAAAGATCATTAGCCGCTCTACCCTGTCCGTCCAGATGCTAATGTTATCTACTATCCCGGTCAAGGCTTGTAAGATTGATAGACCCTGATAACCTCTACATAATGAGGTCAATCCTCAAACTTTCTTGTGAAGTCTCATATAGGCCCCGCACATAATACCCTGTATACGTGACTCGGCTCCAGCATCAGCAGGAAGATACATCAAGTAGCCTCCCACACACATATTCTTGTCATGCATGAGACGAGGGTTTGCAGTGTAGGGCCTATATCAAATTTCTAGCAGAGGAGGAAGTCAAAGAGGAATAGCAGAAGAAGGAATAGGAGGACGAAGTGGAGGAGGAGGGAAAAAAGAAAGAGGAAGAGGTAGAGGAGGGGAGGAGGAGGAAGAGGAGGAGGAAGAGGGGGAGGTTAGTGGTCATTAGGATGTAGGATGGATTTAGTCGAGGACTTCGAGATAACATTAGCATCTGGACGGACAGGGTAGAGCGGCTAATGATCTTTGCCCGACGAATTGAGGCCGGGCACACAGGCTAGCTGGGGACCCGCTAAGACTATATACAAAGTTTACCCTGTATGCCTACAAGGCATACAGGGTAGTCTACTCCGTACACGTACACTGGCCTGTTGGAGTTCGAAGCCCTCTGTTCATTTTCGAGTCTGTATCAGCCAATAGCTTCTACGATGTTAGGATGCAGACAATCTTAGATTATCTTTTTTGGACAAATTTGGATTATCCGAGTACTTTATTCAGCAGATTTGCGACTTTACGAGTTTGATTGTCTGCAGTTTCTGGTGGATTTATTCATTATTCTGTTTATCCGGATTATCGTCATTACAGCCTACGTTACTTAACTGTTGTTTACTACTGTGCACGAAAGCAAAATGGTGAATAAGTGTGCAGCATTCGGCTGTAGGAGTGGGTATCAAGGTTGCTCAGGTGCTGGAGACGATGGAGAAAAAATAACATTTCATTCTTTTCCAATTCGTAATCCTGAATTATGCGAAAAATGGAATCGAGCTAATCCTCGCAAAGACTTTATTCCGAGTAAACATTCAAGACTGTGTTCACTTCATTTCCAACCAAGTGACTTCATACAGGAGTGGCACGACACAAATGTTGCCAGACAGAAGAAGAATGCTGCAGTGTCTGATAAACCAAAAAAAAGGTTTCTTAAGGATGATGCTGTTCCTTCTGTCTTCTGCAATGCACCCACTTATCTCTCGAAAACACCTCATCGGTCGGTTATTTTCCCCATAATAGCTGACGAAAATTGAGAGTTTCAATATCTCGGCTTCTAGTTCATGAATAGAATCGTTATTTTGGTGTCTAAACATACACATTCAGGGGCAATGATTCTACTATAGGGCCATCGCAGATTAGCCCCGGTCTCATCGGTCGGTCATTTTCCATAATGGCTGAAAAAAATTGAGATTTTGAATATCTCGGCTTCTATTTCACTTAGAATCGTTATTTTGGTGTCCAAACATACACATTTAGGGGCAATGTTTCGACTAGGGCCATCGCAGATTAACCCGGTTCTCATTGGTCGGTCATTTTTCAAAATGGCCGACCGAAATTGAGATCTCTATTCTCCAAATAACACGAATCTGAGGTCAAAATGATCGTAAGACATGAAAATGAAGCCAAAGAAGGTCAATTTATTGCAAAACGGCGAAATTGTTAAAAAAAGAAACAAATAAATGCTTTCTGCATTTAGTGCTTGTTTTCCAATTTCTTTGTGGCATCTTCCTTCATTACTGTGGATGGTATATAAGAGTTTTAATTATAAGAGTCTTCCATGGATTTCTAAAACATATTAGTCATAGTTTATCTTTCTTTCTTTCGTAAAAAAGTAAGAAATTATTTCCTTAGCTAGGATTCGAACATTTCCCTCTACAGTAACTGTTGGAACACTTCAGTGTGCATGGGACACCAGCACATTTACAAGAGCATCTGTTTGACGTACAACCCTCCTTGCACCCACATTTCAATAGTTCTCTGCAAGCCTGCCAAACTGCTGGTTGTGTGGTCCACTGTGGAGTCCACAGTGGGCATATGCTTGGGTCAGGCAGACAGTATCATAACTGATATGCCATCTCCAGCTCACTGGGGATGGACAAAGCAATGATACCGGGGCTAATCTGCGATGGCCCTAGTGGAATCATTGCCCCTAAATGTGTATGCTTAGACACGAAGATAATAATTATTCTAAGTGAACTAGAAGCCGAGATATTGAAAATCTCAATTTCGGTCGGCCATTTTGAAAAAAGTCGCCATCTTGAATTCTAAGAAAATTTCGAATGCCTCCCCAGTAGTAAGTAGTAAGCTTTTTTGAGTATCAGTTTCTGAAAACTGAAACTGAAATGCGCTATTAATATCAGTTTTTTTGAAAACTGAAACTGAAATGCGCTACTAATATCAGTTTTGGAGGTCAAAGGTCAAATGACATCATCACCTAGAACAGACCACTATTATCGGCCAGATAAGAAGGTTCAAAGGTCGTTTACCACCTCCCTCCCTTCTTTGCCATAGCACTGCAAGGCGCACAACACGGAGCAAAGCTCAATTTGCATTGATTCAAACAAGCTGCTATTGTTTTTGCCATTTGCACTTAGGCTACATTTAAGCTTGGAAACCCAGTGAAGGCTGAATATGGACGTTAGCAAGAGCACACACCCACACACTCACACACACACACACACACACACACACACACACACACACACACACACACACACACACACACACACACACACACACACACACACACACACACACACACACACACACACACACACACACCATAGCAACTCATTCAAACCCTACACTTTACTAAACTAGCAAATCAATCAAAAAGATACAACTTTAATTAAACTTTATTGAAACTGAGCTCGACTTCAGTACATTAACATAACATAACATGGCCCTTATGAAAAGGATCCTAGTGGCCGAGTGGGTTGGTGCCCGCTCGCCGCGCCGGCGCCCCGGGTCCGCTTCCCGGTCGGGTCGGTTTATCAGAGATTAATTTCTCGGATCTTTACTGCGGGTGGCTCGGTCGCATTATAAACGTGGAGTACAATACAACACACAACACAACACAATATACTGGGGCGCGGTGGTTTGGGGGTATGTTCGGTGCCTTGCAGCTGGAGGGTTGCGGGTTCGAATCCACCTCAAAGCCGTCGCGTAGGGACCCTGGGCAAGTCCTTCACCTGCAATTGCTCATGCGCTTCGGCGTGAAACTCCGACTACAGCAGTAGTCGGGAGCACCTCTGAATAGGAAATCTGGTAGAGGCGCTATAACAAGTGTTCAAATACAATACAATACAATAACATAACATAGCGTTTTATTCGGTAACCAACTTAATACAGGTTCCAATTACATCATGTTTATACAATTATTGTCGGTTAACCCAGGAGACCCAAAAGGGGCCGAAGGTCCCGCAAGCCAGGGCCACCTGAGATCATTAGGTTAAAAAGATGCATATTGGCCATCAGAGTGGTGTAACAGAACTAACACAGTAAATGCTTAACTAACATAAAATAACATGAACATGAAAGGAGGTGAGAAAACAAAGGTACATACAGTACAACGACAGAAAAAACGTAAATAATAAGAGCATAATAAGTGCACACTCCCAGGTTAGGATGACTTACTGTAGTGATATTTCTTCACGAAGATAATAACATTAAACTGTTACATACAAAATTATGAACCAGGTAGTCGTTAAGACCAGTGTCAAAACTTAACATATTCGCAATGGCCTTAACTGTTTTGTTTCTAGCTCTATGGATGCAATAGAATATACAATAGTGTCCACAAAATCAACTGACAACGCTTTGCAAATTTCTATCTGTATAAATCCAACGGGCGCAATGTCTGTGTAAAAACGTTCTGAAAGGCGCATAAGGCGGTTCTCCAAACGAATCAAAATATTCTCCGTATGTAGAATCTTCAATGTACAATACAACCCGATGTTGTCCAGGTTTGTCATTAGGGTCGGTATTACAGACGAGTAGCGCCGGTTTGCTTTTGTCAAACGTTTTAGGTAATCTATTGCTCGCAAACACGCCCACGAACATTGCTCTACACTTTGTATCTTTCTGAAGTATCTTCTCGATTCTGCTGCTATTCATTTTCAATTCTTGTAATTTAAAAGTACGTTTCTCGAGCGATCGATTTCCAAGATATTCTCAAACTCTGCGAACGCTATGACATTAATCGTACTCGCCAGAGCTTGCGCAAATTTCAGATCCAAACGAATATTTCCTTGCTTTAGCAGATTGAAGTGGCCACCTTCGGCTAGGTCTGCAGTTAGATCGAAGGCGTAAAGAGCGTATCCTCCTGGAAAATCCTCTCTTGGTATTTGGTTGCCTTCGTCTCGCATCCACTTTCCAGTTCCCATGAACAACGAAGCGTATGCGTTTATAAACTGATTATTAGCGAAATTTAATTCTAAGGGCATCACAGATTGCTGCTGTCCATCCAAGTACACTTTTAACTGTGACAGATGCATGTGTTTAAAGTTGAATGGGTTCTTTGTATAGCTCCCGTTAAACGCGTCATTGTCAACGCATCCTATAACGAGTCTAGTGGGTAACTGACCAGAGAAGAGACATTCTTGAGTGGCATCGAGATTGCCTCTGGGTATGGTAAATGTTTTACAAACGCCTCTGCGAATGGGGAATTTCACGTTACCAGCTTCTAGTGCTTTCGCGTGTGCAAGAAACACTGACGGACTCAGTTTTACTTTTCTAATGTACAATGTTGCAAAACGAGTGGCAACATCTTTGTAATACAATGCCGATGACAGTTGCGATTTTTTAGCCGCATCTCCATGGCTTAGAACAGTTTCCAAGTAGCTGCGATAGGCATACGTATTGTTCGAGTCGGTAACGAGTGTGTCGCTTAAGGTGATGTCGACTTCGGAAAACAGACTGTGTAACAGCAGGTTAACGGGGCCAACGTGGTCACCGTTATCCGTAGCATCGTTGTTTGCTTTTACAATTTGAGCTCGCACGTATAACTGCGAATTTGACAAGTCTATGTAGTCTTGACCTGCTCCTGTGTTACTAAATTCTATTGGATTTCCTTGAGAAATAGTTGCTATATTCGACAAATTTGCCGCTCTCTATACTGGTCTGTGTTGGAGGCACCACAAAGAGATCCAATTCGCTCTTTGTGCATTCACAAGATTGCGGATGAACGAAGGCCATCGTTGTTAGATCTCGCCGAATATGTCGCGCTTGACTCTTTTAGTAATTCTCTTAAGGGATCTTTTACGTCTCTTCCTACCACTGCCACTCTGGTTAGTGAAATCACTAGATGATGCAAATGCTTTTATACCTTCAGGAATACGTCTTTTGCTCGACTCTTTAAGTTCTTGACCCTCTACAACATCATTTGCAATCTGCAAACCCGTTCTCAGAAAATGTTTTCCAAAGGCCTTAGCGGCGGTTTGAATGAGTGGCCAAGCGTTTCTGAAAAGACCGCTGAGAAAACTTCCCAAACCATGACCGCGTTGCATGCGAGCACCGTGGAACACGGACATTCCGTTACCGCTCTGATTCAAATAATAATCTTCATAGTCGAGTCTACTCGCATCGCAACAAAATTGTTTTTTCATTGTAGAAGGTATGGTATTTTGCAGCGTCTAAAATGTAGTGTCACAATCAACTTCCCGTTTTCAAATGGTATGGGATTGCCAGCGTCGCTTCTTATATCAATTTCTACGGAGTCAAAACTCTTCAATTGTAGTGGGACGTATTGCGGTTTCTCATATATCGTGTGCACGTTGTCACCGCTTTCATCAGATACGCGAACGATGCGAAGTAGCGGCGCTTTCGTATCCCCTACGGTAACGTGCTCCAAGATGCCGCAATAGACGTATAGCGATGAAAATCCGCGATTAATATCACAAGCGTATTTCGATGCCCATCGCAGTGGATCGCTCATAACATTGAGGGTTCTTATTGGATTCTGACTCTCGTCAATACCCAGCATTGCACACAAGACCGGCGAGAATCGCAATTCTGCACCATAGTTTATACTGATATTAAGGCGTTTCGTTATAGCATTGTATCTAAACGTCGGATACTCATCGAGTTCATGATCGTCGACCACTTCCTTCATAAGATCGCTTATCGCTCGTACGAGATCATCAATCGACTTGTAATAACCCTCGCTCAGTCGCAGCGTATCAGACATATAAGCAGGTGGAGCGTTAGTCACTGGAATGAGTTGTGAATATGTAATTATACCTTCGTCCATTCCCAAATTGGTCCAACTATGTGGATAGTGCATTTCGGCCAAGCCTACTTCCCACTCACCAGACAGTGATATAGGATTCAATAATCTCGTTGTATAACGCGTAACAGTATTATTTGGGTAATAGTGCATAGAGCTGTTACTCGGCAGCGTAACGTAAAAATTTGCCATTCTAATGTGTAAAAGGAATGATCCTATGCGCTCTGTACACTTCGCGTAACTGAAAATTTGGACAACTACAGATCGAATATATCCGATGTCCACGAGTTGAAATTGTCGTCGTAACCTTTCCACTTTACAAAATATTCGATTTTGCCGGCTCGTTTGCGACTCTTTAAAAAAATTTCTATTTTGTAAACGTTGTCTGCTTTTAAAATCTGTTGCAGCTCGGGTTCGTAGAATTTACCCTTTAACGTCTCACCGTTTAGATCACGCAGTTCGTACGTTATGGGATCGGTAGGTATGCGAGCAATGATTACGAAAATTCCTTCGGACCAGCTCGGTAAATAACCCTTCTTGAATGCAATTCTAGCTTTACATATTCGTATCTTATTACCTACGCTATATCTCCACTTTACCGGTCGTTTCTTTTCCCCATACAACCGCTTTCTTATAAGGGCTTCATTCTCCATAGACACACGACTGGGCGCCATGCCTATGCTGCGATGATAAGTATTGTTGTACGAAAGCAGCAAGTCTTGTAAAACGTTGGCATAGTGATACGTATTCGTGTGAGTAAAATATTTCCACATTTTCGTTTTAAGCGTTCGATTAAATCTTTAAACTACAGAAGCTTTACGACTTTTGGGAATAGTCGTATTCTTTTACATCATCATTTTCGCTGGTGTAAAAGCGAATGGCCTTATCGTGCAGCATGGATTGAAAAGTTCTATTGAGAAACTCGGTTCCTTTATCTGTCTGTAAATGAGCAGGGTGTCTATCTACCAGAAACGACTTAAAGGTCTCCGTCAACTCTGGACCACTCTTTGTTTTCAACAGAATCGCCCACGCGTACTTGGAAAAACATCTATGCAGGTTAATATATATTTATTGTTATCGTTATGTTTTGACAATGCAGAAAGATCAACAAGATCGGCCTGCCACAAGTCGTCTATACCAACAGTAAAAGATCTTCGCCGTCTAAAATTTAATCTAGCCGGTTTATGTAAAGTGTAAGCGTCCTGTTCGTGCAACCAAGTTTTAATATCTTTATTTTTAAATTGTCCGTTAACGTGTCTTTGAAACGTCGACAGTCCGCCGAAGCTGCCAGCTTGTTTAGGATCGAAATACGATTCCATCAGTACTGTACCCACTTTGGTAGACTTTCTAGCCTTTCACGTTTGCGACTCGGTGTAACTGGTGGAGTTTTTTCTGTGGAAGCGTTAACATACGCCCAACGATCTTGGTTACGGTACCGATTAGTTCGTGAGGTATGTTTGAGTCTTTCAAAGCGTCGGCGAGGTGTCGTCATCCGGTCGGAAGCGAAGACGACGTTCTTTTTCTGAGCAGATCGTTCACCAAGTCCACGACGTGCGTCTTGGGAATAGTCGTATTCTTCAAAACGAGTTCTCCCTTTGAGTTCTAGAAGCTTGAGATTTCCATCTCTTCGGAACCGATTCCAACACTTCGTGCTCTATAAGTTTCGAATAGTCGAATGCTGGTGGTTTAGCGCCCGGGGCGGCGGCGGCGGCATCTGCCGATTCGAACTTGGTTACAACGTTAGGTTTATCCATATTCAAATAGCGACTTAAACTGTTCGAATACAATTTTGCCTTATCGTCATCTGCAATGTTCCGATGAAGTATCTCATAAATTTCACCGTCCAATTTCGATAGGGTTTTATCTAGCATAGTTTTCTTCCATTTCTCAATTTTTCGTGGTTCGACTAAAACCATCTTTTTCGTATGCTCCATGTTATATTTTGTTGCTTAGCAGCGTACCGAGGAAGGAAAGCACGGGCGTTAGCAGCGCACCTATGAAACCGCCTGATTGTACAATTTGACGCTTAATCTTCTGTCGAATTTTCTTAGAAGTTAATTTTCTGAGCTTCTGTTTGAATCGACTCAGCCTGCTCTTCTGAGCTTTCTTCAACGGAACATTCCCTTTTAAAACGTTGAGCGCGCATTCGCAAAGACAACACAAGAGAGTCTGTTTGCAATTCTTCATAATCTTTTTCCGCATTTTGGGTGAAGCTTCTTTAAGCAGCTTCAGCTCCACAAAATTCTTCATCAGCCTAGTTGACATTTTTTCATTGAATGACGGCACGAAGATTTACGTGGTCTTATATTCATTTCCGCATGTAGACGTAATGCGTTTCGCCTGGGAATATATTGGTTCTCAATCTACATATCTCGTCCGAACCAGCCGTCAGATCGACTAGAAGATAACCAAACGGTACCATAGTCGCATCAGCGAATGCTGCTATCATAAACTGCGATTTTCCAGGAAACATCTGTCTGGCTAAATTCGTAACTTGCGTAGAATCTCTAACATTCTTGAAAAGAACTAGATAATGCGCATTCAGACTTATGGTTCTCATATGTTTGTTATTATAAAATAGGTTTTGAGTCAGATATAATATAGAAACATTTCTATGGTGGCTGATTTTCGTGAATAGCATTGTTACTCGCTGGTCTGTTTCGGCCATTAAGTCGTCGAGCACAAGAAGTGTGCTCTCTTTTCCGTCGAAAATATTCAAGACTGGAAGTCCCTCGTGAAACTGAATTTGTGGATACTTATCAAAAATTTCTTGATAGATGCCATAGCACCACATTACTTTATGGATTGTAGGCTTCACCATATGAGACAAATGATCTATAAAACGCAGAGTAAATTGCGTTTTGCCACAGCCCGAGGGACCGCTAACTATAGCCGAGAACGGATGTGTCCAACTGACGTCCATTGTAGAAACTGATAGAAAGTTATAACGTGGTCGATTTATATATATATGTAGAATGAGAAATACAAACTAAAAGTTGATCCCTTCCCCTCACTCGTATCAGTATCAGACTTATAACAGTTGATGCGTTTAAATGTGAAATTTCAGAAGCTTGTGGTCATTATACGTCGAGTGGTCAACGTCGTTACACGAAAATGTGTTTTAAGCATGTCAAGGAGGAGCTTAGTCAGATGTTTGAGCAACCATCGAATGATGATTGCCATTGCTGTGTAGACGAAGTCGATGGGGGTGAAGAGCACATATTAAAGCCGTCTAAACTTTCTCCTTCGAATGAAACGAGTAGTATTCAAGGCTGTCAGTTTGATGTGTGTGGAAAATATGAATGTCTGTGCGAAATTTGTACGCCAGAAGCAGAAGGAAACGAAGAGAACTCAAGGGACTATCGTCTATCGCGTCTTAAGTCCGAGAATGAAAAGTTTAAGACTTCTGTGATTTGTAGAAATTGCAAATCGAATAGTGTATAAATTCTGGCGTTGCCTTGCAGTCACATTGTAACCTGTACAAGATGCGCTGACATTTTGGATAATTGTCCACTGTGTGATGAGAGAGTTCTCGGAACCGTCAGAATATACATGGTTTAATAAAGAACCTCATTCTCGTTTCTTCAATTTGCAAAGCTTTGTAAGACGATTTTGTGGACACTATTGTATATTCTATTGCATGCAAAGAGCTAGAAATAAGACGCTTAATTCCATCATGAATATGTTAACTTTTGACACTGGTCTTAACGACTACTTGGTTCATAATTTTGTGTGTAACAGTTTAATGTACTGAAGTCGAGCTCAGTTTCAATAAAGTTTAATTAAAGTTGTATCTTTTTTGATTGATTTGCTAGTTTAGTAAAGTGTAGGTTTTGAATGAGTTGATATGGTGTGTGTGTGTGTGTGTGTGTGTGTGTGTGTGTGTGTGAGTATGGGGTGGTGCTCTTGCTAACGTCCATATTCAGCCTTCACTGGGTTTCCAAGCTTAAATGTAGCCTAAGTGCAAATGGCAAAAACAATAGCAGCTTGTTTGAATCAATGCAAATTGAGCTTTGCTCCGTGTTGTGCGCCTTGCAGTGCTATGGCAAAGAAGGGAGGGAGGTGGTAAACGACCTTTGAACCTTCTTATCTGGCCGATAATAGTGGTCTGTTCTAGGTGATGATGTCATTTGACCTTTGACCTCCAAAACTGATATTAGTAGCGCATTTCAGTTTCAGTTTTCAAGAAAAACTGATATTAATAGCGCATTTCAGTTTCAGTTTTCAGAAACTGATACTCAAATAAGCTTACTACTTACTACTCTCACCTTCCTAAAATATTCTCTTAGGTTCCAACTACAACTGTGCAAAGCGGCAATCCGTGTTAAAAAAATGCAGTATACTAACCAAATTTGTCTTGTACCGCCTCTACTATTGACCACCTCATATCCATGCTGATGTTGCATTTGAAATTATGTAGGAATGTTCGAATGACAAAAATTGAGATTTTCTATCTCGGCTTCTAGTTCACCTAGAATCGTTATTTTGGTGTCTAAACATACACATTTAGGGGTAATGATTCCACTAGGGCCATCGCAGATTAGCCTCGGTCGGTCATTTTCCATAATGGCTGACGAAAATTTGTGTATGTTTAGTCACCAAGAAAATAATTATTCTAAGTGAACTAGGATATAAGCAGCTTTGGCAGAGATCGGCAGTGTATAGTGCGGGTCTGGTGAAGATAAAAGTATTTCAACATAATTATGTGAATCTTCACTTGCATGCTCAGTGAAGGGCAATTCCTGTCCAGTCACATTCAGATTACAGACGGAAGCAGTAAAAGAGGCGCTGTTGCAAGTTATTTTATTCTATCGTTTGGAGCTGCGGACAGTTATCAAGTGTGAGCAGCGAGTTATTTTGAGGATTAAGTCGAAATCGGTTGGACCACATCAGTAAGAAAGCGACTCATGCATGTATGTCTCAGCTAAGGATTATGCATCTACAGCTCTGCCGTGAATATTAGCCTAAGTATCATTAGCATACTAGTGGATAGCAAACCCAAAGGAGGAATGAACATGACGTACGTGAAGGCAGCATAGACGATATAAAGCAGATGACCTAGAATGGAATCATTTGGCAGCATTAGTACGGGAGATTTTGTATCGTAGATAGGGAGATTCTATTTCAATGGGAAAGACTTTGTTCTGATACAGAGTCCTTTCTAACTGTGAATTCTGCAAAGCTCCCCGTCAACTTACTGTGCATGTAAGTTGATTTAAAGTTTTTAAATAGAATTACCCAGGTCTTTACACTGTACCGGGTATTACAAATATTCTTATAGCTTTGGCCAGACTGGCAGCGATATAATTAGACTACGTGGAGCGGTAATGCGCCTTGCATTCAAAACCCCGTCGAATCAACCGCAAAGATTGAAAATGAACAGGCTATCAAGGAAAGCGTTGATCGCTACACTAAGAGGTTCGGGGCATCGGTTACATTCCCCCACTGAAACCCTGAAAGAAGTGTGTGATTGTCACAAGAAATGCTCTAAGGAAGCATTTGATTTCTTCCTGACGAAATCCGTTTTCGATTCCAACAAACTCTATTATCAACAACTAGTGGTAAGAAATTTCTTATAACACGTTTGACGTCCACTTACAATTACGTTCAGCAGTGTTCGTTCGCTCTATAGCCATCAATGCTTGTGTGTTTTTTCACGTACAAAGCTGAACAAATCTGCAAAGAGTGGCCTAGAAGTTATAATTTCTACTGTAATCTAGAGACATACTGTGTCTCACGTATTTCAGATGCAACATCGGCATGAATATGAGGTTGGTGGTCAAGTTAATATGTCTTTGGGCAATGTTGCCAGAAGTTTAAGGGGTAAAGGTATCTACAGGTCCTTTATTTAGCTCCGTAGTGCTCCGGATCGTTCAAACACAAAGCCACGATCAATATAATGACCCCCTTCCGCACAGGCAGAAAAAGACAAGACGCTTACGCCACAAGTCGGAGAGCAGTCTCTTCAAACTATGGCTAAGATATAGACTATTGTAGCATCATGGTAGCACGCACCCGAGGGACCACCAGAGAACCGTGTGCTGCAGAACGAAAAGACCTGCATCCGGGTACCGGTTTACAAAGGACGCTAAAATGCATAGCTCCCTAAGGTAGGATGGAACACAACCGGTCAGGCACTTACACTTCAGCAAATCTGAAACACAGAGCATCTGCGGAAGGCCAACCAATGCAGCTTGTCTCGTATGCAGCTAAACCTTTTCACCGAACTTTGGAACACAAGTAATTAACTTAGCCGCAGCGTCTATAGATAGGCCAATTGAAGTTGCGGATATTGAAATTGCCTTATGTGAAACGAGAGAGATCGCAAAGATTGTACTACCACAGTCAACTATAGTGCTTACGAATCCGTTCATCATTATATAAGCAGCTTTGGCAGAGAGCGACGGCGTATAATAGTGCGGGTCTGGTGCAGATAAAAGTATGCTCAAAATATGTGAATCTTCATTTGCATTCTCAGAGAAGGGCAATTCCTGTCCAGTCACATTAAGATTACAGACGGAAGCAATAAACGAGGCATTTTTGTAAGTTATTTCATTCTATCGTTTGGAGCTGCGGACCATTGTCAAGTGTGGGCATTTATTTAGCTCCGAATTGCTCCGGACCGTTGAGCAGTTGAGCTGTTTTGAGGATTAAGTCAAAAGCGGTTGGACCACACCAGACGGAAAGCGCCTCATATGTCTCAGCTAAGGAGTATGCATCTGGAGCTCGGCCGTGAATGTTTTCCCAAGTATCATTAGCATACTAGTGGACTGCAACACCAAGGAGAAAAGAACCTGACGTACGTCAACAGAATAGCAGCTCTACAGCAGATGACCTAGAATGGATTCATTTGGCAGCATGGGTTTATTTGGGGGTGATTTTACGGGTTCAGACCCCCCTCCCCGAAAGAAATGCATTATTGTTACAGTGTTACAAAACACTAGAAATGTAGAAAATTACCATCATGTTCAATGGAACCCCGAAACCTAAAACCACCCACGAAATATTTTCTTGGCTACGTCCCTTTTTGGCAGCCTGGTTGAGACCGGATATTAGGCCGATTTGTTAGAACCAAGATCCAGCTCGGAGAAGAACTAGCGCAGCCACTGCAGTGGACGACCAACGTCACACAACTTTCAAAGTGATCTACAACTGTTTCTTCTCTGCAGCTGCTGCTTTTCGGTTTTCCGACGTAGGTGCTGGATGGTTGATCTGTTAAGTGCAAGCGCTTCTGAGTCTTGTCCGAGAGCCCTAGACGCTTCAAAGACAATTATCATTTTATGGCCACTTGAAAACTTACCTTAGTATAGCCCTGGCTGGAGTTGGGAGCGCTTTTGAGTAGTTGCCTTAAAGGGGCGCTATATATAGGCCTATAAATTTTTGAATGAATGAATGAATGGTGGTCTTGTCACTCAGTCTATTTAGATCACGCAAAGCTGCCAGTTCTTGTGATATAGCATTTTGGCGACCTCGTTTTCGTGGCTGAGTAACAGAATTCGTGTTGGGACGTGGATCCTGATCTTCAGATTCAGACTGACTTTCTTCTGAGTCGGTGCCGCTCTTCAGCACAAATTCACCTAACAGGATTTCCAGAATGTTTTTCTCAAGTTGTCGCCTCCTAAGTTGCTCCTCTGTCTTCCTCTGTTTCTGCCTTTGTTGGAGCAGCGCATTGTCGATTCCTGTCTTGCAGCCATGTAGTCGTCCTTCTTCTACTGTGATTCGAGAAAGAGCTTGTCTTTTTAATTCTCGCTGAGTAAATAATAATAATAAAATAATATTTATTCTTTAATTAAGCGCCTGACAAACGCACTGCGCTGTACATTTACATGTTATGCAATTGAAATCTTAACTACTAACAGAACAGACAGCTTGCAATACAATACAATACATAGTATCCATTGCGTTAGCATGAGCAATGTCAAACAGTTCCTAAATAATGTCTTAAAGCTTCTTTGGCTTTTCAGTTTGGGACTGACGTCACCTGTTCTTCTTCAGCCCCTTCTAGGAATAGTTGTTCGAGCGTTTTAATAGAGAGTTGGCAATGTTTGGTAACAAGGAAACACACGTTTTGGCAAGAAACATTCCAATGGTGAAGCCTATAAAAGTTCATACGATGCGGACGTTGTATCTTATATTGGTAAACATAGTACTTTGGCGTCTGTGAGCCATCTTTATGTGCAGATTGGACTTGTCTGATCCGGCCAACTTTAGGCCAATCGCGAACGTGTCATTTCATTATAAAATAATTGAGAAGATAGTTGCTTTTCAGTTAACTGCCTATTTTGATAGGAACAATTTGCCCCCGACTCTTCAATCTGGTTTTTGTAAGGGTCACTCCACGGAGACCCTGTTAGTTCGCCTACTTTCTGATATCTATGGGGTTATTGATAGGTCACAGGTGACGCTCTTGGCATTATTTGATGTCAGCACGGCGTTTGATACCGTCGATCACAGTATCCTTCTTATGCGCCTTTCTACCTCTTTTGGTCTTTCTGGAAACCTTCTTGACTGGCTTGGTTACTTCCTCTATGACCGTTCCTTCTCTGCCGTCTACGGGTCGACCAGGACTCCATGGGTTCCTGTCCACTTTGGACTGCCACAGGGTTCTGTGCTGGGCCCTCTTCTATGTATTATCTATACTGCTGATCTTGGTCATCTCCTAGCCGCTTGTTCTGTGCTGAGCCAATCTTATCCGGATGACCTGCAGGCGTATTTGCACGATCTTGCGTCAGCAGTAATTACCGCAGTCCGGGACATAAACCGCGCAATGGAGGCTCTGCAGGCCTGGATGTCTTCCAATCGCCTGCGGCTTAACTCATCTAGGACTCAGTTTATCTGAATTGGCACGCGCCAGCAGCTCGCCAAGATTGACCTAGAGGCCCTTGACCAGGAGTTCCCGCAGTTTGCCTTCTCATCCTTTGTCTGGGATCTTGGTGTCGCTTTAAACCAAGAACTAACCTTCACGCTGCATATCAACCTACTGTGCCGCGATTGCTACTACCAGCTGCGTCAGCTTAGAGTGGTCTTCCGTTCTTTAACCTCTAATGCTGCCTTAAACGCTTATCCACTCTTTCGTTGTTTCCCGCCTCGATTATTGCAGCGCCCTCTATGTGGGTCTTCCGGCGGCTCGGGTTGGGTGTTTGGATCGGATCTTGCGGCGCAGCACGCCTCATTGACCGCATCCCAAGATTCGGTCATGTCAGTGATTACTTGCGGGATGTCTTGCATTGGCTCCCTTTCCCTCAGCGAATCACTTACCGGATCTCTGCCTTGGTTTGGCGCTGCCTCATGGGTGTGGCCCCTGTTTACTTACAGGAGCTCTGCTGTCCCACCCTGAGCGTCCAGCGCCGTGGTTCTATCCGCTCCTCTAAGCAGGCTGAGCTTCTTGTTCCCCGGTCACGGACATCTATTATGCAGCGCCGTGCCTTTCTGGTGCTGGCCTTGTCATCTGGAATGAGCTCCCTGTGGATCTACGCCTAATGCCTAGAACCCTTGCGACCACATTCTTCTCTAACCTCAGGACTGTTCGCTCTAGCCGGGGTTGGGTCGGGAGCGCTCCTGAGTAGATAATCTTGAAGGGGCGCTATATAAATCTCTGAAATGAATGAATGAATAACCAGCTTAAAATTTTACAAGAACATTTTTTAGAACTAAATTGAAACCATTTGAGAAGTTAAGAGTAAAACATTTCGACAATGAGAAATTGCGGGCCATCCTAAATTCTAGTTACTAAAAGACACGAATGCTATCCGCATGGGCAGATAAGATGAGACTATGTTAGTGTTGATGTTATGATCATCGTAATTCTCGTCATCGTCAGATTTATTGTGTTCGTGTAGTCTTGTACGAACTATACTTGCATATACACGTCTAACAGACATAGTGCTCTAAACTATAGTCCAAGCCAGACGGATTATTGTAATTGTAATCGTTGTTAGGGCTATTTATATACATGTAGGTGACCCGTCAAAAGCGCCTCTGACAAATGCGCCCCGACAAAAGCGCCCCGACAAAAGCGCCCCGACAAAAGCGTCCCGACAAATGCGCCCCGACAAATGCGCCAAAAACCAGGTAAAAACCCCGACAATAGCGCCCCGACAATAGCGCCCCAAAATAACCGACAAATGTGCCCCTGCGGCAGCGCAAAATAATAGGCCTAATAAGTTGCATGTGGCTTCCAGCAGTTATGGGACTGTTCCAAACCTCGACTATCTTCGGAGAATTGAGCACAATTTACATATTTAGTCGGTTTAAACTGTCTGGCAAGTTAGAGGAACTTATGACAATCGTCTTTCAAAAGATAAAACATGTAACTGTCAGCCTAGCAACATACTTTCTTTCTTAGAATGTTTTATTAGTTACTCTCTAGTTTGTTATTTAGATGTATTAAAATATCGTGCACTCTGCCGCTTTCGTTGTGTCTCATTTTTCGTCTCATTCAACAGGCAGGGGGGTGCATTTGTCGGGACGCTTTTGTCGGGGTGCATTTGTAACGAGCGCAATTGTCGGTGAACCATTTATATAGCACCGCCAGTAGCAAGGTGCTTCGTGGATGCTTTGCACTGTCAACTGTCAGCACAAATTATTATTGTTGCAATCACCAATAGACACCGCTGTACCCATGTGCTCAGATGGCATTGGCAGATCTCATAAACTGAACGGATGATAAAATTTTGCAAGGCTTCACCGAAAATGTATGGCAAACCTTTAAAGTAAAGCTATCACTACTTTTGACAACCATCATTTGCTTCTTAGTTATCACGACTTTTCAGGACCATTAATGTCAGTCGACAACATTTCTAATGACTTCTTTAATCATCGTTGATTATCGTTTTCTTTTGGCCTAGCAAACTTTGTATTGAATACAGATAGGCCTGTAACTCTTTAGACCGCCAAGTTGATCAAATGCGTTGGTTTATGAAAAAACAGCTAAAATATCTTATTGTAATATTGCAAATAGGTCAAAGTCGAAGAGACTTACGCACAGTTTCGTCATACAGATGAGATGAAACCTGGAGAGGCTTATGAAAAAGAGCTGTTAGATCTGTATAAAAAAATAGAATATACGGACTACTCGTTTAGCGGCGGAAACCGCAAGTATGAAGAAGATATGAAGGAACTTGCTGACACGTATGAAAAGACGCCTCACTTGAAAGATGTGGTAAGACATGCTATGATTTATATTTTCAAATATGTTATGTATCTGTATGTATCTGATCGTTTATACATTGCCTCTCAGGAACATTTCAAAGGCGCTGAAACACCGAACATGCAATCTTGTTTTCACACGGAATAGTTTTTCACAAACATACAACGTCATACATACATACATGCATACATACAGTCATACATACACATACATACACACATGAATACACACATACATACATACATACATACATACATACATACATACATACATACATACATACATACATACATAAATACATACATAAATACATACATATATACATACATACATACATACATACATACATACATGCATGCATGAAGTAAGTGAGTAGCCCTTTGTTTGCATTAATTTTGGCAAGCGCACATGCATTACACTGTTTACAAGGATTATTTACATATTGACTATAACACGAGCAGATTATATAGACATGCACCACTAAATATAACTACAGATTCAGGTTAACAAACATGCTACAATTGCCGCAGTGACATTTTAATGTATTCAATTATTTCAAAATAAATGTCATGTTTAGGCAGCACATGTGTTCGATGCGTTCACGAAAGCCAGAGAACACACGAGGAAATTAATCTTGATGGCAGATGCCAAACTTCCCGAAGCAGAGAAGGACCCAAAAGGTAGGTAACATGAATTTGGTTAGCGGTTTGTGACAAAAACGATTAGAGTATGACTGCTAGGTCTGTAACGTTTGATTAACAAAACCATGACAGCAGTTTAGCTTCTAGTGTATATGTAATTTTTAGGTAAGTAAGTACGTGCTTTATTGAACCGCCTGCAAACGCACTGCATGAACATCAGATAAGAACAATCTAAGATTGTTAAATCACAAAGTCAAAGAAATAACAAAATCACAAAAATCATAATATGCAATAAAACAGAGATCTATTATGGATCTGTGAGAGTAAGGTTAAAGCAAGAAGAAAGATCAGCAATAAAATCAATTAAATAACATTCGCGTAATAAAGCCACATCGGGTTAATGCATCAGCATTTGGGATCTCACGGTTATGTGAATGAGGACGGCGAAAGTAGGTAGTCTAACATCCTTCATAGAAGGCAGTAGACAACTTAGGACATGGCTTGGGTTGTGACGTACATGTACAGACGAGAAAAGAGAAGAATCAGCACGGCCACAGAGGTCATCAAACGTCTCCTGGTCGGCAGGTAGAAACTTTAGCCGTACCATTTCCCGCATTATTGCATTAATACGGGCGCGCTGACCAGCATTGGTAAAGCCGTACCAATGCGTACCATGCAGGGGAAGCATTCAGGAGGCGTGCCAACGAGGTTGCCCGAACTACATAAAAAAGGCGCGTATCGAGTGACCATGGGCAATAAGGATGCGTAACTCATAGGAAGTGGTGGTAGCTATCATCAGCGTATTTAAACAATCTATTGCTGCAGTAAACAGGTTTCAGGCCTGAAGTAGCCACCACAAAGTTTGAAGCCTTTGAAGGCCCAGACCCAGAGCCCTATATAATGCTATAGCATTCATCCGACAAAAGGCTGAGGTATGCGTGTTTTGAATGATTACATTGAATAAGACTGTATTCAAACGTTTTACATTTTAGCTTTCATAGCAGGTACACAATGTCATAGAGTTCAGTTCATAAGTATCAGCCTTGCCCACTATTGTTAGATTTGGTTGTATGTATCTGTAGCGAAAACCCCGGTCGATCGTCTCTGAGCTCTCCACGCGGCAGGGAAGAGGTTTTGGCTTGCACGGAGCAGCAGTCCGCGTGTCGCTATAGAAGCGTAAATTCGGCGTTCGGAGTATTGCGAACGTCTAGCAGCACCAGCCAATCAATCGCTCAAGTCAAGAATCACCAACACGTCCTGGTTTTCTTCACGATTTATTCTCGAAATGTCACACACCAGCTCGTACCAGTGACAAGATCACAATCGGCCACGAGTGTGGCAGGGGCCCTCTATTTATACCCTGAGCGGAGGGGGGAGCTGAGCAAAGACCTGAGCAGACTGAGCAAGGACTGAGCAAAGACCTGAGCAAAGACTGAGCAAAGGGGAGGCTGAGCAGACTGAGCAAGGACTGAGCAAATACCTGAGCAAAGACTGAGCAAAGGGGAGGCTGAGCAGACTGAGCAAGGACTGAGCAAATACCTGAGCAAAGACTGAGCAAAGGGGAGGCTGAGCAGACTGAGCAAGGACTGAGCAAAGACCTGAGCAAAGACTGAGCAAAGGGGAGGCTGAGCAGACTGAGCAAGGACTGAGCAAAGACCTGAGCAGAGGGGGAGGCTGAGCAGAACTGAGCAAGGACTGAGCAGAGGAGGGCTGAGCAGAACTGAGCAAGAACTGAGCAAAGACCTGAGCAGAGGGTTAGGTTGAGCAGACTGAGCAAGAGCTGAGCAAAGACCTCAGCAGAGGGGGAGGCTGAGCAGATTAAGCAGAGCAGAACAGAGCAGAGCAAAGCAGGAGCAAAACAGGGACTGACCGTCACATATCTATTTACCGATCAATTCTGCCGTGATGTGCAGAGCCGTGATTTCGATAGTGTGCGTCCGGGACTCCACAATTATTCTGAATCTGGGCTCAGGAAACAAAGGTAACTAAATTGTGAATGGATGCATAAATAAATTAACGATGCGTCCGTTATGCAAAGCTGTTGCTCACTGGTATTCTGTGCGCAAGAGGAGATTGGCTAATCTCGAGTCGTCTGTACCAGTCATCAAAAGCCAAAGTCTCTGCTCCTCACTCAGAGGCTGGTTAGGCACAAATAGTAGCTGAACAGGAAGTGGAAGTAGACACTGGAATATTTGAACTTGATGAGGAATTCGCACATTATGATGAATCAGAAAACTGTAGCCTGCTGTGTTACTGTGTATACTCATGAAGTATATTGTTATTGAAATAAGTGAATTGTAACGCCCTCTACTATATAGGTACCTCACCCTACAGTAGAGATATTCCAGAGCTGGTATACCGTTACTTCAAATCTATATCTATGGCTCGTGATTGGTTGTATATGTGTCAATTCATGAAATTCATCCAATGAAAATAAGTGTATTCGGTACATTTTTGAATATGAATTAAAATACTGAAAATGTTGGATTACACATAAACTCATACTAAATCGTTGTCAAGGGGTATTTGATTTAAATCGTTTAAAGTTCTACTTTGAGCCGACTTAGACCAGCGCAGTCTACATTATAATCTACGTATTATAGGGTCCTAAGATACCTCCCACGTTGAATTGAAGCGACTTTAGAATTGCTCCAGACCTTCCTTCAAACTTGAATTCAATTCACTTCCTGTGGATGAGACGCGTTGTGGATCAGAGAGGTATGTGAAGATTTGATTGTCGCATCTTGGCCATTGCAATTCATTTCTTTCGGTAAATTCGAACCTTTAGCGAACAACGACTATTCCTCTTCTTCGTAACGTTCGAAGTACTTCGATCGATGTACTTTTATACCATCGGCTGATCAATTAAATTTGATTCAGTTCGAGCGAGAACTAACGCAACGTTTGCAGTCTCTCAATACATACAATCCGTGCTTGCTAAAATTAATGAATGCCTGTGTCTGTAGACCTAACCCTGAACCTCTTCCCTCCCAGCAGATCTCCAGTGTTGTCATTGCGTCGTCCCTTTCATCATGTCTCACTTCCCCTCCAATTGGGTCAACAATGTGTAATGTTCTAAGTTGAACTTTTGTGTGTTCGATGTTTAGTTGATTGTAATTAGTATTCTTATGTTTTGCATGTATGACGTAAACTAATACTAAATTTTAAGTTATCTCGCATCACAGGCCCCATTACCCTTTTCCAGCATTTTCATCGAACTGCTTCATATGTTCAAATTGGTTAATAATAAGCCAAAAAGGCCGCATTTACAAGAGAAACGCCACAACACCAGTAACACCGGTAATGTCGGTTAACTCTACTGAGTGTACAATCTGTGTTTTTTATCGTTTACAAGGGTGTGGAGGAGGCAACCGTTTGCAAAAAATTACGGAAATCAACAGTAGAGCGCAGAAGACGCAAGCATTCAATGGGGCTTTGGCAAAAAGTGAATAGACGAGCTCATGATAGTGTAGTGAAAACCCCCGATCGTCTCTGAGCTCTCCAGGCAGCAGGGAAGAGGTTGGAGCTTGCACGGAGCAGCAGTCCGCGTGTCGCTCGAAGGAGCGTAAATTCGGCCTTCGGAGTGTTTCGAATGACTTACACGCCCTCAGTCGATTGGTCGCCAAAGTCAACAAACACCAACGCGTCACCAGGTTTCAACACGATGTATTATCAACGTCACACCATCCATCACAATAGTCAAGACCAAACTCAACTCTCAGCTGACAAAGAAGATAGACCGAACTAAAACTCAACACAAGAGAGCCCTCTATTTATACCCTGCCGGGGAACGGAGCGTAGCGGAGCGGAGGGAGCGGTTGGAGCGGGGGTAGTGGAGCGGAGCGGAGGGAGCGGTTGGAGCGGAGGAGTGGAGCGGAGTGGGGGAGTGGAGCGGAGTACCACACACGGTCACCGGGGGAGAATTCAGCCATACGAACCTTCATATCGTAGGCGCAGGGCCGTAAATCTGTTTTGAAAAGTGGGGAGGGAAAAATTCCCCTTCGGAAGTGTGTATACTTCCCTTAAGAAGTCAACGACTGAGGTTATAGTGTTAAAAAATGTACCGGTATAGGTAAAACTGTAGGCCTAGTTTACGTTGCCATATTATTTTAATCTGTTCAATGCCGTACTTTACGTTGTAAGTAGGCCGTCTACAAATGTCCATGATAACTGTCATCAATCCAGCTTCCATTTAAGAAAAAATTATTTCCATCAATCCAACTTCTATTTAAGAAAAAATTACTTCTCATCAATCCAACTTCTACTTTCACAAAAAATTATTTTAATAAATCCAGCTTCAAATTTAAGTAAGAATTATTCTCATCAATCCAGCTTGCATTTACGGAAACAATTATTTCCATTAATCCAGCTTCTATTTAAACAGAGAACTAGTTTCATCAATCCAACTTCCATTTAATCAAACATTCCTGCATCTGCATGATTTAGTAGACATCCACTTTTAACAACTCATTTGTAAACAGAACTGTTTTCCGTTTCTGTATTCCTTAGTGTCAAGTGTTTGTTCATCCAGTTTTAAAAATCGGCTATTCTTTTACGATGCGTTGAGTAAGGATTTAAAATATGCGCACTGCGATGATTAAAAAGTAAATTGAATAGGCCTACCGCGGAAGAAATACAATGTCAGTGAGTACCAAATAAGTGTTTTCTTATCTCCGAGGCGGAGACAAATTTTGACAACACCTCATTCAAGTCAATGTTGTCCAAGAACTCTTGGTGAACATGTGAAATTGCCACATGATTCAAGCGCTGTTGAGACTTAGTCGAGCGCAACCATGTCTTCAGTCGTTATGGCAAATTGCTTAATTTGTTTATAAAATAATATGAAATGCAGTCTCAGAAGTGAGAGTAGTGTGAACTTGTACTTACCATCACACTTTGCAGCTGGTGACTTAAAAACGACAGCTTTATTTATCAATTTTATTTAGATCTATCTAAAATTTACTTATAATCCTGAGATCTGTATTACACTCGAATGGGGTCTCCAGATTAACTGAAAACTCTGAAAAGCCCACACACGGAATACTATGCATTTACGTAAATCTATCTACATGTAGGCCTATATATAATTATATATTATATATACATATATATATATACATACACTCTCTCTGTCACTATTTATGTCTGTCTGTCTGTCTCTCTCACTCTCACACACACACACACACACACACACACACACACACACACGCACACACACATATATGATCACAGCTGTAGGACCCCTATTAGGAATTTGCTACCCGTCTCTAATTTCTATATCCGACGACGCTCCGCAAGATAATATATTGCTAATGTCACTTCAAAATTCCTCCCGCTTCGAATTTACCGTGGACCATAATCTATCTTTTGACACCCAACTTTACATGTGGTAGCTTTCACTCAGGCACACAGATGAGGTTTCCAGCGCCATGATTCCTCCCACCCTGAAAATTCACACTCTGAATATATATATATATATATATATATATATATATCACAGCTGTCTTCATAATTTTGTCGTCCTGTCTCCGAACACACTCTGCTCTGTATATATACGTCTTGTAGGGTGATGCGTTGGGCTTGACCGCTTGTCACAACATAAGTTCTGCCAGCTCTGAAGAAGGAAATCTATCTTCAGCAGCCACATTCACACCTGTTATAGCTTTCAATCCGAAAGAGTAAGGTTTCCTGCATTATCTATGTTCCCGCAGTAAATTATCCTCCTAGACGTGCACTGTTGGCAGTCGTCGATCTTGGTTGGTGACCCTAATATAAATTTATGGCACAGCTTAGACGAATTTGTGGGGAGGGAATTCCTTCACGTTCCCTCCCCAGGCTTAAAAGTGGGGAGGGAATTCCCTCCTTTCCCTCCCCGGGATTTACGGCCCTGCGTAGGCGTGTTTCCGGCGCTCAGCGGAGACCCGTAAGTGTTATCGCACGAGACGATACGCGCTTTCCATTCGGTCAGCAAAGTCTTGCTCGTAGGCCGAGTATGTGGCAGCGCCACAATCATCATCCGGGGTCTCCCGTAGACAAGGTCGATCGGAGCCCTTGTCTCCAGACCGAACGTCAAGAAGTTCGGGGTATAGCCCGTAACTTCATGCGGCGACGCCCGATAGGCGTAAACCACGCGAATCGGTACGCACGGCGCGCACACCCGCTAACATTGCTGGTGTGTCCGAGTTAATTTTGCAGTCAAGACGATGACCAGCTTACAAGCAAATCTTCCCGGGAAATTAAGCGCGAAACAGGCATTTCCAGAAGCACCGTAAGACGTATTGCAAAAGATGATCTAAAGTTGAAGATTTTCGTCGGCGTGAAGTCCAGCAGCTGTCAGACTCTGACGAAAAGAAACGGCTGGAAGCATGCAAGCGTCTGAAGCAGCGCATGGCTGTTGATTAGAGTGAAAGGACATGTTTTTGCGATGAGAAGATATTCACGGTACAGACTCCTACAAACACCCAACATGATCGCATCTATGCTCGTGTTTACAAAAAACGAGATGTGACACCTGGACGGATGCTGAAAGGAAGAAAACATTTATCGCAAAGTGTCATGGTGTCTGTTGCGGTTTAGAAGTTGGGCAGAACGGCCTTTTATGAAACTGCGGGTGCTAAAGTGAACAGTGTTTACTATTGTCAGAAAGTTATGAAGAATGGATTATTACCTGACATTCGTCGTCGGTCCGGTGCAGATTATATCTTTCAATTGGGCGGTGCACCTGGGCACCAATCACGTCACACTGTCGTCTATTTGACTGAAAACGTTCCGGAGTTCATCGAGCCCGACAATTGGCCTTCCAATTGTCCTGATCTTAATCCGGTAGATTATTGGATCTGGGGATATTTGCGACAGAAGATCCGTAACATTCAACATCTCAAAGAGGTCATCGTTAGCTGCTGGTCAGATATCAGTCAGCAGTTCATTGACGGTGCTATTGACCAGTGGTCTCGTCGAATAGCTGATGTTGTTGCAGCACGTGTAGACATATTGAATATTCATTTGATTAGAAAAGACTGCAACATACTATATCCAAATTAATAAATTTTGCTGTGCAGTACAAATTTCTGGCTATATGGTTTCATTTTTGTGTGCAGTTACTGTTAAAATTGTCATGATTTTTTTATTAGCTAGTTACTGCAAAAACGACGATTTTTTCAATGTCACGATCTACATCATGAAGGCTAAAGCTACAATAGCAAATGTGTTTGAATCTTAATACTAGTTCAGTTGTCGATTGTCGTTGAAGAGTTGACGTTAATAAGAATTTGAACAGTTGAAACGTCCTCTTCGTCCTCTTCGTGTCGTTCTTCTCATCGATCAACGCGGACAGGAGAAAGGCGGGAGGATCCCTACTCGCCATCAAGGGTATTAGACGAAGAAGAAGTCCTTCAAGCTGATCACTGCCGAGCCGGAAGAGACAGTGGTTCGTTGCATCCACAGAAGGGCGGTTCGCCACAATAGCCAAGTCTCAATAAGTATATCTGAATAGCAATGTTCAAAATAACAGTAAAAATGAAAACCTTACCTACAAGAAACACATTTAATAGACTTAACTGACTCATCGAAGCTAAGTGAACATAATTGACAGCTGAACAATGAACCCTAGGCATTCAGTCAGAAAAAGGAAAAAAACAGATGGTACAGACAAAACCACTGTGGTGATAAGCAAACTGAGTTAATTGTTAACTTTGAAATGGTCTTAGCTAGGTGGGATTAAAACATATATCATCACTGAGACTTCGTTCATGGGCTTGATAAGAGAACTTCAATATTCTCAATACGAGAAGGCTGCCGAAGTGCGATAGGCTGTCACACCTCCCGGGAAGAAATAAAGCTCTGCTGGTTTCTTCGTTGGAGTAGTTTTAAAAAAACCTGGCAGAGGTTTGGCTAAACGGTCTTCACTTCAGATGAATCGTTTTTTATAGCACCTTCTTAAGCAAGACGAAGGAATTTCGTTTTCAGAATCGCATGACCTTATGCTAGACCGATTGAATTCCTTCCTTGCAGTAGAGACAGTTGAAAATATTCAAAACTTCTTCTGTTTCACCGATGAGCTTAATGTAAGCCGGGAGTTTCACATTGACTTTGACACTATGTTCAACTGCAAATGACTTATCGATATCCGAATACTGTTCAGATTCTGGCATAAGACCTGGGCTTATCTTGATATCTTCTCTGTCCATTGGCTGGTCGTAGTTGTCAATAGGGCCATGTACGGTGGGTATTGTGAAGAACTACCCATTTCAACCTGACATGGATAATCGAGTTTCAATCCCTCCTGGGTCGAATGTAGGCATGGGTTCCCTGCCAAGAGGCCGATTGCATCCGCGTTCCCCGATCAAACGGAGACTCATGACCACGTGGCCCAATTCTCAAGCACATGAACTCAAATGATATATGGGTTTTATATGTAAGCCCATATATAGATTACTGTCATAATATTCAACCTGTATATATATCTTCAACGTATACTCTGGACCACTTTCAATGGCCTCCTTGGCCGTCGGAAGGCTGAGTCTGCTCTACCGTTCTCTGCAGATGCGTTTCTGGAACGTTTTTCGGCAAAAATCTCATCCATTCGGAGTGCTACTGCGGATTCCTCTCCACCTGCGTTCTCTACTACGGACTGCCGGCTTTCTGCTCTTCATGAGATTTCTAGCGTCGAGCTGCGTCAACTGATACTCGCCTCCGTGCCTAAGACGTGTGAGTTAGATCCTGCGCCAACGTTTCTCGTGCAGGAACTAATTGATGATCTCCTGCCTTTCCTCACGATCCTGTGCAACCGATCGATCAGTGAAGCATGCCTACCTGCTTCTCAGAAACGATCGGTTCTTCTGCCAACCTTGAAGCGAGATGGTCTGGATGTGAACGATCCGGCTAACTATCGACCTATTGCCAATGTAACTTTTCTGTCTAAAATTCTAGAGCGCATTGTTTCTAATCAGCTGATTGCATATTTAGATGTGAATGAGCTGATCCCTCAACAGCAGTCTGGTTTCCGCAGGAATCACTCCACGGAAACCCTTCTGCTCCGGCTTCTGTCTGACTTCTATAGCGCTATGGACCTTGGCCAGGTTACACTCTTAGCTCTTTTCGATGTTAGCTCTGCCTTTGATTCTGTGGACCACTCCATCCTTCTTCAGCGCCTCTCTACTTCCTTTGGATTGGTTGACCAGCCTTTAGAATGGCTTCGATCCTTTCTATCTGAACGCACAAACTGTGCAGTTGTTGGCTCCTCTAGGTCCCTTTGGGTCCCCGCCCCTTTTGGTGTGCCCCAGGGCTCCGTCCTAGGTCCTCTTTTGTATCTTCTGTATACGGCTGATCTCTGTCCTCTGCTGACGTCTCAGGGGCTTCTGCACCAGCTCTTTGCAGGTGATGTCCAAGCTTACATCCATTCCCATCCATCAGACTCAGTCGCTACTGTACACCAGATGTGCCTAACGATAGATGTTCTTTCCTCTTGGATGGCCTCAAATAGACTTCTCCTAAATCCTTTCAAGACTCAGTTTATCTGGCTAGGTGGCAGTCGGCAACTGGATGGTATTGATTTGCTCCAGCTTACTCGGGTCTTTCCTGATATAACTTTTTCCCTAACGGTTCGTGACCTGGGCCTCGCCCTTGACCAAGAACTTAGTCTTTCTCAACATGTGAACTTGATCTGTCGAAGCTGTTACTATCAGCTTCGCCAGCTCCGAGTAGTTTCTCGCTCTCTTTCTCATGACGCACTAGTGGTTCTTGTGCATGCCTTCGTTACTAGTCGAATTGACCACTGTTGCTCGATCCTCGTTGGCCTCCCTCTTGGGGTTCTGGGGCGACTAGATCGAGTTCTGCGCTCAGCTGCTCGGCTTATTGGGCGAATTCCCAAATTCGGCTCTGTCTCTGCCTACATGCGCGATGTGTTACACTGGCTGCCTGTGGCCCAACGGATATCATACCGTATTGCTTCTTTGGTTTCACGCAGCATCCTTGGCTGTGCTCCATCTTACCTGCGCAACCTCTGCCGCCCAGTGTCCGACGTTGTAGCGCGTCGGGCGCTTCGCTCTGCGACGACGGGGCAACTCCTAGTTCCGCGGGCTCGCTTGACTGCTAGGCAACGCCGAGCTTTCTCGGTTGCAGGCCCCTCCATCTGGAATGACCTGCCATCGGAGCTGCGCTTGCTACCTTTGATCAGTCAAACTAGGTTTTATAAATCACTTAAGTCTTTTTACTTTTGCCGTGGCTGGGCTGGGAGCGCCTCTGAGTAGATTTCTTGAAGGGGCGCTATATAAATTTCCAGAATGAATGAATGAATGAATACGTCAATGCTATTGCTGTTCGGTGAGGTTGTCATTGGGTAGGCTAAAATCCTTTATGACATCCTGTATATCATATCAGTAAGCTACGTCATAGAATCCTCATCCTCTAGGCAGACGACACCAAACTCTACAACATATATTCTTCTCCACAAGCTCTCTTTCCAGTTTCCACCTCCGTGCACAATTGCTCAACGCAGTTAACCTGATCTCTCAAAGGATGTCAGCTTCCTCTGCATTAACCCTTCCAAAGCAGAATTCATAATCCTAGGCCTTTCTAATCAAATCAAGAAAATCCCTGACCCTTCCATACACCTATCCACTAACTCTTTATCTCTCATTCTCACCTCCGACTCCTCTGTTCGCAATCTTGGTATTACTTTTGATCCACATCTCTCCTTCTCTAACCACATCTCCAACCTCTCGCGCTCCTGCTTCATGCACATTCGTGACCTCCGTTGCATCCGGACCATGCTCGACTTTAAAACTGCCTCCACCATTGCTACATCCATTGTCCACTCAAACTAGCTCGATTACTTCAATTCCCTCTTCCTCAACCTTGAATCCACTCAACTAAAGCATCTGCAGCTTATTCAAAACGCACTAGTCCGATCTGTTCACAGAATGCCCACGCATCATCATTCATCCCATCTTTAAATCACTTCACTCGCTAAAATCTAAGAGCGAATCCACTTCAAAGTCCAATTATTAATCTACAACTCGCCACAATACTCTCAGCCCAAATATCTTCTCGAACTCTTCACCATCCAGTCAACCCTCTGTACCCAATCGGTACCCCGTCAAAATCACCAACGACCAAAATAGCCCCCCGACCATCGAGCATGGAACATTCGAACATCGAATAAAGCTTTAAAACTTTTACGACGAGCTGCATTGGTTTCCCAGTTTCTTTTAGAACACGCTCGTCGCTAAAGTTTAACGATATTCCGGTATGAAATAAAATAACAACGGGCGCATGCACCGACTGCAAAGAGGTCGTCCCACAGGTCATTCATTCATTCATTCATTCACTCATTCATTCATTCATTCATTCATTCAAGTATTTATAATTATAGCAATAGTGCACCTCTTCAAGGAAACGACTAAGAGGTGCTCCAGACTCCAGCACGGTCATAAAGAACAGCTTTCAAGCTCTTGTAGAATGGGTCCGATAGTGACCTAGGGAACAGGCGCAGCTTCAGCGGAGGACATTCCATACCGCCGGGCCTGCCACAGAAAAGCACGACTTTGCGTGATATAGGTACTGAAAAACGGGACTGAGAGTACCCCTTACCCGCTGAGCGTAGGGAGCGACTTCTCCGAGAACCCGACACAGGCCGATAAAGGTCAAGTAGGTTGGCTAGAGCGAGGCCTAACTGGCATCGCCATACCAAGGAGGCGACTCTGTAGGCCTATTCTATACGCTGACGGACACGGAGCCAGTGCAGGATTTCCAGCATGTAATTTGACACGTGACTGAATGTGATTATTTGGCCGATAAGTCGCGCTGCAGAGCGTAGAATACGGCCAAGGCAGGCCAGCCGTATAGATAGTAAGCCAGAAAATAAAGGGATAGGCAACAGTCGAGGCGAGCTGACTCAGCTGAGACGAAAGCATGCACAAGTGTAGTTGCAGCGCCAGTTAAGAGAGAGAGAGAGCGACAGTGCGAAGTTGGCGCAATTGATAGAAGCAATCGCATGGCCGTGTTACGGCGCCATACAAATTGTCGTATTTATTATTATTATTATTATTATTATTATTATTATTATTATTATTATTATTATTATTATTATTATTATAATTATTATTATTATTATTATTTGGCGAGGACACTGTGAGATAGCCTCGCCGCCAGGGTATATAGATTATAGAGGTAGGCCCTGTAGGCCTGTACAGATAGAATAATCATATAAGGGGCGCTAGATTTTGAACGAAGCTACCGAATAAAGGAAAGTTCTAATTATAGAGCGTGACATTTATTGTAGATTTAAAAAAATTGTTAGTAGTAACATTAATGCTAACATTAAACATTTGAGCTATTTCGAGCTGTTTTGGCGAATTTGACGGGGCTACTTTGATTGTTGGCGATTTTGACGGGGCTATTTTAGTCATTGGCGATTTTGACGGAGCTATTTTTGACGGGATATTTTGGCGGGTCACCGTACCCGATCATATTTCTGTTTCAGTCTCTATCGACCCCCTGACCAGTGATCACTACTCATCTCAAGTTCGCCAACCGAGCAATATCCCACACTTCAATCCGTCTCTGGAACGATCTGCCTCCTGAATTCCGCAAATTATCGGTCCCTCCATGCATCGTCATTGCCAATCACCATTTATACTGTGGCCAATCACCCAGCATCATATGCCTCAGGCTCCTCTATCTATCACTCCTCGGGCTTTCCACTCAAAACTCATACCCCGACTCATCTAATCCTCCGCCATACAATTCTCGACCTAAATGACACCACCCTAGCAGCTACTCTGCCTCCTGTGACCCTCTGGCAGCCGGACACGGACCTCCTTTTGACTACCCTTTGGATGGGTTGTCCAAAGTGTAGTCAAAAGGAGGTCCGAGGTCCTGACTCGACGCAGTGCTTGCGCCTTGCTTTCAAGTGGCGCTTTAGACATTTGGAGTTTACAATTACGACTACGATATAATTTATTACAGTATCTATAGTGTTCAGAACCCAGGAGCTGAGAAAGTAAGGCATTGTTACAATGGTCACAATGGTGGAGGACATTTATGTTGCTGAATTTCTGATGACCATCCACAACGGAGCCAATTTGAAGGTTACCTGTAGCTCGATTTTCTACTATTCGCTGAGTTTGTACATACATGTATTAAGGTATAATATTTAAGTGTCCCGTCGTAAAGGCTTTAAGCTACCCCTTTCAAGCTACCTCGCGGAAATCTGAAATCGATTTCATGTTACCCTCGGGGGTAGTCTGAAACTGATTTCATAATACACCTGCACTGTTCACATTATCCGTTTCTGATTTAGCTAAAACGATAAATTATTATGCTTACAACTCATGGTACGCGTTTGTTGAATAAAACACGTGCAACAAGATTGAAAGCGGGTCTCAATATTTGAAGAAATACAAAAGTCACAAAACTGTGAATTGTATTAAAACCATTCATACACTCGCTCAAAGTACATGACATAAGCTATTAGCTAACGCTAATCTTGACCCTAACCCTATATCCTATGCGCCAACCCTCTACCCTAAACTCTTACCATAAAGTTTTTACAATAACATAAATAAATAGATAAATAGTTTGAGTGGTAACCTGAAATCTTAGAGGTAAGATGAAATCTGCTTCAAGCTAACCTCGGGGTTACTTGAACTCGATTTAATCCTACCCAGGGTAATCTGAAATCGGTTTCAAGTTACTGTGGGTAAGGTGAAGTAGGGTTAATACCGGGTTTTTCGTGAGTGTTCTGATGTTTTCAGTGCATGTTTTTGTTCTTTTCATTTTGGCTTTAATGCTTATTTCAATAGAATTGTAGCAAAATCTTAAGATAAATTGCTAAAACTTTTTGTTTCTTTTTTAAAATTTTAGTTCACGTATTCTGGGAACAGGCTAAACTAGGCCTAGTATAGTTTTCTCTTGAACTCTTGCAGAATAAGCTATCTTAATATTTTTTTCTGCTTAAGGTTTGAACATTGTCAAGAGTAGGCCTATAATTCTTGTATGAATAAGTGTTATCTACACACTTTTTAAGCCACATATCGATAGAATGTTAGCCTTATTCTTCCTTCTGGTCACTTCACAGCAGTTTACGAACTTTGACCGGCAATCGTCTAACAATGTTATTGATGAACTGCTTATTACTTGCCCTTTCTGTGTACACAATTTGGGCGCAAAAACTAACTTCACCATATTATTTCTAAGTAACTTCACCATATTATTTCTGACCATGTTCTGGCTATTATGTCAATTAGTTCACTTTCACATAGGGAACATTCATGTTACTAAAATTCATATAATATATGAGATAATTATATTATAACTAGAAGCAAAACGTTTTAGCGTTTTATCTTAAGATTTTGCTACAATTCTATTGAAACAAAGACCTGCTCTTTAAGAAGAACTCTGCATGGTTTCTAGTCGACTGGACTGCTGCACTCACTTGTGTTTGCATAACAAAGATGCGGGGGAGGTTTAATCGATTCGATGTTGTTAGAGGTCCCACCTAGGGAATGCAAACCCGGGTTTATGGTACCCGGGTTACCCGGCTTTTTTCCAAACCCGAAACCCGGGTTTGAACGCGAGTGAAACCCGGGTTCGACGGGTTTCAAAAATCGTCACTTTCACCGTCGTTCACGCTCTGAAACTCACAAATGCAGAGTAATGGAAATACAACATCATTAGTGGTTGATAACGGGTTACGTAATACTGCTTCTAACTACTTATATTTATCGGCTCATTCCATATCTTTATTGGTGACTTCGTATGAGTGTGGCTTCACGTTCACACACCAGTGACTATAATGCTAAGTTTATTGACTTATCCGAGTCGTAGCATCGAATTCGTAAATAATAGCGGTAAACTGTTTTTATTTAAATTTAGTGACTTAAGACACAAATCCAAACAGTATGTAAATCAGCAAATGTTAAGAGTGGTGTTTGGGAACATTTCGTTCGCGATTCTGTGGGCCAGGCGTCTCAATGCCAGCTAGCCTATGTAAATCGCAGCTGAAAATTGCCGGCGGTGCAACAAGAAGCATGCATAGGCTATTCATGTCCAGTCCAAGCATAAAATAAACCTGCTCAAACACAGGTCCTTGTGACAAGGACGTTGGTGACCTTTGTTGTTCAGACGAAGAAAAAGATGGTAGGCCTTCTACCATACCTGGCTTGTCCAAGCACAATCGCAGGCAGCGATGGCTCTCATGCAGCATCTACTTCAGTAGCCTATGCAAGTTCTGGTTCTGCCAAATTGGGTTGGAGAGTAATGATGACTAATAATCTTCTGAAAAATTGGGCTGGCACTGGCAGGGCTTGAAGCTGCAAAGTAGATTTTTAAAGGTGCCATTTGAGAATTCTTCTTATAGCCCTATGCAATGTTTCTTTCAGACAGAACGCACTGGAACAACGTTCCGTGAACTTTTCAAGCTGTTAAAAGAATAATTTAAATCACTTAAATTTTTAATAAAAAATTATTTAGTTAATTTAATTTAATTCCAGTGTTTTCAGTGTTTATTGATATTTAGGATGTTATAAAATAAGAGACTCAGGCTTCGGAATTCTTGCAATGTCCTCCATAATTATTGTTCTGAATTTTTCAATTCCAGAACCTGTTTTCAAGAAAAAAAACACTGCTTATATGAAACCACTTCTATCACGATTTTCCCAAAGTTTTCTTTTTATGCAAATTCTTGACTGTTGGAGAACTTTCGATTTGTACCTGCATACGACGACGTTTTTCTTTTCGCAAGAAATAGTGCAGTAATAATATTTGTCATGTAAAATTTGCAAACCTGTCCAAACCCGGGTTATCCGGGTAACCCGAGTTTTTACGGCCGCCAAACCCGAAACCCGGGTTTCGAAAAAAGGCCTCGGGTTTGCATTCCCTAGTCCCACCCTCTAGTTCCGAGCTAACTAGCGAAAAAGCTAGAGGTATGATAAAAATCTCTCTTTATTTACATGCAACGAACAATATACAAACGTATTCCATGTGAAAACCCCGTCAAACGTTGAAACGATACAGGAAAACCATTGCAGCTCCTCGTTCACATCAACATGAAAACAACGACGAATGATAGAAACACCTGGTGCGGTTTTAAACTACCTTAACTAGATACACTTGACGGTCTTAACTAAACAAAGACCTCGTCAGGCCAAAACCTTTCCCGTCAAGCTCTCTTAACTAACTGACACTGTACCAACAGTCAGATTTTTCTGTCACGTTACCTGACGTCACGCACTTCTTTAAAAGAAGATAGCGTCTCTTAGATGCAAACCGCCATTTGGACAACCCGTCCAAAGGGTAGTCAACAGGAGGTCCGAGTCCGTTTGTCAGAGGGTCACAGGAGGCAGAGTAGCTGCTAGGGCGGTGTCGTTTAGGTCGAGAATTGTATGGCGAAGGATCAGATGAGTCGGGGTATGAGTTTTGAGTGGAAAGCCCGAGGAGTGATAGATAGAGGAGCCTGAGGCAGATGATGCAGGGTGATTGGCCACAGTATAAATGGTCATTGGCATTGATGATGGAGGAACCTGACGTGCTATCCAAATTTCGATTTCATATTTGAAATCAGCATCCAAAATTTAGCTAAGATCAGACGCAAAAGCATTATGCCCGATACATTTTTAATACTTTGCTTTCACTGATAGTATGAGTTGAAAATTCACAATTTTGTAGAACTTCACCTACATGTATGCGTACCTGAAAAACCTGACGTAGGCCTACTAGCCAAATTTCAATTTCATATTGGAAATCAGCGCCAAAAATTTAGCTAAAACAGTTATTAAGTTCTGAGTAGCAAATCAAAAATATTTTGTTGTTGCCCAGTGTAATATAATTATGAGTATCCCGGTGTGGCAGGAAAGGTTGACTCTAGGCTAAAACGTACTCTAGAGTACATCATAATTATCTAGGCAAAACGTACTGTAGACTCCACCAGGCCTTGGACTCTAGATTACAAAATGCCTAAGCACACATCCGACATAAAGTACTCTATGCAGGTAAGGTGTACTCTACCCCAGATTCCGCACTGTATGCCGCGGGCATTGCGTACTCTAGTTAAGCCATAGTCTCATAGAAGTTACGTATTTAAAAATTAAAGATTTTAAAATGGTAGCGAAATTAATAGCAGCTACATTTTTAATGTTAACCATAAAAAACAACAATTAAATACTTTATGTTACTTTATAGTTTAATTTATCGGGGTGAAGCAAATTATTCATCAAATCTATCAAGTCCTACTGTAGAGTACATTATAGCCTATAAGTAGGCACAACGTAGGCCTACTCCAGAGTACATTATACCTAGGCATAACGTACTCTATACTCTAGAGATTAAATGCTCCGCTATCTCACGAATGTCTGGCAAAAGGCCCTGAATTAGTAGGTAATATTGTCCATTGACCATAACACCCGGTTCGATGAAATGGATGTTCGAACGACTGTGTGCAGAGACCCAAAAGATACCATAAAAGATTTTTGCTATCTTCTTCGGTAAACGCCATTTTGTCGGGGTTGTCGTGACGTCATTGTAATTTGGGCTAGTCCAGCTTTTTATAAGAAATAACTTATGCAGCGCTTGGCTAGATCACCAAGCGTCATTATTCTGAAGTGTAATTAAAATTGGTGGTTATCAATCATTGTTACAGACAACAGACTTGGAGATGAGAGATGGGTGATGGTCAACTGATGAATGAGCTGAGTGGAGTAGTGTAGCCTATCGATTGTTCATCGATTTTTAAAATCTGTCTAACAATTCACAAGGTATTACAGTTAGTCACCCGACTTTCTCGGTTCATTCCTCATTCCATGTGATGTTGGACTGGAATAACAAACATTTCGGAGAGTTGCTTTTCAGGTTATATTTATTCTACATTTTGCATTCACTATGCCTTGGACCAGGACAGTATGGCTTCTTTCATTAACCCTAGGGCTACCAAGCTTTTTTGTGACATCGGCTACCAAGGGGGTGGTTACAACCACCCTGGATTTCGTGTTTGGTTTCACATATCATAACTTGTAATAAAACAATGGATTCAGCATTCATTTCTGCACAGAATGGTATATTTAGTTGTACATTATGTGAATGCACCTCGAAATTACATCACTTTTAACAACGGAACCCATTAATTAGCAATATTTTATATTATTGCGTACATTTTGTACTTTTTGGATAAACAAATATAAGATTATGTGTGTTTTGAAACTAATCTATGTATAAAAGATACACACAATCATCCCTACACATGTTTATATAGTATAAATGTACATCCATACATATATATCCATACATATATATCGGTTTACGTTGTAATGCTGTATTCAGCCATTTTCACACAGATTACGCGTATTATTATTTATTTTGATCACTTCCGGTATTCAAATTATTTCAAAAGACAAAGATGTAGATATGCAAATGAAGCCCTACATTCTCTCTAAAGAATGATATCTTTGTTTCTCTTCCAGGAAGACAAATGAATACGCTACAGACAAAACACTAAGGGGGAGTGCTTCCATTCAGCCATTTTTCACTCATATTACGCGTATTATTTATTTTGATCACTTACGGTTTTCATAAGACAAAGATGTAGGCTAGGTATGCAGATGAAGCCCCTGCATTCCCTCTAAAGAATGTTATAATTATTTCTCTTCTAGGAAGAATAGTCAATAAGCTATAGTCGAAAAACTAAGGGGTGGTATCCACCCCCTCTGGTGCCTCGGGTATATCAGGTATAACTTTTGAATGGCGTGGGCTACCACCATGATGTTTACCTCAAAATGTGCGCCAATGAATCTGCTACTGCTACCTAAAATGCAAAAATTATATTCCATATGGAAAAAATTATGCATAAATACGTAGGGTAACCACCCCCCCCTTGGTAGCCCGAGGGTTAAACGAATATTGATTGATTGATTGATTGGCTCTCGCGTGTTTTCGGCAGCATCGGTGTTTTTTGCATGCAAAATTTGAATTAACTACCGAGCTCTAGGCTATACATGTAGCCTATTGTCACTTCTTTAATGTCATTCAGATCTAGGTAATCTCGTAGTTTAGGTTGGTAAATTATTTTAATGTCTTCAATGCCGCACTTGACGTTGGTAAGTAAGCAGTATACCTATGATCACGATGACTACCATCAATCCAGCTTCCATTTCATCGAAAATATTTAATAAATCCAACTTCCATTTAAAGAAAAAAATTACCGATATTCTATATAAGCAAAAAATTTCATCATTGGAATTTTTATTTAAGGAGAAAACTATTCTCAAGGATCCAGCTTCTACTTACGGAAACAATTATTTTCATCAATCCAGCTTCTATTGAATCAAAAACTTACTTTCATTAATGTAGCTGCTATTTACGGGAATAGTTATTTCTATCAATCCAGCTTCTATATTATAAGCACAGGAAAGGTTTCATCAATCCCATTCCATTTAAGGAAACAATTTGTTTCATGAATCCAGCTTCCAGTTTAATTTTACCATTTGAAATAATTTACTAACCTAAACTATGGGATTACCCAGATCTAAATTTTAGAATCCTTAATTTTATTAACTTATCCACCAGTCTATCTTTCGATTTCTTCACATATTGAATCAGAAATGGATTGCGATTACGATTTAGACTGCAGTTTCATCTGAAGTGACTATCAATATGGATTTGAGTGCATATTAAAGCGACGCCATAAACTACAAGTATCACTAGATTTAATAGAGTATTCAAGTGCAATTTACCATACGAGAGTCAAAATACTCAATAAAACAACATTTAGTGTCTTATTGTTTTGTGCTATTTTTTGTTACTAGAACATGCTAAGAAACTTCAATCAAAGTACACCCACATTGCCAATGGATTGATTCGTACTGGAGATATTGTGGCAGAGCTCTATCAAAACGAAGTACTTACAGCAAAAGAAAGGGATGATATTCAGCTACTGCTATCAACGACAGTCAGAGCCAATGAACATCTACTGAACACACTGATATCAAAAGATAGCCGAGCCTATGACTGTTTCTTAACATCTCTCAGCAACACAGACCAAACTCATATTTCAGAAATCATGAAACGAGAAGGTAATGACAAACTGTTTACACTGAAATAGCAAAATTGTAAATCAAGATCCAGTTAATAAGCCGCAGTGTTCAATAATCGTTGCACGACTTTATCCTCCATTGAGCGTAGTTCTTTTTGTACGGAGAGTGAGCTGAAGTTTTTTATTCATTGGCTTCTGCTGCGGCTACTCCCACCCATTTGCGACAATTATACTGATTAGGTTTGTACTACATAGGCCTATAATAATTCGCCGTTTAGAAAACCACATTGTAATATCTATACAAATGCTGAAAAATTATCATTTCCATTTATGTAATCTTTTAGATTGATTTCATTCAAATGGCAACTTGCCAATATAGCCGATGCGAAACTCCTTTTCTCCATATTACACAACCTCAAGCATATACTTCACCAACTCCTATCTCCGCTTCGACCCTCTCCTCTAACCAATTCAGACCTAGAGCACACAACCATACTCTCCCACCCAAAGACAACTCTCAATTTATTCCCAGATCCTTAGATAAAAATATTTACCATTTTGTTCTAAAATAAATGTTCTGATTAACTTTAGTTATCCATTGTCACTCATGTAAGCCTTTCTGCGTTTTTCTCAGATTGTTTTTCTCAGTAAAACGAATATACATTATATATCACTGGGCAACAAAATAATATTTTTTGTTTGCTACTCAGAACTTTAGAACTGTTCTTAGCTAAATTTGGGGCGCTGATTTCAAATATGAAATCGAAATTTGACTAGCACGTCAGGTTTTTAGGTACGCATAAGTGAGGTTCTACACAATTGCGAACTCTCAACTCATACTATCAGAGAAAGTAAAGTATTAAAAATGTATCGGACATTGCTTTCGCATTTGTTCTTAGTTAAAATGTGGACGCTGATTTCAAATATGAAATCAAAATTTGGCTAGCTTGTCAGGTTTTTTAGGTACGCATCATTGAGGTTCTACATAACCGCAAATTAATGCGGTACTTTTGCGGTATGAACTGTGCGATGCGTACCTCAAAAACCTGACGTACTAGCCAAATTTCAATTTCATATTTGAAATCAGCATCCAAAATTTAGTTGAGAGCAAGCACAAAAGCAAATGCCTCATACATTTTTAATACTGTGTTTTCACTGATAGTATGAGTTGAGAATCCGCAATTGTGTAGAACCTCACTTATGCGTACCTAAAAAACCTGACTTGCTAGACAAATTTCGATTTCATATTTGAAATCAGCGCCCAAAATTTAGCCAAGAACAGTTCTAAAGTTCTGAGTAGCAAACAAAAATAGTTTTTTTGTTGCCCAGTGTTAATGTAGGCGTAATACAACTGAAAGAATCCTAGAAACCTTATAACTTAAAAACTGGACGTGATAGACAAAAACGGTTTCCGGATTTGGAATCAGCATATCAAATTTAGTTAGGAACAGGTGTTAGAATCCCAGTAGCAAAATGCTTGTTGACCAGTGAATTATTAGTTGGGTCAATCTACCAAAAAAACCATCTAACCCTAAAAAAATTGAAAAAAAGGTTTCTCAAAGCAATCTGGTACCATTTTTGATGCTTATTAACATAGTATAAGTCTCCTTTGATCTGACCATCGGAAAAGGGTCATTTTCAAGATGGCGTCCAAGATGGCTGCCTGGAAATAAAATTGTCTATATCTCAGCCTAGAAAATTGATACAAAAGGTTTCTCAACGGAATCTGGTATCATTTGTAATGCTTATTGACATAGTAAAGTCTCCTCTATTCTGACCATCGGAAAAGGATCATTTTCAAGATGGCGTCCAAGATGGCTGCCTAGAACTAAAATTGTCTATATCTCAGCCTAGAAAATTGATACAAAAGTTTTCTCAACGGAATCTGGTACCATTCGGCATGCCTATAAACATAGTAAAGTCTCCTCTTCTCTGACCATCGGAACAGGGTCATTTTCAAGATGGCGTCCAAGATGGCTGCCTGGAGCAAAAATTCTCTGTATCTCAAGAGCTATTGAATCTAGAAAGGTGTCTAACCATAGGTTTTATTGCCCATCGTTCCGCTAATCACTTGATACACGCCATTTAATTATAACATCAATAGTCATACAGTTTACAGTTACATGGCTTACACAATCAATTAGTCATCGTCATCGTCCGACTCCTCAGGAAGAAAATTCTTGTGTGGATTGTCAAAGTTTGCAACTTGGCACGATCCGAAGGCGGAATAACATGGCAATCCATTTCTTCTACACGAGCAGCGGAGTGTTCGAAACGAATTGAGGCAGTTGCAATGAATGACTTTCAAGAGAATGTCTTGAGCAGCTTTCATCGTTGATATTACTGGGACGAACCAATACTCCTGCAGGTTCCAACCCCAGTTCATGGCATCCACACCCTCTCCTTTTTCTATCCATGTCATGATCTGGTAGTAAGCTCTTCGACAATGAAGTTTATAAGCAGGTTACTTGGCATCTTAGGTTATCAATAACCTCTGTGGGCTGAATTATCTTGGTAAATGCATTGGCACATGACCGAAGGACAGTATCACGTTTTACAATCTTATGGAAAGCATTCATTTTGCCAACGCTGAATATTCGAGAAGTGGTGTCGTAATCTGTCATGGCGTGGATAAATAACACCTGAGAACAAATGTCATTTCCGACGATTTCCCGGAGATGGTTTATGTTATTGTATCTTTTGTCTTGTCAGATCTGAAGTAAAGACTTACGATGCGGCTTCACATAGTACAGGAGTAAGGCAAGGATGTCGTTGTCTTTTCCGATTAGCGTAGTTGTGTGTAGAAGAGATGTCTCCACTGGAGCCTTTACTATGTCTATGTCAGCATCGCCAGGTGCGTTGACCACTGTGGAATTCTTTTTTCTGAGCGCATCACTCACCAGCCATAGCATTTTCTGTTTATTGATAGCTCTTGACAGTAACTCTTTCTAGTACCGGACGGTGAAGTCGACGTACGACTGCGCTATTGCACCATAGCAGTCTCCTTTTTTCCACGGAATCCGATGAAGTAAGGAACCTTCATTGAAGATGTATCTCTCTGCCTCTGGTGTGAAATCTAGTAAGCCATCCCGTGCATGTTAACTGATCGCATATGCATGTTGTGGCTTATCAGCCTTTCTACAGACATTCCTGGATTCAAAGAGGGCAGGAGGGAAAAGACTGAGCTCGTAACTTATAACCTCTTCCAATGACAGTTCTCCTATTTTGTCAACTGCCAGGTAACGTTCGAACACAAGACCGGATTCAGTGGTTAGATCTGGAGCAACCGTGACAGCTGACGTTTCTCCAAGGGTTCTGACTTTATCCTTTCTTCTGAATGGGAATGTGAATGCAGGCTTTCCGACCATATTGTGTCATGACAAAGATGTTTAGCGTCGTTCTGCTCCTTTCTCCAGGCTTGGGACTGGTATTACCAGTCCCAAGCCTGGAGAAACAGGCTAACACTCCACGAACGGTTATCCCTATAACTCACTCGGGTTCTCGGTAGCTCTACCAACATTTTAATGATCCTTAGTTTTACTTTTAACTCTTCCTTTTTGATTCATTCACAGTATTATCCTCTTTGTAACCTATAACTTGTTGCGGTGTGTCAACATGTCTTTTTCATTAAACGAATATATATATATATACCAGAGTAGAGGACGTGGCGGAGTTAGACCAGTGTTTTAGTTGTCGGGGGGTTGGGGAGTTCAACCCTTCTAGTTCTTTTTCTAACCCCTCAGCTAAGTAATTGAAAAGATGCTGGGGGGGTTAGGTCTTGACCCCCCCCCGGCTGTTGCTCTGTCATCAAGTACAAAAGAATATATAGCCCAATTCCTTTACTTTTAAGTAAATTAGTTACTTACTTATTGTTATGGTTTGTGACTGAGAGTGGAGAACCAGTCTACAGAATTAAGGCGAAAGCCAATTTCTGTAACACGTTTATTTCCTTTTCCTCTTATGCTATAGTTCGAGCACATAGTTGAGGTTATTTAGTGTGTGGAGAAAGACACCTATTGCATTGAGTAGAGTTTGGAATGAGTAATTCTGATGCAGCTGATGTTTTGCTTGAATATTCTATGCTTAAAAAGAGCGATGGTTTAATGCTTGGGCAGAAATTATAGCCACTTATTACTTTGTTGGAAGTTCTACCTGTTTCATCTGCTGAGTGTGAAAGAGGATTCAGTCAGATGAATTTATGTCACACTAGTGGAAGAAACAGGCTTCTGGTGAGTTCAGTGAATGATCTGTTGATGATTGGCATCAATGGTCCACCTCTTACTGCATGGAATGTAGAAAAATATGTTATTTCTTGTCTTAAAGCTGGCAGACATGGTGCTTTGGACAAAGCCACTGGGTTACCAAAGAAAAAAGAAATTACAAAACATAGTCCAAAATTATTTTTGTAAACTACCGGGTATAGTGTAAGAATCTATGCATTATGGTTTGTGTTATTGAATTACTTTCCAAAACCAGGTGTTTTGTCTATGTGATCATGCATGGGCGTTTTTAGGGGGTGGTTTTACAGGTTCAACCCCCAAATAAATGCATTATGTTATTAAAACTAAATATGTAGAAAAATACGACCATTTCTAATGGAAAACCCCAAAAACCTAAAAGTTAAAAAAAATTGAAATTTTTTCCTGGCTACGCCCCTATGATTATGTAATTTCTTTGTTATGTCGCATAGATAAATTTAAAGAAGAAACTAAGATATCTCATGAGTCGTCATTTGTTTCATATTAACAACATTAAAATTTAATTTAGACCTGTGATCGTGTACTTTCGAAATCTGCAAAATTTTCGACCCCCCAGTTAGTTTTTGACAACTAAAACACTGAGTTAGACACCAAAAACACCTATCTCCTATCTAGGTTGAGTAGTGCTTGAGATATAGACTGTTGTAGCTCCACGCAGCCATGTTCGACACCATCTTGAAAATGGCCCTGTTCCGATGGTCAGAAAAGAGGAGACTTTAACCATATTGATAGGCATGCCAAATGGTACCAGATTCCGTTGAGAAAACTTTTGTATCCAATTTTCTAGGCTGAGATATAGACAATTTTAGTTCCAGGCAGCCATCTTGGACGCCATCTAGAAAATGACCCTTTTCCGATGGTCAGATTACTATGTCAATAAGCATTACAAATGGTACCAGATTCCGTTGAGAAACCTTTTGTATCAATTTTTAGGCTGAGATATAGACAATATTATTTCCAGGCAGCCATCTTGGACGCCATCTTGAAAATGACCCTTTTCCGATGGTCAGACTAAAGGAGACTTTTACTATGTTAATAAGCATTAAAAATGGTACCAGATTCCGTTGAGAAACCTTTTGTATCAATTTTTTAGGGTTAAACCATATATTGACCCGTCTATATCTACAACGGTGACCCGTCAAAAGCGCCTCCGACAAAAGCGCCCCGACAAAAGCGCCCCGACAAAAGCGCCCCGACAAATGCGCTCCGACAAATGCGCCCGACAAAAGCGCCCCGACAAATGCGCCACGACAAATGCGCCCGCCCCTGCCGACAAAAGCGCCCCGACAAATGCGCCCCGACAAATGCGCCCCCTGCCTGTTGAATGAGACGAAAAATGAGACACAACGATGTAAGTATGTGTGTATGTATGCATGTATATATGTATGTATGTATGTATGTATGTATGTATGTATGTATGTATGTATATATGTATGCATATATGTATGTATGTATGTATGTATGTATATATGTATGTAGGTATGTATGTATGTATGTATGTATGTATGTATGTATGTATGTATGTATGATGTATGTATGTATGTATGTGTGTAATTGAACATGTATACAGCGCCTCTTCGAGATATCTCTAAATACCTCTAAATAAACAAAAACAACCTCTTAATTTCTTGCAGGTATAATAGAACAAACTCAAGCAAGTCTATTGATATTGGGGCGCTACTGTCGGGGCGCTGCTGTCGGGGCGCATTTGTCGGTTATTTTGGGGCGCTTTTGACGGAGCGCATTTGTCGGGTTTTTTTGTGATTTTTGGCGCATTTGTCGGGGGCGCATTGGTCGGGGAGCTTTTGTCGGGGCGCTTTGTCGGGGCGCTTTTGTCACGGGCGCATTTGTCGGTGAACCATCTACAACTGTGATAGCTTACCACCAATGAAATTTTAGTAGGCCAACAATCTTCTATGGTTTCAGATAAATACCTCGATGCAGAACATTCGCTTATAATCCAAAGGAGGTACACGACACTTATTGATAATCTTGACGTTGACTGTGGGCTACTATTGGATCGTCTGCATGAAGGTGGTTTAATAACCGTCAGAGAAATGGCAGCCATAACGGCAAAGTTAACAAAACACGAGAAAAGCGAGACATTATTGGCTCTTGTCAGTAGATTCAGACCGGAAAATTTCACCAGATTTGTGCAAACACTGAAGGAATCAAGTCAGGAACACGTGGTTTGCATTCTGGCGAATAGAGAATGTAAGTATAGTAGAGAAACCTATCTTTTCCACTATTGTCGTCGCTTGTGATGATATGTTAGGCTTACCATTCATTTTATTGGTCTACTTTTGCCTTATGGCGTTAAAAGGTTAGCCCTTTTGTGACGAGAAAGGCAGTCCTCACCGATTGAGACACAGGAAATTAGCGAGATAGCACAACTTTAGCTCAATCAATCAATCAATCAATCAACTAATTAGTTTATTCTAGCTAAAGCGGAACTCCCACCCGTTTGCTACAATTATACTGCTTAGGCTTATAGGCTACTGTAATCGATAATAATTCACCGTTTAGACAACCACACTGTGACATGTATACAAATGCTGAAAAATTACCATTTCAATTTATTTAAAGTTTTAGATTGATATAATTCAAATGGCAATTGGCCAGCATTTTAAAGCAATGGCTAACAAGACACAGACCTATGCTTCCGAGCGAAACACTGAGCGCGCATTTATTAAAGAGTTCCTGCTGTGTTTTCTTGCATCGCACAACACCAAATGTGTCAGCATGAAGTGCTGACAAAAACTTACGTTGGCAGAAGGTGGGGAAGATGGATCGTAACCAGTGTCGTATTAAAAGTGAATTTACCAGTTCTAATCCATCGAAATAATTCAGAATATAAATTGAATGTTGACGGAACTATAGAAGATTGCGTTGACTATTCGTCTATTTGTTATAATCTTGATATAACAGAGCCATTAGACTATTAGTTTGGAATAATTATGACACAGAATCCTCTTACGTGCTTCCTCTGATACATTTGCATTGGTCTAGTTGATATCAGATATCACTTTTCTGCTTAATGTTGAGACAATGGCACCTCCTTACAATAGGAAGAGACAAGACGAAATGAAGACGAAATGCGTGGTGGATCGTAAAATTGGGGAGATTTATTAATAATATACGCAAATATTTACGCAGGTCCTAAAACGAAGTCGATGATTTCCACTTCCACAACAGTTGAATCGAGATTTAAGAGCAAGTATTCCGAAAAACAAGAAAAACTCCAAAGGAATTTGGAGCTTCAAGACGGTTCAACTCAGAATTTGCTCCATTCTAAAAAAAGAATGAAAGAACAACCATTTCATGTGGTAATCCATTTACATGGCATATTTTTTATCATCTCTCTGTCGCTGACCATGTTGACGGCAGTTCTCATGTCCACTCCTCAGTTTTGAGATCCGTCCTCACATTATCCATCCACATTTTTATCTGTGCTGCTCGACTCCGCTTTCCTTCCACCAGGTTGTAGAGTGTCCTGGTCGACAATTTCCCACCGTCCATCCTTGAAACCTGCCCGAACCATGTTAATCTTCTTTTTCTTATCCTTTACACCGTTCCAACTACTCAGCAGCAATCTCTAAATTCTGACACGAGAGCCCTGCGAGCTTAGGTGAATTCTCTAGGACAATGAGCTTCACACATTTAACTGCACTCTACCATAACCATCACAACAAAAGCCCTAAGAGTTCTCAATAATTATGTCAAAAGAAAATTGCTAGACATTAGCATTGCATCATTTACTGGAAATGTTTGAATTTGTACTGATTGCTGTTATGGTGATCTCATGGTGTTTGATGCTTTGTCATTAAATGGCTTACTACTTAGCTACTATTACTATTTGCATACACTTCTTAAAGCACCACAACTGTCCAAAAGCTCAACATTAACCCAAAACCTAAGAATGATTCATTCCAGATGGCCACCATATCACTGCACTTAAACTGATAGTGGGACTACATGTTTTAGAAAAGAAAATCGTTCATGACACTTGGAAGCAAGTTTGCCGATCTTCCAGATGAACTGCAGACCGAACTTTCATTGAAAGTAGCCGTATTCGGCCAGAAGGCCGTTCTTCACGCTGAGACAAGCGTGGATATTTGCTTCCGTAAGCTTTTACAAGGTAAGGGACTTTTGCTATGAACAGATGTAAAAACAATTTCGACGCAGATACCGCGCGTACTGTTTTATTTTTTATGCATAAATTAATCTATTCAAAATGTCAGTCTTTGTAAGCCTATGTCTTCTTCTTGTGGTTCTCTGCCTCTTAGGCAGGTTCAAATGTCCGACGTCGCCACTCCTCTCTTTGTTGGGCCTCTTCTTTCAGCTTCCTGTCATCGTTTGTCATCATCCAATCCAGCATCATCTGTCTTGGTCTTCCTCTTGTCTTCCTCCCTCCATTTTTCCTTCAATGACCGTTCTTAGTAGTGAGTCTCCTCTCAGCGTGTGCCCGATCCATTTCCTTTGCCTCTCTCTTATTGTGCGTATAACGACTCTTTCTTCTCCAATTATTCCCAACACTTCTTCATTTGTTATATGTTCTGTCCAGCTGATTTTTTCCATTCTTCTCCATGTCCACATTTCGAAAGCTTCCAGTCTTCTTATATCCGCTTTTCTCATTGTCCATGTCTCTGATCCATACAGCGCCACACTCCATACTAGTGTCTTTATCATTCTCATCTTCAGATTCCTGTTTAGTTTTCCTCTCAGTAATTCTCTCTCTATACAACATAACCGTATGCATTATAATAAGAATAGAATATTATTGCTAAACGATGTTAAATTATTGTTAGCCTATAGGGCATAGGCTGATTGGTTGCCTTTTTTACAATGAGATAAAAGTAATTCATATCTGATGAATAATTATTCGCTAATTATTGGATCATACAGATAACAATTCTTACAGGTTTCATCTTTCCATCCATTACTCAAACTGTTGCAGGGGCTTCTGGTTAGTTATTCGATCGTTTAATAAAAGAATATATAATCATGCTTACTTAATGTTTTTCTGTCAAAGCGTGTGTGTGTGTAATGTTAAGGTTTTATACACCACAAGACAGAATTCAGCAGAAAGCAGTCCGAAGTTGAAGATATGCGTGAAATCTTAAGACGAGTAAATAACTCTGCAGATAAACATAAGACAGAGATCCAAATTTTAGGAGAACTCCAAAAACAGAGGAATGAACTTCAAAAGGAGAAGGATGAACTTCAAAAACAGCAGAACGAACTTAAAAATCAGAGGGATAAATTTAAAAAAGAGCAGGATGAGCTTCAAAAACAGAGGAATGAGCTTAAAACGGAGAAGAAGGATATACTTAAAAAACAAAGTGGTGAAATTCAAAAAGAGAAGGATGAGCTTCAAAAACAGAGGAATGAGCTTAAAACGGAGAAGAAGGATATACTTAAAAAACAAAGTGGTGAAATTCAAAAAGAGAAGGATGAGCTTCAAAAACAGAGGAATGAGCTTAAAACGGAGAAGAAGGATATACTTAAAAAACAAAGTGGTGAAATTCAAAAAGAGAAGGATGAGCTTCAAAAACAGAGGAATGAGCTTAAAACGGACAAGGATATACTTAAAAAACAAAATGGTGAAATTCAAAAAGAGAAGGATGAGCTTCAAAAACAGAGGAATGAGCTTAAAACGGAGAAGGATATCCTTAAAAAACAAAGTGGTGAAATTCAAAAAGAGAAGGATGAGCTTCAAAAACAGATAGATGAACTTCAAAAAGAAAACGATAAACTTCGAAGACAATCAAGTGAAGCGAAAAAGCTGACGGAGAAAAATAGCAAGACTTTTGAGGATCTGCTTATGGAGAAAGGTTAGCTTAACAACATTTTAATTAATTAAGAAGGTTGTCGGCCTACTCCTTTTTAAAAGTGTCCAAACAGTCTGCATTCTAAACTCCTCTAGTCTTTTCTATTCTATGTTCATAGGCATACCCGCCCGATCGTACTCTAGCAGAACCATCAGCTGCAATCGCATTTCTTGATGCGTTTAATTCACCCTTCTTCAGTGCTCTCATCTTTTTAAACTTCTTCAACATAAGACATGCACGTGTGGCGACCCCCTTCCTATCCAGGCTTGGGTCGGGCAGTTGTGGGAAAATCTCTTTCTCAACAGACTTCTGATCCCGGGTTCGAACCCCTGGCGTTGTAATAAATATGCTGCCAGTTTCACCGGTAAGAGGTAATGAAACTCTATGGTTTTTATCTCCGAGTCTAACGCTTCTGCGCAAAGTCTTTTGCGTTGGCGCTACAGAAGTGTTTACACTTTCAACATAACTATTTACCAGGGTACCATGGCCAGGCGCTATATCCGCGGCTTCTGCTGTGGGCAGACCAATACCTCGCAGGGTATCTGGGTCCTTCTTTCCCACAACTGCACTTTCAAGAAACCGTGATCGGGTTTCCACATCTTGTAACTTACTTACCAAAGACTTAAGAATGGCGGCCTGTTCTTGTTGACTATTTATAAGCGTGTCAAGAACTCTACGCACATCGGTAGATTCATCAATTGAATGCAAGTCTTCTTCCATTTCAACATTTAATTAATTAATCTTGTCAAAATAAAACAAATTACAGAGCGATTATTCTTTGAAGCAATCCCCTCGAATCAATCTTCAATAAGGTTCAAGTATTAAAACAATGACAGACAATTATTTATATAGTGCACAGAAAACATTGATTAGATTACAAGACTTATTTAGCGCACGATCAAATAATACACAGAAACCTTTACTCAGTATTTCTAACCTTAACCGCACGGTGATTCTGCTGGCGGGCAAACACCGAAAAAAGACAGCGATCGTCCTTTCTACCAAGCGCTGGACGGCAGGCGTTGAACCTCCAACCCTCGACCCGTAAGCGGTTGACTTACACCAAACCACGAAGGTGAAGAAACACCACAAAGCCACCGGCAATGTAGAACGTCTTCGTCGCACTGCAGCAGGCGTCGAACCAACAACCCCAGGTTGATGAGCGGTTGATGTTCTCTCCCTTTGCGTTGCGCTTACTACTTAGGACTCAGCCACACAGAGCGCTGTCGCTCGCGCCACCCTTTCGCGCCAAAATCGTGGCGGGCTTTCTCACTTGCACGACTCAACTGCAGGCCGGCATGCATCGACTAACGCTGACGACGGCAAGAAATCGACTGAGCAAAATGCATGCGAGCAGACCTCCCTTTTATAGGCATCGGCTCCCGCCTAGAAAGCGCGCGCTCAGCCGGCAGCGATCAATAATTGCCGCCCTTATGCGGTGCAGGTCGACAACAGTAATTAAGGCGCCAATCTATTACGCAGTAGAAACTTATTGGCGCGAAACAGTGCCAAGCATAGTTCGGCACACACGTATGAACCCAAACACTAAATATTGAGTATAGCGCTTTTTGTAACTTCCGCAAATCGGTCCGACGGGTAAACTAAGTTATGCTGCAGTTAACTTATGCATCAGGCTCATTCTTGTTAAGCAAAACATGCTCAGATTATTGGCTAAATTACTTCTGGCCTGTCTCGCACACGCGTTTAGCTCAACCGCCGCAGTTGCGTTCAGGGTTGAAAGTTTGAATCGATGTTCAGAGTTCCTGGTCCATGTTATACTAAGGGTGTGGACTGACCGGCTGGCTCTTCGTTAGTAGATGACAGAAGATTTAGGGTCCGGGTGGATCGTGTAACCACGACTTCTGCGCAGGGCAGTAGCCGGCGAAATAGTCATAGAACCACTCTGGTTGACGGTCGATGCCCAGAAACCTAATATATCGCCATTGAATCACCGAGAGATTTCACGATTAATAATAATAATAATAATAATAATAATAATAATAATAATAATAATAATAATAATAATAATAATAATAATAATAATAATAATATTCTTTATTGAAACAAGCCGGTTGACAAACCGCAGCCAGTTACAGTGTACACTGTACAGTTATGCAATTGAAACAATTCACAAGAAGACAAATGACAGAAGACATAAATCTTAACTACTAACAGAACAGACAGCCTGCAATACACGGCGCTAATAGCAGCCTACAAAGCATGTCCGCCTACGTAACTCGATCTCGGTACCTCTCGCTTTCTATGCCAGTGTGTTATTCAATGCGCTATCGCTCCCCCGGATTGCAGAGTGCAGACGCATATGAAAATCTGGGTTCCACAATATCCAGACCGGTAGGCCCTACCACCAGTTCACCTGTTAAAGGTCGAGCAATTAATAATGCCGGTTGGGCCTTCCTGACTGTTTTGACTGAGCATCATTCAAAACGCTAGAAATTCACAGCAGACCTAGGCTAATAAAAACCCATAAAAACAATATTTGGATATAATAGGAGTCCAAGTATACGCAAAATTCCGGATATAATGAACCAATGAAGCATAAGCATCGGAGTGTTGGCTGTTGGACAAGGAGCAAACTACGAACCCACGAAGCTGTGATATCAGATATACGAATCAAATTTAAGTTCTCCTTGACGAATCAATTCCATGCACCTCGAGTTGTGATTGAGAAAGTGGTTGAGAACTTAGGAGAGTGTAAACACTCTATGAATACCGAATTAATGAATTAATGACAGGACAGACGGCGTTATTGGTCTATCGCAGACTCCCGCTTGCTTATTCTTTCTACCATCCGTCAGCCCTGTTGTTCCTTGATTCTTTAACAGAAGATTTATGATGGACAGAGGAGTGTCATATTGCCATTAACCCAGATATCTAGGTTACGCAGTTTGATAAGGCAGATCTGAGTTTACGAAAAGCCGCATCTTGCACCAAATAAGCTAACGTAACAAGCAACGAAACTATGATTATAATGATTACGACTCTTATTATTATTATCGTCATAATAATAACAATAATTATGATAACAATTATTGTCATTATTATTATTATCATTATTATTATCATTATTGTTATTATAATCATTTTCATCGTCGTCATCATCATCATCATGATTCACTTGAGTTGCACATGATGCCCCATAATTTCAATAATTAGGGATAGCATTTTTGTGAGGTGGCTGGTCTTCGTTGCTGTCGATGTTGTTGTTGTTCTTACTGTCATTATTCAAAATGTTAATTTCTGTATTCTGATATCCACTGTTTAGAACACTTGTTTTATAAAACCAAAATGATGCAGATCTATGGCCTATTTTACCTTGTAGATGGCGTGGTGGCGGAACTTAATCAGAAACTGGAGCAGGGAAGAAAGGCGGAAGAAAATGAGCATCTAAAGATCGAAATGCAAGAAATACTTAAGGATTTTTCAGGTAAAAATATATGCAAAATAATCAATATGGTCATGTATCAATGAAATAGATAAGTTTAATCTCTGGGTGAACTAAACTTATTATGAAAGTCACGAGAAGTTGCCCGACGATGATGGTTATTAGGCCTATTATTTTTTCTTACTGGTGATAAGCACTATCCCTAGGGAATTTAAAGTAGTGTAATGAGTAAACAGAGCGGGGCCCTAAAGTCAGCTACTGGAAAGAATACACACAAAGCCATGATTATGACATCCGCTGCTCAGAGAGAAGCAGCCATCCAGATGCATAAAATTTTACGTATTGGAAGTTTTGGAACATGGAATGTGAGAAGTATTCTGCAGCTGAGGAGAGAGTTAGAAAGAAAGAGAGTAGATTTGTGCGGTCTGTCGGAGTTTCGTTGAGCAGAACAAGGACATTTCAGTACATGCAATGGTCAGATTTGTCTATTCAGTTGAAGCGGAGCAGGGCCGACGAGGAGTGACATTGTGGATACACAAGAGCGCAGCAGTGGCTCTTATAATATTTAGTATCAATCAATTGTAGTTGCGATTGTAATGGAACATTTATAAAATTCTGAACTGGATGCGCTAGGACACAGGAAGCCTGTGGACTGTGGAGTGTATCCCGACTTAGACAGATATGTTGGTAAACCTCGGGAGACCACCAATTAGACGGGCAGACAGCGTGAAGTATTGACTGAAGCTTGGTAAGGTTTAGTGAAGAGAGACCCGCATAGATGGAGTTGCACTTGCCGAAGACAACCCTAGTACAAATAATTCGCATGGGCGAGAGTGGGTAACGCATGAGGGGGAGAGCGCGTGACGGATGGTACGGAGCTTACGTAGATGCTAAAGGCACGCTCTAGAGATACGATTGACATGGTCTGTAAACGAGGTAACTGGACTGCAATGTAGCGCTCAGATCGTGAATTCAGGAAAAATAGTGGATGTCTGAGAATCTAACGCGGAGAAATTCCATGTCAATCTTGGCGACTTCGGCTCGACCATGAATTGGGTTTTATCTGAATTGAGATCAGACGGTTAGAAGACATCCAAAGGTCCAGCGCCATGGTGGTCTCAGGAACCCTTTCGCAGCTGTATTATTATTATTATTATTATTATTATTATCATCATCATTATTATTATTATTATTATTATTATTATTATTATTATTATTATTATTATTATTATTATTATTATTATTATTATTATTATTATTATTATTATTATTATTATTATTATTATTATTATTATTATTATTATTATTATTATTATTATTATTATTATTATTATTATTATTATTATTATTTTATAACGCGCGCCCGGTCACACCGAAATGTGAATCTGAGGCGCGGATAGTTAGCCGCCAGGAGAAGATACAGTTAGATATCTAAGTGCTTGAAAGCCATGGAGAAATAGTGACTTTTTAGCGGCTTTTTGAAGGAAGAAAGTGAATTTGAGCTACGAAGAGAGAGGGGCAAGGGCATGGAATGCACGCGAGCCCACAACTGTTCTGCATCGTGGTTCAGCTAAAAGACCGGTACTTGATGATCGCAGGCAACGAGGAGGAATGTAAGGAGTTAGTAGTGAATGAAGGTAGGGAGGTGTGCTGGGCAGCCTGGTGCTGAGGGCTTTGTAAGTCAGACAGGCCAATTTAAATTTTATTCTGAATTCAACAAGAAGCCAATGCAGCTGATGGAGTAGAACTGAGGATCTTGTTCATAGTGAAACACGCAGCACTACGCGAGCCAAAGAGTTTTGGATGCGTTGCAGCCTGTTGAGTTCGAGGTCTGAGAGACCCGCAAAAACCGAATTAGCATAATCAAGGCGAGAGGAGACAAGGGAACAAGCTGTGATTTGTGACATATTCTTAGTCAGAGCCGACCTGATGTGACGTATTGCCCTGATGTGATAGTAACAAGATTTACAAGGGTTTGCTATGTGCGGTTGGAATGTGAGCTTACTGTCCAGGGTTACCCCAAGTGTTTTGACAGTATCTGAAAGTGGCACAGCAGTGCCTGCAAGGTCGATGCTAGAAAGTGAAGGAAGAGAACGCAGTATTGGCGTGAACCGAACAAATTTGCCTCAGACTTGTCTGGGTTTATGGGCAAACCATTTGAACAAAACCATGCATACATTGATAGATCTGATGAGAGGCACTCCTCAAGTTTTAGTTTACCAGACTGATCGGTATGTGAAAGAGCAATATGGAGCTGAGTATCATCCGCGTACTGTTGTAATTGGACTCCAAAGTGATTAGCTATACGACTGATTGGGAAAGTAAAGATTGTAAATAATTAACGACCGAGGACAGATCCATGTGGCCTTCCAGTAGCGCAAGCCGTGGATTCAGACCGAATGGTATCAATGCCCACCTGCTGATGCGGGTCATACAGGTATGAAGTTAACCAGTTTAAGGCAGTCCCAGAGACACCGAAGATTTTGGTGAGTCTTAAAAGGAGAAGCTGGTGGTCTATGGTGTCGAAGGCTGCTGAGGTCAAAGTATAGTGGGAGACAGGCTTTTCCATTGTCAATAGACGAGAAAATGTCATCCAGTGTATGGAGGAGAGCAGTTTCAGTGGAATAGCCTTCGCGATAAGCTGATTGATAAGGACTGAAGTTGGGAGAGGAAGTGATGTGTTTCTTGATACGCGTAAGAAAGAGACGTTTGAGGATCTTGGAAAAATTTTCGAGGTTGAAGATTGGTCTAAAGTTAGAAAGGTTGCTGGTGTCAATGTCAGGTATTTTAAGTAAAGACGTGACTAAAGCAGATTTGAAGCATGAGAGAAAACACCCTTCAGCAAAAGACAGGTTGGCCAAGTATGCAATAAGGTGGGAGAAATCATCGGAACAAGAAAGCATAAGTGGTGGGTCTGAAGTCCATTGGGGATGATTTAGGGACCAAGCCCTTAAGAAGATAAAAGACTTCAAAATAGGTGACAGGTGGTAAGTCATTAAAGGCAGTGCCAGAGAAATCAGAGTCGAGCAGCAGGTCGTTCCACACTAATTTGGCAGTAGGCCTACATCTAGCAATTTTATATTTGAGATTTTTAATTTTGTTTACAAAAGAGACAGCATAGGATTGCCTATGCTCGCTCGCCTATAGGTTATGAAAATGAGTTTGACTGAGCATTTCTCCATTGGCCGTGTAAAAAGAGTAGCAGGAGTGGCCGCAGTAGCAGTAGCCTTTCCAGTGCACAATGTTGGACGCTTGTACTGTTTAGCAGGGCCCGTCTTCCCATTGCCTGCAGCAGCAGCAGCAGCAGCAGCAAAAGCAAGGCAGTAGTATCCTCATTGTTTCCAAAGCTCAATGTGAGGGGTAGGCCATGTCCCTCATACCCCACCCAATAAAGCGCCTTCAGCAGAAAGATAGTAATACTCGGACTTGTTGTGGTGGGCTGAAGATCTCTTATTGTTTCAGGTGAGCTGTAACTCTCCTATTGTTTCGGGTGAGCTGTAACTTTCTATGAGTTTCAGATGATGACGTCCTTTGACCTTTTTAGATTTGAAGGCAGCACAGGAAGCCAAGGAAGTTGCTGAAAAAGCAATGGAAGAAGAACAGAAAAAAATCAAATTGATGGAAGAAGAAAAGGAACAGAGTAAAAAGGAACACTTAGAACGTCTTCTGGCAAAAGCTGAAGAGGACCAGAAGAACCAAGGTTCCGACGAGGAAAGCGGTGTATTGGAAAAACTACAGATGGTAGTAGAGGCTGTAATCATTGCTCCTGTAAAGTTAATATTTATACCAATAAAATATTTTCGTGATTTGTCATGATCGATCATTTAAGTTTTATCAAGATCCTGTTATTCCATATTGTTTGGTTAATATTGAACGTCTAATCAAATATATATACTATAATACTATACAATACAATACAAAATTTGTATTCATGTTCCTTTAATGAACATTTTTAGCGCGCATTAACAAGACAGGTCTTGCACGAGAGCTCATTTCGCTACATTCTTAGAATCTTAGTCATACGGCAAGTGAACAGATGAGTTTTTAATTTTGTTTCAAACTGAGCGACAGATGTGCACCGTCGAACTGAAGTTGGTAGACTGTTCCATTCCAAGGCTCCTGAGACGGAAAAAGCACGGTTTCAAAACTTCTGGTTTGTGCGAAGTACGGTGAAATCCCATCGCGTGGACGATCGGAGTCCTCTAGTATTGAAAACAGAACATGGCACGACCATGGATGCCATATTTGAGGGAGAGGTTGCAGAGTGAATGTGATAAATGAGGAGTCAGATTTTAAACGCGGATGGAAAGCCAGTGGAGTTTTGCAGTGTAGGCGTGATGTGATCTCTTGGACCAAGATCTTTTATTAGGCGAGCGGCAGTGTGTAGAACTGAGGATAGGGTTGCAGTGTCGATGAAGGAAGACTGGATAGGACTGAGTTGCAGTGGTCAAGGCGAGAGATGACGAGAGCTTGGATGAGGATGCGAAAGCAGGTTTCGTCGAGGCAGCATTTCAACTGCCTGATTCGGCAAAGGTGGAAATAGCATGCTCTGGCGACGGAAGAAATGTGTTGAGTCATGTTTAGGCTGCAGTCTAGCAGAACACCGAGGTCCGAATCACATCCGATGGTAGAATAGCGCAGTTTGACTCTAGATTAAGAGATTTTATTTGTTTACCATCGTCCGGTCGGCTTTGACGGTCGAACCAGATGAGTTCTGTTTTGGTGACATTTAGCTTCAGATGCATAGATGCGCACCAGGATTGAATATCACGGACGCATGACACAATTTTTATTTTGATGTTATCAAAGTTTTTGCCAGAGAGTTTTATGTAGCGCAGGGTGTCGTCAGCTCAGTTCTACACACTGCTACGGCCGATGATTCTCTCTTCTAGGGTCGTCATTACAAATGAAAGCCATGTTCTTAGAAACTTTCTACCGGAGTCACAGCTATAATCTACGAACTCGAGTCCACGGATACAAACTGCCTCCAAAGGACGAGAGGAATTTTATTCCCAGAATGCTGTATAAGAACATTTACTGACAGTATTGTGAAGCCCACAATATTAGGCCACGCTGGCTAGCCGCCTCAAAATATTGCGCATAATGCACTATTGCTTGTTGATGCTGCGGCTGTGTCAACTTGATTTTTCTTGAAATAAACGAATATGTGATGATAATGATGATGATGATGGATCATAAGGCCATGTTGTGAACCGATGTTGACAATGTTGGAGGTGTACAGTATAAAAAGAGATAAAGATACATAAAGCTGAAGTCATAAGTCTCACATGTTTTTATTCCTTTATTAGCTAATTAAGTCTTGAAGCTGTACATATATAAGAAGTCTGTTAGCATTAATTGCGTTTTCTTCTAATTTTGAAACTCTTCTAAATCGTATATTCGATCCTTACTGACTAGGATGAAGTTGCAGGTTTACGTAAGAATTTTGAACGTAGGCTATATCCGGTATTTAATAGTTTCACTATCTCTATTTTATAATAAATTATAACACGAATATAAATTATATGGTAGAATAGCGCAGTTTGACTCTATATAAATTATTTGTTTTGAAGAATTACTCTCCGTTAGCGATTAAGTAAATATAACTTTGCGTAGTTCAGAATACCGATAGCCAATTTGCAATTTCTTCTAGCGTAATATAAACCTAAGACATGCAAGTGATGTTTAGTAGGCCTATGCATTGTTTAATACCAATTTTATTGTGTATTGAAAAGAAGATAATAATGTAGGTGTGTGTGAAGAATAATGACACGCTGAAGTAGACCTATGTAGAAAGAAACTGTCATCATAACGTTGATTCCAAGAATCTGAACATTGATAATGTAGCAGTTGAGCTACATGATAGCAATTACGTAGTGTGACGTGACCGCTATTTCGCAGCGATATAATTCGAATGTCTACGTTCAGCGCTTAATATTTCCAAGAATATTTGCTGCATTATGATAACGAGTATAGCTCAACAACGTCCATTTGCCATAGACATGGCCTTCTAAACCACTAAATTCACCGTCGTGTTATGTTTTGATATGCCACAGTATGATAACAATAGTTTCGGTAGAAAGATTGATTCTGCTTGAACAAAGTGAAGATCTCTCAATAAATATGAACTACAATTATTATAAACATTTTTCATTCATGATGTTCATCACAGTGATGGTTGAACTTAGCTGGCAATAAGTAGGTCTAGACAACACATTAAATTAAGCTTTTCGTTGCCGGTGATGGTGTGTAACAGTTTGAAAATGATTTTATTATGTATAATGTGATTAGAATAAATAGACTTTGCTTTTATTTTGAATGTTGTTATTCGGATATTATTTTTAATGGTATTTTTGGTGCTTCAGTAAATGACTATTAATTAAATAAGTTTGCTTTTCTATTCAGATTAAAGTCCATTAAAATAAAATAAAAGAATTCTTTTTTCTAATAATATGAAAAAGTGCTTTTAAAAATGGCGTTAGTTTTTTGTTTCGCCCTGTATTTCAAGACTAAAGCAATACAAAAACCACACTTTTCTGCTCGCGTTCATGAACTTAAGAGCTCTGAGGACTTCATACCACAGCATATATTTATATGTTTATATTTTTGTTTGTAAAGAAAAGAACAGGCGCAGGTTCTAGTCAGTCTCGTATAGATGATAAAGACAACTGTTCAAAAACACTTCAATTATTGAGCATCGTTCATCGTGGGACTAGGAAAATCCTAATTCAACTTGCGCTCTGGAAAGAAGACGTCTACAGCGCTTCAGTGGTCACAGTGAGATGAGAGATCAAGAGAGACAGAGAAAGAGACAGAGAATAATAACAATCGTGTTTATTAATTCCAACTGACAAACCGCATTAAGATTACATGTTACAGTAATAACAGATGATACGGTAACAAGACAGTGTAAAATGAGTCGAATTTGACTGTATGACAGACATGCAAGGAGCCCATCTGTCCCACTTCTCATTTTACAGTCGCCGCCTAGGGAGTTGAAGGCCGAGTCGACCTTTTCGAGGGTAGCGAGTATCGATCCCGCTTTCCTGCTTGATGTTCCACTCTTCACGCCAGATTGTAACCATTGTTTCATCGCCCTCCCTCCCATATTAAAATAATAAAAATAAAATAGAAAGAGAGACAAAATTGATTGTTCGATTCAAGGCGAGAATAACTAGACACAGAAATTAAAATTGGCTAGTATGTTTTGGGGTAAAATATGATTGAAACCTATGATCAGTTCATTCTCTTTCTACGTCCGGTTGCACAATATTAATCTCCGTCGATCTGTCAGCCTATGTACATGCCACCCTTGCCCTTTGCTTGTCTGGTCTGATTTCTGCCTTGAAATCCTACCGAAAGTCTCTGTCAATCTCTCATTCTTTCTCTGTATTGCATAATTTTCGTTTTGCCTGTATTGAACTTTCGCTCGATGATCGGGTTTGAATTTCAAATATAATCTGATTTCTAGAATTTCAGCCAGTCTGTTACCGGTACTGTATGCATGCGAGTGTGGCTGTCCAGCTAATCTGCTGGTTGAGGTAGATATTTGATGGGGGCCAACATGACACTACGCAGTAACGCAGCAGTCCTCTATGTGGGGACCTTTCCTCCTTGTCAGGCTACTCAACGGAAGACCTGTTCTCTCTCTACGATTCAGTGATGCTTCCTCTCATCGACTCTCTCCTTCCGCTCCGTCATCATTGGATCTACTCTAGGCCACTACAGCCGTGGCTTGACTGCCAATGCCGGGCGTCGAGTCGGAATGTCAGACGGTTGGAGCGCAAATTACGACACACACGCAATTGGGACGATTTTGACCAACACCACTAGGTTCGAAGGCTCAAGAGTCTGAGGTGTCGGCGGACACCCTCAAAACATCCACAAGCTCGCGGCCATTACTGCAGCAGGTATAAATTTCAGGGGGTTACTAACAATTTGAGCGCAGCCAGGTATAAATTTCAGGGGGTTACTAACAAGGAAGGTCCACCAACGGCATCCAGACAATTTCTACCGGTTTTTAGCGCAATTTCGTAATCAAATTAGGTCTAGCAACGGCGTCCAGACACTTTGAGCGCAGCCAGGTATAAATTACTAATAAATTATCCAGACAATTTATACCGGTTTTGGCGCAGCGTGTAAAGGGGTTTTGGCGCAGCAAAGTCTAAATTTCAGGGGGCAAAAAAAAGACTTGAGCGCTTCTAGTTTTTAATTTCATAGAGGTGGAGCTGTAGGAGTTAGTGGCTTTGTAACGTCTTTGGAATCGGTCCAGCATACACAGTTCAGTGTAATGGCGATTCTGAAGCGATGAGCCGTTTTATAAACTCTGCTCGCTCTTTTTCGCGACCTTGTTTGATCAGCTCTTTTTTTAGGTCTTCGCTAACGGCTGTTCCTACAGATTTATGTCGTATTTCGTCCTTCATAACGCGATATTTTTCAATTTCTTCAAGAATCAACTTGTATTCTTCCTCGCTGACCAGATCGTCTTCCAAGGCCTTTAAAACATGACTGTGTATGGTATTGAGTTTACTGCTGGCCAGAACTCTTATGGCTTCGTGTTTTGCCGCTTTGGCCGAACATTTTCGACTGATGACAACTCCAGCAACATCGAGCAAACTGGAAAACACCGCAAAACCTTCAAGAATTAATCCAGGAATTAGTCCAACTCCTGTTACCATCAAGGCTGCTCCCCCCGCACCCGTGCCAAGTCCTAAAAGCGTACAAGTGGCGGAAGCACCATTAACCACATTCACAGCTCTGCTATATTTTTTATAGAGGGCGCTGCGAATTTCAACTTCAGATCGAAGGTAAGCTTCGAGTTCACCGATTTTTTGCAGGCGAAAGTTCTGTGGTGTCGTCTCAGGAGGGGCTAAAGTCTCTGGGAGCTTTTCATCCGAAATTATCGGATCCGTTAGCTTTGGATACAACGACATAGTTGCTATAATTCCTCTAATAATAGAGTTATATTTAACACGACATCTGGAGTTGTTAAAGAGCCTCGTTTTTTAGCCTCAATTTGAAAATTCGTTTGACTTGGAATAAAAATTATTCTAGTCGCATTAAATTGCGAACTGGAAATGTCAACTAGCCAATCAATTATGCGAACTGAAGCATCCCCGTTGGAAGCACCTGAAATCGTTAATTTCCAGAATCCACAGTCTACTGTGACAGTTTCAGCTGCGGTCTGTAAAGTGATGCAAGGAAATCGGGCGGCCGTAATTGGAAGATTTTTCCAAACGCTCGTTGACAGTGTTCCGGTGGCCGTGTAGATATCGCGGGTGTAGTAGTCCTTTGACACGAAATCGATGTCTTCCTGAGGCACAGCGGCTAACATTTCTGCGGTGGGTTTCGCGATGGTATATCCCCAGTTTGTTAGACCAACGATATCATCGAGGGTGTATTTTTGCATATTTGTTTCCCCATTTTGCCTTAGATAACCTCGAATTTTGTGGTGTGAGTCGGCCATCATACTGTTTTATACCATCTAATCCACTACTTTAAATATGTGTATATCTGGAAGTGGTGAAGTCCGACGGCGGTTGCCGCTGCACCCGCTGTTTTTTCAACGATTTGGAACCTGTAGATTTTGTATGCGCTGTTAGTGTTAATGGTAATGTCCTGCGACCACTCAGGGGCGTTTAATTGGTCGTTTGATTCGAGCAGATTTGTATATGAATAATGATTCGCTGTCTTAACGCATCCATCAAACCCCCATCTCTTAATTTTACGAACCCCCAGAGTAATCTTCCATATGCGCACGGGCGTTGGGCATTCAACCTGCAACCAACCATTAGGATATACATGGTCCAAAAGGCCCGCCAGCTGTTCACACCATTGGTAAATGCCATGTTTGGAGGAAATATATGTAAACTCGATGCTCTGAAGACAGTAAAACCTGTATAGTTATTAGTAGGGGGTATGTATGGAATGTGACCAGTATAGTTGAATGTGTTTAAGTTATTCCTAACAGAGACAACATGCTCGTCCACATACTGCCTGACAGCCGCTTCTTTTGTGTCTGTATATCTTTTTGCAAGAGCGACCTGGGCGTCTACATATTGCTTATTAGTCACATTTAACGCTCCAGATGGCACCCTGTTCAACCTTATCATGGTGCCGTTGATCATTCTTGAAACTTGTGACATACTGGCTGCATCACTGTTAGATACTGATGCACCTGTCGGGAAGTCCTGTAATTTTTTTCCCACCCATAGCTAAATCACCAGTCATGGTATCGCCGGCTTTGAGAACATGAGCGCTTCTAAGAACAGCATTTTTTTCGTCTACATATTCTTTAACGATTTCATTTTGAGCATCAACATATCGTTTGTTAGTCACATGTAGAGAATGATGGCACCGTGCTAAAATTTGTCAAAGTGTCGGAAATCATATTCGTCACTTGTGCAATGCTTGCTCCATGCTTACCGCTGTCGGTGCATCCGTCGGTAGACCTGATATATCTTCTTCCACCCATAATTAAATCGCCAGTCATGGTATCGCCAGCTTTCAGCACATGAGCGCTTCTAACAAGGTATCCTGTTCGTTTGTGTAAAGTCTGGCGGCGGAAAGTTGTTCGTTAGCATATTGTTTTGCGGCGTTGGCCTTTTCATCCGCGTATTGTCTGGCAGCGGCAAGTTTCTGGTCTGCATACAATCTGAGGGCTGTATTAAGCGCTGTATCTTTTCTTCTGCGTCTTTAACAATAACATCCTAGCGTTAGAAATATCTGTAAGGGAAAGAATTTGTTCGTCTGTGTAATCCCTTACAGCAGCGTCCTGGGCATCCACATATTGTTTGTTAGTCACATGCAACGGCATCGATGGAACTCTATTTAAGTTTGTCATGGTGTCTGTGACCACTTTTGCGACTTGGGAAATACTTGCGGCATCGCTTTGAGTCGTCGGTGCATCTGTTGGTAGACCAAATATCCTTTTCCCACCCATATCCAAATTTCCAGTCATGGTATCGCCGGCTTTGAGCACATGAAGGCTTCTGGAAATTACATCTCGCTCGTCGGCATATTGTTTAACTGCAGCAGCTTTTTCGTCTGTGTACTGTCTGGCAGCGGCTGTTTTTTGGTCTGTATACGACCTGACAGACATTCAAAGCGGTGTCTTTTTCGTCAGAATAGTCGAATTGCAGTTCCCAGCTCTAAGTCTTCCTGTCCGCATAACGCCTTGTGAGAGTTCCAATCAACTATTTCGTCTGCATGGCTCTTAGAACCAGCCGCTTGCTCGTCGGCGTACTTTACCACTTGTGCCCAGCTCACAGCATCGCTGTCAGCTTCTGGCGTGTCTGCCGTAGGAAGACCAGATATACGGTTTCCACTCATGTTTATGTTGCCAGACATAGTTCCACCGGCAAGTTGTAGATTATCCAGGTCAATTGTATCCGCATAGCCTTTCGTTGCGGCGTCAGCGTTCTCAGAAGGCGCACCAACATTTGTGATTCGATAACCACCAGATGAGAGAATTCCCATCATGGTATCGCCAACCTTGTGGACGAGCCCACCAGTGCTGAACTGCCATACTCCCCCACCTAACGTATTACTTCTACTTCGACCAAACTTATCGACCGGCATCGTGTATTACAGAAAAAAGACACATTTCTAATACAAAAAATACGATCCAATCCAACGTTTGCGTCCTTAAAAATCAAGTATTATTTCTTCAAATTTTTTCCCAGCAGCGAGCTCTTTGAGTACAAGAAGGCAAAGATGGCCACATATCACATCATTGGGACCCTGCAGCTGAAATGTTTGTGTTTTTATGGGACAATTTAAATATCGAGCCAGTTCGCGAGGCGGATCCAGCCCATAACTGTCAAAATAGACGGCTGTAGGCCCATCTTTCCAGTAAGCAATCCAGTGAGTTCCATCACCATTGTTGGAATCTAGATTAACAATTCCACACTCTTTGTCATTTACAACGGCAGGCAGACCATCTCGCATGAAAACACCACGAAAATTCGGCAGTCCTCGGGCGGCTTTCTCGAGGTCAAAGTTGCTCAGAGGTTTTAGTTTTTTTTCCCGAGGAAAAGACCCGATCCTTTGCACATCGGGCAACAACCGCCGGTAGTCTGGCGTCCGAGAAATAATCCAGAGCCACGAACCTGTGCTTCTAATTCGCGATTATGACGCTCTGCCTCTGCTTGCGCAGCCATTGCAGCCTTTTTCGCATTGACGGCTTGAGCTATCCCCGCAGCCCCGCCAGCAGCTGCTCCAGCCACAGCTATACCTTTAGCGATCAGTGGAAGGAGTGCCAGAAGTGGAAGAAAACCGCCATTTTTTGTCATATTTTTCATTTGTGTTTTGGTGAATCTCAACTCCATGCCACGACCTTTATCCAAATTTTTAGCGACACGATTAGCTTGTCCAGTCGTCAGCCCGAGGTTGTCGTCTCCAAGAAGCTGGCCATGAGTTAGCCGGATTGTAGCTTCTGAACCATTGCGGGCAGCCTTGGCAAGTGTTAATTTTTGCGCTTCAGACAGCGAAAGACCAACCGTGATGTATTTGGTTTTCATGTCGAAAAAATATGAATATTTTCTCAAACGTTTTGAAATATATCTAAAGGGTGCTATTTTTCTAATTAATAAACGACATTGAATTTGCTTCCATCCGATTCAAGTTTCAGGAGTCGATCGCTGATCAATACGGCATATGCAGTCGTATTTGCAGGAACTGCGGCGTCAAAATTCACTTTAATCTGAATATCCTGTGTAGTGGTTTTCAGGCGTTCGGATTGTCTGCGAACATCAAGAACGAAGATCGGAAAGAAATCTACGAAATCGATTGGTGTTATTTGACACGATGATTCTCGTCCATCGATTCCACAGAACTCCTCCTTGAAGTCTCGCAAAGCCTTGTAAGCTCGAGAGATTTTCTTTGCCGCGAAGTCGAGATTCATGTCAACGACGGGATAGCGGTCGCTGTTGAGCATAGCATAGATGCTGCGAACTTGTACATGATCGAAAAGTGCCGGATTCTGACGCTGGTGAGCCGTTTTTCCTGTCTGAAAAGAAACTAAAATCCAGCGGGGTTTTTCTGTTCCTGATTTCACGCTAAGACGCCACGAAAACGTCGTTGCTTGCGGTACGGAAATATTGTCGCATTGCATGGCTCGAAATGCAACTGGAACTTTAACCTTGGCCTCGATTTGTTTCATAAGCATGCTCTTGTATTCCAAAGCAGGTATAACATGTGGCATAAACCAGGATAGCTTACTCAGTGTTATTTTACCATCGATAATTGCATCGGCCTTGAAGATTGCGTCTGCATCGGCCTGTCGGCTCAGCAACAAGGAATGTTTAATTCCGTACACGACTCTGTGATAATCGTCACAAAAACCGAATAAATGGCTTAGCGGGATGACAAACGAAAAAGTGCCTATAGGATCTGGCCTAGTGATGATCATCGCTCGCCGAACCGCGAAGCCAAGATTTGCATCCGCTGCTGCTGCAGTGGTATCCTTCTGCCAGCACATATTCAGACCTTCAGCCTTGGAAAAATCGTCTCCATAGACTAACAGCCCCTTCATCGTTGTAGCTTGCCCTGGAGACGCAATGTTTTCGATTTCGGTGTTGTTTACCAGGTATCGGATCTGAGAAAACATGAAAGGAATGGCATTGTTAATAAGCGTTACCAACGTGTCTCCGGCGTAAGCAATATTAGTGGTTGATGCAAGCCTGCCCTCGACAAGAAGGTAGCTTTTTGATGGTTGAGTGAAAATGTCTTGGTTTTGAATGTCTATTTGTATGGCTTGCCCGTTATTTATGGCGGCTGGATTTTGTGATTCGTACTCGCGAAATTCGTATGATTCTATGCTATTGTCGTCAGACATCGCCGAACCGATGTCCAACATTTCGCTAGCTATATCAACTGTCGCCATTTTGTAACGCTATAAATCATCGTTAAGTTAGACTTTAATTGTTTGAGACGACTAATTTTTGCCCAAAAACAGGCCTTGACCTCTGCGATTTATAGTCTTGAAGCCAGATCCAGCAATACGGCTATTTATATCAGAAGCCGGTTGATTCGCCGCCAATTGCTTCAAAAATTCGATGCTTTTTTCGCTGAGTGCTTTTTCAAGAGGAAGAGGAAGCGCCGCCGCAGGTTTTTCAGCTGGAGGTTGAGCAGCACGGCAGCAGCGCGTCTAGCTTTTACTGAATCGATAATCTGCCTGATTGCAGATGCGCCTGCTGCACCAGCTTTAGCCACACTTCCAGCAACATTTGCAACATTCGTAATTGTGTCTTTATTTTTTGAAATAAAATTTCCAACCCGACCAAAAGCGCTGGCGATTTTTGGTATCCAGTCAAAAATTCCTCCACCAATAACCCGACGCCGCTTCGTTTTAACCCCGAGGAGAAACATGTTTCTACACGCCTCGTATATGAAATCTTATAGTTATCGTCTCACCACGAAGGTTTAATAGTTCATTGTTCTGATCTGTAAGCCAAACACGCATGCGCATAACATTTCCAGCTAGTGCCACAGGCAGGTATACGAGGTTATTCGGCGATTGTACTATCTTATAACCAGGTGAAACATCCGGAAAGAAACTGTAAACTACTGGTGCCTGGCTTCCGTTGCGGTATGAACCAGAAATGATATCGCAGTTTACAAGAATGGTGTTTACCTTGAGAATATCAACTGGATTTTCTCCCTCGAAATAGCCAGAGTGTAGCGTTTTAGGTTTGAAGCCTAGCATAGACCTGATCGTGGATAAAGCCATATTTACACGGTAGCTGGCATTTGTGATCTCTACATAAGCTCGCAGGGTGGAACTGTTAGCTCCCACCGTGATATAGTGAGATGCCGGAATCGCAGCGTTATTCCAGTGTCCATTTCGTTCGAGCTGTCTTTGAATTGCGGCATTAATCTCAGGAATCTCGTAACACCCTTCAGAAAGTCTTATCGTCTTCCATGTTGTTCCACTGTCGGCGCTGTAGACGAACTTATTGTTTGATTCATCAAGATTCGGAATAGAATTATAACTTTCAAGATTCACCAAAGAAAGTTCAAAGCGTTTTTTAGGATCGAGATGCAACGGTGGTGAAAAGTCTGTAGTAAAGTCTGTTTTATCTGAGGAAACTATAAAACTAAAGTTTTCTTTAGGGAGAGTCAAGTCTCGAATTTCTTTGAGAAGTTCTTCAACGCGTTCCATTTTGCTGGATTATTATTTGGATTATATCGTGAGCAAACTTCGGTTCAATTGTAATGCTAACTCTTTGGGAATGGCCCCAGAACGCAGCAGCTCGTCAAGAATCGCTGAAATTTCGTTGTCAACACCAGTGTTACCAGCCGTTCTGGAGGCTATAAGAGCTGTAACCTCTCTACAAGGACGTCTGGGCTGTTGTAATACTGTACAGCCGTACCTGAACCTTGAACAAGCTTGAATTTTTTGCTTTTTCGACCATGAACTGGAAGTCCAGAAAGTTGAATGAGTTTTTTAAAAGTTTCAATCGCTTGAGGGGCATACTGCTTGGTCTTAACGAAACGCTTCGTCAAAAGGCTGAACAGCGATTCATCGGCTGGAGCTTCGAAAACGAGGTTTCCACCTTTAAACGCTCTCAGAGCGCCTGCAGAAAGGGCAAGTGGATCGATTAAAAGATCGCCGAATTTGTTCCCCTTTAGCTGCAGAGGTGTGATTGGAACAGCAAAACCCTTCCCTTTTTTGGTGAGCTTGTGTCCCTCTATGAATAGTCGAAGTCGCTCTCTATAGGCCGCCAGAACTTTGATTTCCGCAGTAAACTTGTGTTTATCCTCTTTTTTCGCTTTACTTTTCTCACCACCAGGGTATAGCGATTGTACTTTTTAACATCCTCGATGATTTCTTTAATCCCTTCCACATTAGCAAAATCGAGCTCGCTCGGAGGTATAAAACCATGATTTCTGATTGTGTCAACATCGAGGCCTTTATCAGGATCGATTCGCAATGTCTGTGGGATCGGCGGTGCCTCGATCGCTGGTGTTGCATCTCCAAACAACGCTGCTAACGGGTTAAAATTAGCCTCTGCTGCAATCTGAGCTGGTAAGTTTTCCAAAGCGCCTGTAACTTTCTGCAGTTCTTTGGATGTCGCCGCCTGTGCTTCAGTTGTTGCTGTAGAAATTGGTTTGAAAAATTTAGTCGCATCGTACAACAAATCTGCTTCTCCGAGTTTTTCATCCACGAATCGCTGCCTCAATCGGTCCCTACGAGCCAAATAATCCTGAGTCAACGCGTCGCGATCTTCTTTTTTTGAAATTTTTGTCCACATCTTGACTATATCTTGACTTTATGTCAACTATATCAGGTCTTTAAATACTTGCCATGGGTTTATAGAAGCGATCGAACCCGCAGCGATACTTACCGTCATAAACTTTTGAAGTTAAATCGATGACTGCAAAACCATATGGTTGAGCCGCACACTCGCTGAAAAATTTTCGAAATTCGTCAAACGGCATGTCACCACCAACAAAAGTGTCGTGAATAGCTCTCAGATTTTTGCTGTCCTGGTTGAAAAGAATGAGTAAATTTGCATTATCGCGGATCGCTTGCTTGGGAATTCTAAAGTAATTCTGAGTTAGGTAAAAGCAGTCCGCTCCACCGTGTCTTCCCATCGTGAAATACTTTTCGATTGGCTCCTGCTTTTGAAGCATCACGTCGTCAAAGATCATGATACTACGGACATTCTTAGAAAGCGATTCGACTGGAATGATATCTTCAGAGGATGAGTGAAAAGAGGCCACTTCCTTTCCAGCAACTTTTTCCAACGCTGTAGCCCAGTCACGAAGAAATTGATATTTTTCCTGCCCTAGAGACTTTGAGTAGAGGTGCAGCCGGTCAAAGCGCAGATATCCTTTCTTGAGAAGCAGGTTGAGCAAAAGATTTGTTTTTCCACAACCGCTCGGACCGCAGATTATACATCTTATACTGGATGGAAGCAAAAAATTATGATGTCTCTTTCCATCGTCGATTTCTAGGTCAAAATTTGTTATCTCCATATAGATATAAAAATGGTTGATTTTATTCAACGAAAACAATGTATTGCCTTCGATGTAAAAGACACACCGAGACTTTAAATGAGACGAAAACGGCGTTAAAGAATGGACGATCGGCAAAAAAGGGAACCTGCGCCGTCTGTGGTATTCAGAAATTTCAATTTTTGCGATCGATTCGTGGCGGTTCGCTGTTAAATAGCGCTCTAAACGCTCTACCACTGCCTGAGATGCATTTGAGCCTTCCACCCGGAGCAGCTTCGGAAGATATTCCAGGAGGTTCGTTTCAGAACACTGGCAAATATTCCTATTGTGGACCATTTACAAAGCTCGACAAAAGGCTGACACAACGCTATCGTGGCGTTAACAAGCTCGATCGTGCTTGCCTCGATCACGATGTGGCTTATGCAGTGCAAAAAGATACAACTGGGCGAAATCGTGCAGACGATATCCTGGCTGCAGCTGCATCAAAAATTGCACTCGTTGATGAAATCCCAGAGTACGAAAAGAAGGATGCTCGACTCGTATCGGCAATAATGTCATCAAAGTCAAAAATGGGGATGGGAACGCGGCGTAAATGAAAAAAAGAAAAAAAATTTCTTCTGTGTTGGTATATAAATTTATTAAATAAAAGATGGATAAAAACCTTTCCTCGATATATTACAGCCCTAAAGGGTATTGGAGAGGCAACGCTGCAGTTACGAAATTGGCCTCAGCTGCCAAGGTTTCCGAGGCTGAAACTCGCGAATGGTTGAAGAAACAAGCAGTATGGCAAATTTATCAGCCTGTACCGCGACGAATTCCTCGTCCAAATTTCGATGAAAATAGGCCTAACGCCGTTCATCAAGCCGATCTGCTGTATCTTCCTCATGATAAAGTTCGTCGTAAAAAGTATAAATATGCTTTGACCGTGGTTGATGTCGCCTCACGATATAAAGAGGCTGAGCCTTTGGTCGATAAAAGTGCTTCTGAAGTCGCTGCCGCTTTAAGCCGAATTTATAAACGAGGTCCGTTGACTTGGCCTCGATTGCTCCAGGTCGATCCTGGCCGCGAGTTTATGGGTTCGATTAAACCGTTGCTGACGAAACACGATGTTCAAGTGAGGCGTGGAGAAGTTGGAAATCATCGTCAGCAAGGCATCGTTGAACGATTTAACCGAACTTTGGCCGAGCGTTTATTTGGCGCCCAATATGCTCAAGAATTACTCCTTGCTGCAAGAGGTTCATCAGAAAGGTCGGCCGAATGGGTTCGCCAGCTGCCTGAGGTTGTGGAAGCACTAAACAACGAAACAACGCGTTTACTTGGTATGAAGCCGGCTAAAGCGATCAAGGCCGAAAAAATAGAACAAAAACCCTCTCTTCCCGCTCGTCGTGCTGTTGGCCTGAAAGAGCCGATTCTTGGACACGATGTTCTGGTCCGTTACTTATATGCACCTGGGGAGCTCGAGGGCGGTAACAGACGGGCTACAGACCCTAACTGGTCGCTTACCATACACGCTGTTTCAAACGTTGTCCAACAAGCTGACCAGCCCGCATTGTACCATCTAGTAGATGGACCAGGCCGCGGATTTGTTCGCGAGGAATTGCTCGTGATTCCTATAGGCACGGAGCTTCCACCAGAAAGATTGCTCAGTTCCTAAAAGTTCGTTGAGATATTCCTCCGCTTCTGCTGCTATTTTTTCTTTTTCTTCAGAAATTTTGTAATGGCCGTATGCCCTTGTTTTAATCCCATCGTCCGCTATCCACTTTTTTGTGTCCAGTGGAGAAAGAGATATTTTATTTTGCTCGTACACGCCAATCTGGTGCTCGTGGCTTCGAATTACAACCTGTGTGTGCCGCATCTGTTTATGCTCAAGCAAGCATTCCTTGTACAACTCGTGATGTAGATCTTTCTTCACAACTGCTCTCTGAACACCTTTTGCCTTTCGAATCTGAGAACCGCCCGTTTGTAGGATTGAATACATCTTTGGGCGAAGTCCAACGAATTCTGCGATTGGAATTCCATTGCATTCGTCTTTGAATTTTCCAACCACTTTTTTGTTCGTGGAGTCGAAATATGGACTATCTCGAGGATATTCGCTGAGATCGTACGAAGTTTTATTGAGCAACATATCTTCGTATGGATTCGGAGTTTCCACTTCGAATAGTAAACTGTCAGTGTCGGTGTACAAAAGTTGTGCTTTTTCGCCGTACTTTGCTTTAACATCGTTATACCAGAAGTCGTACATAAGATGTTTAGACAGATCTAGAACTGCCTGGCCGACATAGACCGGTCTGTTTAACTTCAGTTTGCACTTTCTGCTATGAACTGCAGCAAGTCCGCCATTGAAAATGCGGTGGGATATATAGGCTGGATCGGCGATCAATTTTCGAAGTTTGTCCTCTTTGTAACTCGATACTAGGTCCACCCTAATTCTGCGACGCAAATTTTCCATCGTTTTCCCGAAAACTGCATTGTTGGCCAGTTTGAAGAAGTCCTTCTCAAAGTCGGATGTTGCCTTGGCTCTCAGATTTGTATTCATCTCGATATATGGAGCCATCCAGGCTTCCTGTCGAAATTTGATGGCACGATGAATTTTACTGACTCTCATGCCCAACGAATGATAGAGTTTAAGATTTCTGTAATGAACCACATATCGCTCCTTCTTTCGCAGGCTGGGCACCAACTTTACACACTCTGTGAACTTGCCTCCCAACTTGTCCACGAGTACGCGCTGATAGTCGCTCAACCAATCTTCCCAGACAGATAAGGTTTCAGGGGCTAATGGATAGTCGTTGTGGGCGTCGTGGAGATTTTCCGGATATTCAAGGTCCACTTCGAGTAAGAATCCTTCGGGGGCGTCGTCCGGTGTTGCAAGGATTTCATCTTCACTAATTTCACACCATGAAAATCCACCAACTGGCAGCATTTGTTGCATTGCCCATCCGTAAAGGTTATTCGCGTCTAGATACATAATCCAGTTGTTTGGCTTCGTGGTATCGTGGTCAGGGCATTGTGGATTGTTGGCTTTTGCAAATCTCTTGGATACCATCGAAACTCCACCTCGAAGACCTCTTTCAAAGAATAAATGCATGTCGATATCCGTCAAGAGTTCGAGTTCGACTTTTGTCTTTTTCAACAACGCGTCCCAAGCCATTCCAGGTAGACTGAAATAGTATCCTGGATCTAGCTGATAATGCTTCATCGATGTGGCTCTGAAAGTTTCGAAAACATCAGCGAGTAGAAGAACATCGGTTCGGAGATAGAGGTCGTGGTAGTCTCCCAGATTTTTACAGTCAAACTCGGTCCATACTCGTTGGGCGTGTTGGTAATCAACATCTGAAATATCTTCTCTGGTGAGTTTGCTATAGAATTCCTCTTTAGGTGGAAGCTCATTTTCTTCGAAACGATTGTAATCATGTATGTATTCATAGGGATAAACACCTTTGCGCCTCAATAAATCTAGCTTTTTACTATGGGCGGCTGTGACTTTCAGATCATCCAGTGATAGATTGCTTGACAACTTATCCAGCGAACTATTCAAGAACTGGAGACTGTCGATGAACTGCAGCTGCCCTAGGCTGAATGTCATATATTTTTCCATATTATTTGGAATGCAGGTGATTTTCTCAGCCTCATTACCACTCATTGCCTGCATAATAAGGTGGCTGTCGTAGCCCCGTAAGTTGTGGAAGACCACTGGCACTTTACACTTTTTTGGATATATGCGCAACTTTAGATTGCACTCAAAATGTGCTGCTCCTCGAAAGTTTCCAGTTATATGACAATGATCGCGAACCTTGTCTGTTTCGAGTGCATTTCCGCAGATGTGACAATTAGTAGCCTCACGGAATGATTGGTAATCAGCCGCTGTCATGACCATTTCCGCGATATCAGCCAGATTTTGTTGTATTTTAGCTAACTCACCTTGTAAGCGACGAAGGAACACTTCCACCGCATTATCACCACGATAGAGCACAGGTTCGTTGGACTGTCCATCGCTGCGGACTACTACATAGCAGAAGCTGCATGGTTTCTGTTCAGCGATTAATCGGGTGTTACTCTCTTCGAGGTCTTCATTTTTGACTGGGACATTTAGCGCTTCAAAGTCAGCATAAATGATGTATGGAACTCGCATCTGTTTGCCGTAATTCCGAAATTTGAGAATATTTTTACCTTCTTCAGGCATCACAATTTTCTGTGGTTTCTTGCTAATACCGCGGCAATCTTTGGTGTGAGAATCTAGCAGTTCTTGCCTAGAGAAGACATGGAGACAACGGCGACAAGGATGGCGCCTGTGTCCGTGATCACTATTTTTATTCAACATGCGGGCCAAGTCCTTGATCCAAACATAGTGCTGATTTTCTTCTTTGAATAGTAGTAGAAGGTCAACATTGTGGACTCTGTTCTGGTTTGATACACGAATCGGAAACAACCCCTTGTTCCACCCAAACACGCTTACCGATACGGCTAGATTCTGTCGTTCAAATTTATCGATATCTGTAACCTCTACTGGAAATTTTATTCCAGTAAAATCCAGCTTGTTGAGGTGGTTGCGATATTTAGTTGTTCTGTGAGGATTTTGTCCATGGATATATGGCTGATAAAATTGCCCATTCAAAGCAGCGGTTGTCCTCATTCTTCACATTTATGACTGTGCGAGGAGGTAGGTATTTAGGCGTTGGGAAGTAACTCTTACCTCGAAATGGTTTATATCTCGCGGTACCAATGTCTAGCGCCACAACTCGCTTCACCCTCCAACCTGACCCCTCTCTGGTAAACCCCTCTAGATGTTTTAGAATTTTGGCTTTTGTCGCCTGCACGGACTTACAAGTTTCACCTGCATTGAGAACTTCATTTGCCTTTGTCCTGAAATAAGCGGTCGTTTTAATGGTGTCGTCTGTTTTGAGTCCTAATTTTTCAAATTCAACTGTTAGCATTGCTGAGTATTTTATACCATCATGTCTAGTCAGGTCTTCATTTATAAGGGTCTCAATACTAGATTCCATTGCACTCAAGAATGATAGCGGATCGCTCTCTAATCCATGATCAAGAGGTACCACTGTGCGGTAATCTCTCAAAAACTTGTTGGCGAACTCTTTCTGTAATAAAATAGGTGGTGGCCCGCCATCCTTCTTTCAGGGGGTCAAACTCTGCCAAAAGGGCTTTACGTTTTACGCCTCTATGTTTCCGCACCGGAGGAACTGGCCTCGGGAGTAGCGGTTTCAACAAGCGTCGTTTGGTCGCCTTGGTGGCTCATCAAGAATATTCTGTTAATATTCCGGAGAGCTGGAGGCCCTCAAACTCAGCTAACAACTCTTCAATGGGTCGTTTGCTTTATCCAAAACTTATCGATGAAGCCTTGTCCATTTTTAAAAATTTAATCGCAGCTCGTTCCAACGCACGAATTCTGTATTATAATCACATCCATGCATACAGCCAAAGACGTGACTGAACACCCTAATTGCAGCTCAATGATAATAATCTTCCAATGACATTTGTTCAAAAGGGTGCTTTTTTTTTCTCAATATCTATCGATTACATATCCATGATTTAACGCCTCCACTCAGCCATTTACAAATAATCTCAATGACATTTGTTCAAAATGGATATCTTTTTTTTTCAAAAACTTATCGATGACAGCCTTGTCCAGTCCTCTTTAAAAACTTTAATCGCAGCTCGTCTCCTCGTCACGAACTCTGTATTATAACCACATCCATAGCATAAAGCCAAAGACGTTTTCACACCCTTCCCGCACTCGGTGCATGGTCTAGTTCCATTGCCCTTTCGGAGACGTGCTAGGTGCAAAAACAATAGTCGCCGATACAACTTCGACCACAGCGTTAATCTTCCAGTAACACATTCGTTTTGTCCATACATTGTTCTTGCTAATAGATATAGATGACTCTTTCAAATGATTATTTTTACACAATTATTTAATTTTATGGTTATGTAATTGCACAATCGTCCTCGTCATCGATCTAATATAAATATTTTACTCAACATCATAATACTTTAACAGAATCGAGTTTTCAATTTTATTTCAAACCCGATTATTCAACGGAAATCGATGACAGCCGTTCCCACTCTTCTCTAAAGTCACGCTGGAGCCCACCGCGGCGCTGTCTTAACTTGGCATTATAATAACCACACCGCTCACACAGCGATATTAACGTCTTTACGCCTTTCCCACACTCAGAACATGGTCTCGTTCCACCACCATTGCGAAGTTTTGCTAAATGAGCAAAACAATACTTTCCAATACATCTACGACAACAGAGAGTTGTTTTACCGAGTACTAGCCACTTACATTCGTTTTGTCCAAACATTGTAAACTTTGTATATGTTTAAGTATTCTTTTCTTCAATTGATCGATTTTTTTCAACAACAACAAAAAATTATCCTTGAGCCCAACCTCGTGGGAGGCTGCTCGGACAAGCTGTCTGTTCTGTTAGTAGTTAACTAGTTAAGATTGTTTCAATTGCATAACATGTAAATGTACAGCGCAGTGCGTTTGTCAGGCGCTAAATTAAAGAAAAGATATTATTATTATATATTATTAATATATATATATTTTCTGTTGGGGTTATACTATATATTTCTTTCAGCTGGTATATATATCCGATGTAAATGTAATGTAATTATTAATTTATATAGCGCCGCTCACAGCCGAGGCCATTCAGTAGCGCTCCCAGTGCGAGAACCCCGAGAGAAGAAATGTGACCCGTCATCACGAAATCAGTCGCTTGTCGCAAAATGTAATCATGCAGAAAACGGCAAAAATATGATGGAAACCTCAAACCGATCGAAATCGGCATTAACGCAAAAACAATTACAAAAATATATATTTAACTGAAATAATACATAACATCTTTGCTTAGATGTATCTAAATGCATATAAAACACTTTTTACTAAGAGCCCTATATCTGTTTGTACAGCAGCGTTTAAAGACAGTCTTAAAACAGCAGGACAACATCGAGAGCAGCCTTATGACCGGTCTGGTGGAGGGATTGAGGACGAGGAAGGCCGAGAATATAATCGGTTGACAACTTCCTGAAGAGCACCGGGCTCGCAGGTACTAGTCTAATGAACGCGGTTCGCGACAAGGGACGCTGGGCAGCGAGGGTCCAGTCTTGTAGCCAACCGCCGCGATGCGACGATGGCGATGTGACATGCAGTGGCGGCGCCAGAGGGGGGATAGGGGGCTTAGTCCCCCTAACTGCGGTTCAGCCATCCAAAAAGTTGGAGATCACTGAAAATCAAGGGAGGATGGGACAAAAGGGAAGGGCTTGGAGCTTTACCCCCCCAACCTGAAATCCTGGCGCCTCCACTGGTGACATGACATGATAACAGCATGTATAATGCAGGAAGTATCGCTGAAGAAATTAATATGGTACTAGCAAAGGGAAAATGTGTTGCGCTTGATGAAGACCAAGATTCCTCTATAATTATGAAGGCACGTTTTTATTTAAGCACGTAGCTGTATGGTCATAGACCTGACCGGTTACAGTGAAAAACAAGAAAAGGCTGGCGGTGCAAAAGTTAAACGTGACAACTTCCGCAAACTTCATTTTGACATATTTTTACGTACACGGGTGTACTGATTTCCGTTTAAATTGTGCTACGCCTAATAGGCCTACTTTCATACTGCCACTAGCGCCTTTCGATCTGGCTACTTACGTGTAAAAAACAAGGCACTATATTTCGTGTCTTAATAATAATAATAACAATAATTACGACAATTTATATGGCGCCGTAACACGGCCATGCCTTTAAAGGGGCCCTTACAAGACAACTAACAACAGTCGGGATAAGCTCTGGCGAACAAATGTGATTTTAGCATGGATTTAAAAGAGTCCAATGAGTCGGTCAATCGAATACCCCCCCCCCCCCCCCCCCCCCCCCCCCCCCCCCCCCGGGGGGGGGGGGGGGGGGGGGGGGGGGGGGGGGGGGGGGGGGGAAAAGAAAAAGCCGTTCCACCCGGGACCGGACGGGAAGAAAGGGTAGGCGGTCTTTGAAACGGGAGACCATCTTCGGAGGGGAACAAAAAAAAAAACCCCAAAAGTGCAAGAAATTGGCGCCCTGGGCCGCCCTTAATAAATTTTGTGGGGCCCTTACCAGCACTTTTTGCCCGGGGATTCGATCTGAAAATTTTTCCCGTGTTGGACCGAACCCCCCCCAAGATTTAAATATTAAATAAAGTTATAAAGGTAATGGGCCAGAGCTTTGCGTACTGCACCGCTCTTGAATATTCTGTAGCTCTGCGCCTAGCTTAAGTGGCACCTTGGCAATTCGGAGTTTACGATTACGATTGTATTGTATTTGAACACTTGTTATAGCACCCCTTCCAGATTCCTATTCAGAGGCGATTACAACCAACCGGCCTGTCCTGCACGGACATGGTGACGTTATGAATATCCGGAAATAGCTACTTTCTACCATCTGCGAGGAAGCGCCAATTGATTGGTAAAATCGATTGTCAATCTTCGTTCTGAATTCTACATGGACCAGTAGCTCTGAGCGTATTGTCAACAGTCAACTCTGCGGAAAAAGGGCTGTTGGCCAAGCTTTACTCGTTTTAATGTCATATTCTGTATGCCTTTACCCTCTCCTTCCTCTGACTATGAATTAGGCCCATTCAACAGAAGGCATTAAAATTTAATAGTAAGATATTATTGTATACTTGCTTAAGAATTAAGTGATATTACTGAAAACTCTGCTTAAAGTCTGTTTTGAGGTGATAGATTCTTAGCAATTGAAAACACAATGATCAGAGTCGCTTGCTGAGATTTTGTTTATTTACAAGATGTTCATATTGTTCAACACATTTAGTTTTGGACTTCGAGATCTGGTCTCAGCTTAGTGAACTGGATGGGTGTCAAAATGTTTGAGGAGTGTGCTGTAGCCAAACTTGCCAAAGCCATTTAAGCCTCAATATTTTAGTTGGAGCAACAAGTCATATGAATGAGGGAAACCAACAAGTGAAAAGAACATTGTAAAATAGTACAGAACGGCACTTGCTTAGAGTGTGAGGGATAGTATAAAGAAAAACACTATTGCCTGAATTTTTCACGGACCCGGTTCGATTCCCGCAAGGCTCCTTTGGTTTAGCTCATGCCTTCATTCCCTAGGTGGCAGCAAACGTACAATGACCTTGTGCCTTGCATGGCTGCAACTTTGTTGATATAATTATCGTCTGCAATTTGTGTTCTTGTTAATAATTTAATCGTCATAACATGCACATGTACAGCGCAGTGCGTTTGGCACGCGCTTCATTAAAGAATAAAACATTGTTATTATTATTATTATTCAGCGTAGCCTATATTCCTGCTGTCAGACCTAGTGGTAACTTGATAGCATAGGAACAACCGCTATAGTTCAATATTGTCACGTGTTGTATCAACCTTAGTGTTATTGCCATGGTGGTCAGATAACATCGTCAGTGTTCCTCGCCAGTGAAACTAAATCCTAAAAATGAAGTGATGAGTCGTACATAACAGGCTGTAGGCTATTATAAGCCAGAGCGGGACGTCAGTTCAGATCAGGAATTAGGATGTAAATGGGTTCTGTTCGGCCGACTGTAATAGGAAGTGCGATAGCTAATAGCTATGCAGTACGACTCCTATCCCCATGCCCTTATTATTATGGAGACAAGTGATAGAAAAGAGGTTTCGAAAGCGTTCTCGAGGTTTTAACTGCGGACGTTTCACTTCCTGGTTTTCTGTGCTTTGCATGTAGGCTAGGCCTACATCTTGTAACCTGGGAATGCAGAATTTATGTAGGTCTTACTTTCGACAAATCTTCCTAACTTAGGCGAATGAAAACATTTAGTTCAGGTGAGATTCTGGTTTTAATGTGGCTATTTTGAGATTCTCTAAGTTGAAGTTACATTTATAATTAACTATAGACGCGTTTATGTGGCGTTGTCAAAGCAAAAATGGCCTATATACTGACTTGTGTTGGGTGTTGGAAAACTGAGAGCTAAGAGAAATATGCTACTCGTGTGAGTTAAAATTAATCTTATATGAAGTGTGGGTATTTCCCTCCGCATTTACAGTATTTATTGCTTTTAGGTTGAAAGAATACCATGGATGCTGTCATAAGAAACCGGATGTTTTTTCTTATAACCATATCTGTTTGCGGTATTTTCGATGCCACAGGTGTAGGTAAGTAGAAATACAATTGTTTGGTGCTGAAAATCTGCTATATGTTATAAAAATTAGTTTAGTAGCGAAGGTTGTTGGTGGTACCGGTAGTAAATATTCCTTTAATATGCTTGTAAACTGGCACTATGTCCTTGGTATGGTCTGTATACGGTTGAATAGGCCTATGTCAAATTGTGACTGATTGTTTGAAATTACAAAGAAACAAGTCTTAGAGCGGTTTCGTTTCTATTACATAACAAAACCTTACGATATGGTTTTTCATCTGGCTTATTCGACGACTAAATATTATTAATAGTTACCCTTAAACTCTATAGACCTACCACTCCAATCGGCTCACTACTCAAAACTACTAAAGGCTGTTTAGTCTACCATGTATATGTATATTGTAGGCCAATGTGTGTGTAAGCTATACATGCCGACAATACCAGATATTTTCATTCGAATCCTCCTGCTCTAATTATTGATCTCTACAATTATTTCCTTCTGTTTATGGTCATGGTCAATGTTTAGACGGACAGTAACTAGCTTCTCCTAAATCCTTCTAAGTGTGGATTCGTCCAAAGGCACAATGTCAACACATCGAAAAATGTGACTGGCTGCATCTGTTTAGTTAGATTATTGCCTTTTGGTGACAAGGTTGCCAGATTTTGGAAGTGCTGGGTCGCGAAATTACGTCCAAAAATAGCCCAAAACTTGCGAGCTGAACAGCTAATTGAAAACATGAATAAATTTTTGCTAGGTACGTCAATGTACATAGGCCTACTTTATTGGTTTCGACAAGACACGTGATGAAGCCATTGACATACAAATTTAGATGGCAGATTGCGTAGTGCTTACCGTAGACTAGTCCGTACTCCCTAGAGCATGTATTTATTACTAAGCACCACCACATAAGAATAGTAGCTATTAGCAGTGACCCAGTAGCCTATTGCTGTCAATTTATGAGAATTCATAGTCGCCGTAGCGACCGCGGGACAAATATCGCGAGGTCGCGAGGACGAAAGATTTTCAGTCGCAAGCGCATTGAAAAGTAGCCCAACTCGCGCTTTTCGCGACGACCTGGCAAACCTTGTTTCTGAACGTTGGGTCGTTTTGAATGAACCAGTTCCTTCTCTGATCACGTTAAAAGTGTAGGCCTATGCAAGTAAACGCTTTTCATGTACGGAATATTTGTAGAATAAGTTATTTCGTGCCTCAAAGTGTCCTATTCTCAGGAATGATCTAGCAGCTGGTTGGACAATGATGGAAAGGCGTTGGAATAGGTAATTTATTTCACATGGATCATCCCTTGATCAATCTCTGAGACAAATTATGCTGACTATGTGTGTTGAAAGCAAACCGACATTTCCCATATCTAACAGATTTATGCATCGCAGCCTCCTCAGCTGCAGCGCCTGCTCAACTTGTTGTTAGGCCTAATCACAGGTAAGATGTGGAACAAGTATGGATCATGATGGAGGAGGAAGTCCAGAAATTTAACGACATCTTATGGCAACAAAGGCCGTTGACGTCGACAGAAATTATTTTGGCTTAGGCCTACTGATCATGGTCGTGCACTTAGCTGCCCTAAGTCAGGCAGGAATTTATCACAAATCCAAGGAACTGTTTAGAATAGAGAGCCATCGCATTGTCGGGGTATACGGTCGCTATGTAAAAACGTGTACATTTTCATCAGGTTGCTTGCCACCCGTCCGCGGAAAATCTGTGGATTATCTCGTCCATTGGATATCTGCACTTAGAAGTACTTGATAAATGATGAACTTTATGGCATGATGGTGGATTGATCGAACAAAATAATGTTAAACCCAGCTTGAAAAATAAAGCTATAATGGTCCTCTAGGCCAACTACATCTCGACTTCTATTATTTTCGTGATGTCAAAGGTCAAAGGCCCAACGTGGTGCCAAAGGTCAAGGCCCAAAGAAGACCTACAGCCACCCTCATTTCAAGAGGTTACAAGATGAAGCCGGAAGAGAACTACATCAGTCACCAGAAAGAGAATAGCATGCGGCTGTTAATCTTACCCGATACAAATAATTGCTGCATGGTAGCAGTTAAAATCAATTCCATATTTCTTCTATTTCGGTCGATCGCACATTCCTTGCTTTGTTGAGAAAGGATCCATGAGAACTGACAGAGCATCCTTTCATGTCGTAGGCAATTCCCAATTTAGGTAATCGAGAAAATTATTGCTCAATTGAAATTCAAATTACGCTATTTTGAAGCAAGCGACTTTCATGCCAAAATTTCAGGCAGGATTTAGGAAGGGTAATTCAACGGAGACGGTCTCACGCAGTCTCATCTAGGACATCTGTGACACCATTCATTCTGGTCATGTCACAATATTAGTTCTCTTGCTTCTTGGATATATGCGAAGCATTCGACGCGGTCTATCATGACATCTTAATCACGCGTTTAAGAATCTCTTATGAAATTGTAGAAGGACCGAGATTGTGGACTGGCTTTGTTCCTTCCTGTACGGGCTGAAAATGATGGCGACCATCGGCTCAGCCACCAGTTCGATTCGGTGAAACACATGACCGACTTTCTACCCTCCGTGAGGTTACAAGTGCCGAACTTCGTGCGCTTATCCCAACCTCTGTACAGAAAACGTGCGAACTGGATCCGGTGCCTACCTTTCTGGTTCTTTTCTGGTATAGGAACTCATAGATGGCATCCTCCCGTTTTTTCTCACTATAATTATATATGATGTGCAACTTCTCGATTCGTGAGGCGCAGTTGCCTGTCTCGCAGAAATAATCGATTCTGCGTAATCGTAATCGTAATCGTAATCTCCAAATTTCTAAAGCGCCACTCGAAAGCCAAGCGCAGGGCACCAGCTTATTCATGAGCGCTGCGTCTAGTCAGAAGGTTGTCCAAAAGAGTAGTCCGAGGAGGTCCGAGTCCGGTTTCCAGAGGATCAGAAGGGTCAGAGTAGCTGCTAAGGTGGGTGTCGTTTAGGTCGAGAGTTTGAAGGTAGGTGATCAGTTGAGTCGGGGTAAGAGTTCTTGAAGAGGAGAGACTTTAGTTTCGAGTGGAAAGCCTTGGCGGTGATGGATAGAGGAGCCTGATGCGGATGATGGTGGGTGATTGGAGATGATGGTTGAGGAACCGAAAAGTGCGGAATTCAGGAGGTAGGTCGTTCCAGAGACGTGGTGCAGTGTTGGATATTGCTCGGTTGGAGAACTTGAGATGAGTACACTGTTAAAAAAATCGTGGAGATCTCCACTAAAATTGGTGGTCCACAAACAACACCCTAGGGTGGAAATATTTCCACCATTATACAAAGGTGGTCCATTTCCACCTTTGACTTTAGGTGGAATATTCCATCATAACTGGGAACTTTCCATCTTATCTTAAAGGTGGAATCTACCACTCACTGATCGGTACTTTCCACCCTTCTGGAAAGGTGGAGATCTCCACTAAAGTTGGTGGTCCACAAACAACACCCTAGGGTGGAAATATTTCCACCATTATACAAAGGTGGTCCAGTTCCACCCTTGACTTTAGGTGGAATATTCCATCATAACTGGGAACTTTGCACTCTATCTG
>JACEVL010001161.1:505448-591054 GCA_020284085.1 Aporrectodea caliginosa
TTAACCACATTGAGTAGTTTGGCAATGGAGGTGGAAAAAGAGCTTGGGGAGAAGGATATGTAGAGTTGGGTGTCGTCTGCGTAGAGACGGTGGTCAACAGAGGAGGATTGTATGAGATGGCTTAATGGTGTGGTATACAGAATGAAGAGCAGTGGACCCAGGACGGAGCCTTGAGGGACACCACAAGAAAGTGGGAGGGGTTGCGAACAGTGGCTGGAGGCTTTAACAGAGAAGGATCTGGAAGACAAGTAGGACTGGAACCATTGCAGAGCAGTGCCAGAGACGCCAAACCAAGATGACAGTCGATGAAGAAGGAGGCTGTGGTCAATGGTGTCGAATGCGGCGGAGATGTCGAGGAGACAGAGGCAGGAGACTTGCTGATGGCTGACGGCAGATACCAGTTTATTGTAGAGAGAGACGAGTAGAGTTTCTGTGGAGTGGTGTTTAGTGAAGCCAGATTGGTGGGGGTTGAGCAGTGAGTTTGAAGAGAGGTAGTCATTGAGCCGGGTAAGGACAATTCGTTCAGTTAATTTTGATAGAAAGGAAAGATTTGAGATGGGACGGTAGTTAGATAGGTTTTCCTTGTCAAGATTTGCTTTTTTGAGAAGGGGAGAGACGAGAGAGTGCTTGAAAACCATAGGGAAGTTACCAGTTGAGAGCGAGAGATTGATGATTTTGGTGATTACAGGAACGAGGACAGAAGCACAGTCTTTTAGGAGAGAGGTGGGGATAGGGTCAAGTTCGCATTGCTTGTTGGGAAGAGAGTTTAGGAGGAGTGACACTTCTGTTTCAGTGGCAGGAGAGAAAATTGGGAGAGATGATTGAGAGGCAGGAGGAATAGGGTTTGGAAAGGGGAGTGAATCAGTGCTGGAGGAGTTGGAGGCTAGAAGAGATTGTAGTGTGAAGCGAAGGGATGAGATTTTGTCCGAGAAGAATGAACAGAAGGTATCAGCGATAGAGGGGGAGGGAATGGAGCTGGGTAGTGGAGAGGGAGATTTGCGATGGAGTAGAGAATTTACAGCTCTCCAGAGATGTCTTGTATTTGAGGAGCTGGATTGGATTAGCGAGGAGTAGTAGGCTACCTCTTTTTGGCAGCAGCGATCAGTTTATGGTATCTATTGGTGACAGATTTGAGGCTAGTGAGGGCTTTTGCTCTAGAAGTTGGGTCAGTAGTGCTCTGGTAGGTGTGCTCAAGGTGCCTGCGGAAGGTTTTAAAAGCTTGGAGGTAGGAGGTGAACCAAGGGTTACTGGTGTGTGAGCTGTGCTTGGTTTTGAGTGGTGCGTGGATGTCAAGGAGGTCAGAAAGTGTGGAATTGTAACAAGACAGGAGGTCGTCAAGAGAAGACGGAGGGTTAAGAACCAGTCGAGAGTGAATGATATCTTTGGTGAAGGCCTGGTAGTCAATGGACCAAATGAGACGAAATGAGTGAGTGGAAGGAGGGATCCGAGGAAAAGGCTTAATTTCAAGGTCGGCCATGATTAGGTAATGGTCGGTAATATTGAGAACAGAGTGTGATAGCTTGGGTGATAAGAGGGAGGAGGCAGAAGTGATTACAAGGTCGAGCGTGTGGTTTTTGATGTGAGTTGGGAAGTTGACATGTTGAATGAGATTTGTTGATGAGAGGAGGTTCAGAAAGTCGGATGCTAGAGAGTCAGAGGGATTGTCAACATGGATGTTGAAGTCGCCGGTGAGCAGGAATTCATTGGGGGTAGTGGCAGCGAGTGAGAGGAGAGAGCCAAATTCATCTAGGAAGACAGAGGGCTTTGAGGAATAGGCAGACGAGGTAGGAGGACGGTAGATATTGAAGACTGTTAGTAGGTCTGAGGCAAATCGGAGTGTTGTGGAGGAGCATTCGAATGAACGGAAACTGTGATGAGAGGAATTGAGGACGACAGCCGGTTCACGGACCAGGAAGGCAGTGCCACCCCAGAAATTTTTGCTGACTTTGCGGAGGAGGTAGTACGAGGAAAGTTTTGCAAGGAGTAGCCACGAGGTATGCAGTCAGAGATATGAGGGTTAGAAGATAAAGTGGATAACCAGGTTTCTTGGAGGGCAATAAGATCAGGTGGACGAGAGCAGGAAGCAAGGTCACTTAGAGCAATGGAGTTTCTGGGGTTGAGCAGAGATCGAATGTTGATAGAAAAGAGAAGGAATTTCTTGGTGGAGGACCTGGTAGCGTGGTGTAAGGAGCCTGTGATGGGACCGGGATTTGTTTCAATGTCGCCAGATAAAAGCAGGGTGAACAAGATTTGTCGGAATGTTATGGCAGATGAGTGAGACATGTGACGACGGATGAGCAGGAATGAGGCAGATGGGATGGAGTTGAAGTGCGAATATTGTGCAGTTGCCGTCGGTAGGATGGAAATGGGGCAAGAGAGAGGTGAAGGTACGATGTTAGTGGTAGATAAGGATAAGCGGATGAGCAGAAAAGGCAAGAGAATTGAGACCAACGAAGGCATTGTTGACATATAGGTCAAAGATGGCGGTTGAAATATAGGTCAAAGATGGCGGAAGGGTGAAATGGCCATGTGCGCGGCATGCGGGAAATACAAAGTTTAATCTGAGTGAGTTGCAGAGGGTTGAAGTTATTTTAGATGAGATAGGAACGATCTCACCTGATATACTGATTTAGATTGACTGAGCAGAATGTTGAGATAGAAGCGAGACCGGTGAAAAGACGGAAAAAATTAGACGTTCAACGACACAACGCTCGATCAGCTACGCTGGCGCCCTCTGCGACCGGTACTTGAAGCGGGATGGCTTAGATGTGGAAGATCCGGTGAAATATCACCCGGTCGCCAATGTAACATTCTTATCTAAAATTCTTGAACAGTGACAATCCTTCACTGGTTTGAAGCAGTTATGGAACGGACCTTGATCTTGAGTTCTGCCACTTGTGGATCAACCATTGCCCCATTGGTCAGTTAAATAGGTTATGATAATAATGTCAACGAATCAGACAAAGTCAGCTGTTGTAAAAATGAATACAAATTATATTAAATAAAATGTATGCACATCCATATTGCAGATCACCAATTGTCTGTAGTTTCATTGAATTTGATACGTAGGGCACTTTCTGAGTTCTGTATCTTATCTCACTTGGACTAGTACTGCTTAGGTCTACACTTAGTTATTATTATCGCCTAAGATAACCTCCCATGTTGATTATAGATTAGTTTCTGCGCAGATCTCACCCTCGCCGTCGAAAGTTCATCAACCAAGGCGTTCGTTGATGTCCATGGCCTGCGTGTAGAATCGATTCACGTAGCACTCTCTGTGTCGTTCTTTTCTTGTTGAAACTCGACTAACCGTTCTCCAAAACAGTTTCCTCTCGAACAACAATTAAATGTTCTTCTACAATCTACATCAACCACGTCTCATCAGCACGTCGGAATGCAGTTATTACGTTTAGCTCCCGAGTGTCACGACGCTAAATGCCAGACACTGTAACTATCTAGAGTTTACAAGTAACTTAATACAAGCACGTACATCGTTTGTGTCGTCAGATGCTTAACTCTGCGATACTCCGCACAAATGTCATACCATTCGACAGGATACTTTAACGCCTCTCACTGCCGCACTACTAACTGATCGTCCAGTCGAAATCGAAGCGTAATTTCAACCGATCAGGCGAAGATCCGCCATTAACAACTCAAATGACTTCTGCCGTCATCGAAGTTCAGCTTCGTTCTTTCCGTCTCCTCATCCTTAACGCCTCACTGAGCAGGCGTCGCAGACGACACCTTCTAGCGCTCGTAGTATTTGAATTCGTCCAATCAACGACTTCCACACCATCGTCCGTAACCACGTATCATGGTAAATATTGCCCAACTGAATCTGCTTTTGTGTTAGTGTTTTGGCTCTTTAGTACAGATCCATTAATTAAGCAGATAACATTAATTACCACTGGTAATCAAACACCTGTTTAGAGTTCAATTCAGTTTAAATCCGGCCTATCTATGTGAGCTCTGTGGCCCTGTATCTGCTCTGTCTCTAACGGGGAGCTTTTGGTCCCTCGTGCTAGCACCTCAACCTGCCAGCGTCGAGGTTTCGGAGTTGTCGGTCCTTCTGTCTGGAATGGTCTCCCGTTGGAGATACGCCTGCTACCTAGGTTGATTCGTATACGTTCTGCAGGTCCTTAAGCTTTATTTATAGGTCGTGAATACAGTCACGCCCGACGTGAGCCTATACCTGGGACTAGAATCACGCCCGCCTCGCAATTGGTCAGTGCATGTCACATGATTGTGTGTACCTGAAACGAATCGACCGATAAACATTCCCGATTGCGGTGGAAGGTTGTTCACCGTGTTTTCTAAAGACGACACTAACCCTACCCTGACCCTAACCGACCCTCACGACGCCTAATCTAACCCTAAACGACCCTCAGGACGCCTAATTTGACCATAAACGACCCCACGAATCCTAACCTGGCCGTAACCGATTCTCAAGATGTCCGCCATATCAAAATTCCACGGGAAGACAACAAATTCACCTGACAATAACGCGACGGGCGTGAATGTAGTACCGGGGATCCGCTAACGTGCCGGGCGTGAGAGGATCCACTACGTTATTTATACGTAGTGGATCCGTTCACGCCCCGGGCGTTATCGGATCCCCAGTACTACATTCACGCCCGTCGCGGTTAGGGTTAGTGTCGTCTTTAGAAAACACGGTGAACAACCTTCCACCGCAATCGGCAATGTTTATCGGTCGGTTCGTTTCAGGTACACACAATCATGTGACAGGCAATGACCAATTGCGAGGCGGGCGTGATTCTAGTCCCAGGTATAGGCTCACGTCGGGCGTGACTGTATCCACGACCTTATTTATATCACCGTGGTTGGACTGGGAGCGCTCTTGGTGTAGGGCTGTAGGCTTCTTGAAGGGACGCTATATGTACATTTTTGAAATGAATGAATGAATGACTCAGCTCTCGGGCCGCGCCTGTACATCTTATACAAGACCGATCTTACTCGACTCATAATTGCTCTGGAAGCGTGGGTTCAGCAGTAGCTGATGACGTGGAAATGTACTCTACATGCCATCCGTCTGACAGAGTTGCTTGCGTGTCTTCTACACTGGCCACTGTAGCAGAAATACAGTGCTGGATGTCTTTAAATGGGCTGTGGCTGAATCCGACAAAGACGCAGTATAGGCTATATTATCCTGAGCACGCGTCAGGCGTGATAAAAAGTTGATGATTCCCTTACTGAAACTTGCAGTCCGTCGTTCGCAGCCTGGGTGTGCACGTATTGTCTTCGAGTCTCTGCAGCATACATTCGGAAATGGTCTCAAAACGCACTTGTTTAGAACTGTTAGGCAGTCATGGGTACAGCGCTAGATGACACTGCCCCGGCATACATACGCTGTTCCAGTCTCGAGTCAGCAGAAAGGGGTCAAGCAGAGGTGACTTTGGCGGCATGGACATATTGAGTGTTCTCAGTTCAAAGTCAGATACCTAGTCAAACTGCTAGAACCTGCTGTCGATAGAGGTTCTCTGCACGCCTGTCTGCCGCATCGCTCTGCAATCTGAGTCAAACGGAGTGAGAGGACTGGACCTGATATGCGGACTGATCAGAGCGGCGGGCTGTAGAAGTGGTCTCATAAAAGTCGAACAATTCGGCTGAAGAGAATAATTATTCAGTGTCTGTAGATAATTATCCGACACAGAGCGCTCCTCACAAGGCGATGACGGAACGCCTCTCTGTCCAATTACTTCCATCCTCTTATCTCACTTAATCCCAGAGCATCATCAGATCACAGTCACTACATGCACCCCAGCAAATGTAACAACATTTTTGGATACAGCCATAACTCACTCCTGACCTAGGTAGCTGCATTGGTAAGAATGTGCGTTCAATGTTCCTCTGCACGTGCGTGTTCTTGCCGATTCGCATACCGATGGTGGTTTATTTCGGAGATTTAAATCTCGGGCTAGCACGGTCCGTACTTCGTACACAAAGACTTTAAATGGTAGGCCTACGTGTGACATCCAGTAAACTGAGCAGAGGCGATGATCAATTACCTCACCCTATCAATTCATTTCAAAATGAGCAGGGTCGAGACCAACCGATCGCTAAACATACCGCAACACAACCGCTCACCCGATACACCACCGCTTAGGATTGCTATCGTAAAGGTGGAATGATCCTCCAGTTATTGGTGGAATGCTTCGGCAGGCCAATACAACAGTAAATGTGCAGGCAAGTCTATTCCTAAGTTCAGTTGCATTCAGCTTCACTGCGTTCCCTGTTAGCTAAAACAGCCGAATAATTATTACAGTGAGTGGAATTGCTTAATTGCTAGATTCACCGGTATGAATAAACTGTTGATTAATTAAACTTAATTTTAAATAAAGTGATATTTTCGAAGACAATTTTTTAAATGATATTTTGTTATTGAACTTAAAGTACTGTAAGACCTGGACTTAAAAGCTATCAACGGTTTCATAGTATACTTCAGTTCCCGAAGTCAGTGTTAAGGTGGCACAGCCCAAAAATCAATCAAAATTACTTACTGGATGCATTTCTGATAAGGCTGACGAAGGGGGGGCAGAGGGGCAACCGTCCCCGGGCGCAGCACAAGGGGCGCAAAATTAGCTTTCAGTAGTACACAGTACTATGACAAGAACGATTAAAAGCCAACAAGAAAATTATAAAGAAGCGCAGTCATCAACTCTTGACCCTGGGCGCTGAAACCCTTCGTTACGCCACTGGGCTGACGAAACTGAAGTCGAGTTACATACTTTTATCTGCTATAAATCTGTAAGTGTACCGAATTGTTAAATTTCTCTTGTTTTAGAGGCTTCCGCTGACATACATTTGGGATGCTATGAGGAAATTGGAACTGATGAAGTATTTGTACGTGCAACAGCAACTAGTATCACAGACTTGAACAGTTTGGCGCCAGATGGATGTAGAGAGAGATGTAGAAAAGACCTGAGTTATTCCTTTGCTGGACTGTGGATTGGTATTTTTTCATATAAATTCATAAGAAATACAAAAGACATTCAAACAAAAGTAAAGTATCAAGCATGATATGAAAAGACTAGTTTTTCAAACCTCAATACGGTGGAATGTTTGGGATTTCAGTCTCTTGGTGCAAAATGGCATGTGAAAGTTTGGAACTAGTTCATTCAGCAATTATATCTTCGTCAAATGTAAACCCATTTGTAACGTAGACCTGTAACAGCAGAATATGATAAATATATTTTTGTCACAGAATCATAGAAAACACCAATTTTAAATCGTCTTGAAGATTGGGTTTACAGGGTGGGCCATTAAAAACGAGAACATCGCTTTCAATCTGAATTATTTATTTAATTAATATCTTTTTTCTTTTCAAAATGCATATAATTTCTTGTTAAATGCTATATTCTATGTGTCTGCCTCGGTTTTCAACAATTTCTCCTAAACGTCTGTGCCACGCGATCGTTATAATGATGCTCCGGTCCATAAATCTCTGGAATTTTTTTGGCCACTCTTCAACAATGGCCAACTTCAGTTGTTATATTGTTGTAAATTTACGACGAGGGTAGACTTTTGTTTCAGGGCACCCGAAACAGATAGTCTACCGGGGACAGGTCTGGGCTATTTGGGGCCACATGTCTGATTCGATGAAGGTTCTCCTGATGATAAAAGTTGAGTGCTTCTTGCTGTGTGTAGAGGAGCTCCGCCCTGCTGCAACGTCCAGTTGTGACGATTGCAAGTTGCTCAGGAAGTAAACCTCTTTCTAGAACTTAATCACAATAGTATTTACTGTTTACTTTGACTCTGGTTCCAAAAGACACTACATTAGTTTTTCCCATCCGAGACACATCGATCGAAACCAAAGATCTTCGAGTCTTCGACTGCAGAAACCATGATGCTGCGACTGAAATGTTCACGTTCGCATACGATTCTTGTTGCTTTTCTTTCTTACATCGAAATAAACACGATCACTTTGGGAATTGGCTGATGTGGCAACTGCAAATGTCTTCATCTGTGACCCAAATGCTTCGTGCTCTTCTCTCGTTAGGAAACATTTCAAATAGCTGCTGACTTCGTTTTAGGCGTTTTAATTTCCAGCCTTCGTTACCATCTGCTCCATTACACGATTGTACTCTTTAAGTTGTAAATATTGCTTCACAATACGTCGAACTGGCTTGAATTGGTAAGTAAGTATATCATAGAGTAATTTACGCGCTTAAGATTTACTCAAAACACAATCTGATATGTTGTATTAAAGCACTGTTGGGAATTCAGCCGTGATGATAATTGAACGCGATGAGGAAGTCGACGACAACGACGAAAGGGCATCATCATCATGATAATGTCGTCGTCGTCGTCGAGATGGAACAATGACGGACGAAAGCCAGTCCTCACTGAGCCAGCAACAACGACACCACTCGAACGAGGTGTAACGAGACACCATTCTAGCGGCTCGGCAGGCGAGCGGTTAAAGTGACACGAGTCATGGCATTCATAAGACGCCGGGGGGGTGCATGCCTCCGACGATGAAGCGGCTCGGCAGGCGAGCGATCAAAAGTGACACGCGGCAAAGTGACACGAACTGACGTTAATGAGGCGTGGGGAGGGCAGAACACTGGACGCTGCAAAGCGATACTTAAGAGAGTATAGGACTGAGAGGGAGATTACTCTTACTCTTACTTTGACTTTGGACTTGGAGCAGAGGTTGCTGAGAGCTGGGCAGAGCGATCGAGCGACGCGACATCTGAGGAAGTAGGGTCCGTCAGATTCAGAGACTGACGAAGGAACGATCTGGGGAGGAGGCCGTGCGAGGCAGATAGTGAGATAGTCGGTAGTAAGATCGAACTAGGATCGTTACTTAGAAGTTCCGTGAAGTTAACGTACGCCTTTGTGGTTTAATTAAATTCTTATCTAAATCAAACACAGTTCGTCGTGAGTCTTCTTTAGAAAGTTAGGCACGCTTTATCAATAGGTGCAATTAAAAGAACAAGTGAGAAGAAGGTCGACCTCGCCACTCGGTAAACACACGACAGGCGACCTTCAATCACGACATTGGCGCAGTCGACAGGATTTCAATCGAGGACGTCACGACCAGCAGCGGAACCAGGAACGGAAGAACCTCAACAGATCGGGACCAGCGGCGAATACAACCCCTCGCAACTGGAGAAGACGAGTGCCGGAATCCGAGGACGAAGGACTCGAACGGACCGACAGCAACAGGCAAGGACGAGGAGACGAGGAACAAGAGTGCCAGCGGACGACCGGCCATCGCTAGCAACGACGGACGGGAGTGGCAACGGAGGACAGCGGATCAACCAAGATATCAAAAGACGGAGCACGCTCGACGTACACAGAGGGTAAGTCCTTACTGGTAGTCGTGGAAATCTGTGAGATTGCGGTTGAGGTCTGGATAAGGATTGGCGTGCGAATAGCCGAGGCTTTGCGTAGCTCCTTTTTCTTATTGCTGTTCTTGTTGTGTGCGTGGTAGGATTGTTGTTGCATGTATGGTAGAATTTTAGGACATTGTTTTCTTTGATTTCTGACCATCGGTGACTCTCCTCTTACTTACTTATCGTTTTCTATTAGTGAGCGGACTGTTAGAAGATGGATAAGTTGTCGGTTGGGAAAAGAGTGAAGGTGCAGAATATGCCCCATCACAGGCTAGTCGCTTATCTAATGAAGATGGGACTAGGAGAGGAGGAATTGGATTCCATGAGTATGGACCAACTCCGAGAGGCAAGTGCCGAAATAATCGTTTCTGGACGGGAGACCCCGCCAGAAATAAGTGAGGAAGGAAGTACGGGTAGTGTAGAAAGTAGCGTTAGCGCGGCAGTACAACTGCAGCTGATCGAATTAAAACGATTAAGATACGAGAGAGAGGAAGCAGAGAGAGCGGAGAGAAGAAAAGAGGAGAAAGAAGAGAAGCGGAGGAGAGAAGAAGAGGAGGAGGCCGAGGAGCAGCGGAGAGAAGAAAAGGAGGAAGCTGAGAGGCTGAGGCTTCTTGACGAGCAGCGGCGGAGAGAAGAAAAGGAGGAAGCTGAGAGGCTGAGGGACGAGCAGCGGCGGAGAGAAGAAAAGGAGGAAGCTGAGAGGCTGAGGAGCAGCGGCGGAGAGAAGAAAAGGAGGAAGCTGAGAAGAGGCTTGACGAGCAGCGGCGGAGAGAAGAAAAGGAGGAGGCCGAGAGGCTGAGGAGAGAAGAAAAGGAGGAAGCTGAGAAGCTGAGGCTCCTTGAGGAGAAGCGGAGGAGAGAAGAAAAGGAGGAGGCCGAGAAGCTGAGGCTCCTTGAGGAGAAGCGGAGGAGAGAAGAAAAGGAGGAAGCGGAGAAGACAGAGAAGGAAATCCGAGAGGCAAGGGAAGCAGAGAGAAGAGACAGGGATGAACGGGATTATGGTTTAAGACATTCGATCGTAGGACGGATGAAAACCTATAGTGAAAGTTTGCGGGGACTCCTACCCAAATTCCCAAACGACCATGCGCAAATCCCTGGGTTTTTCGTGCACTGCGAAAGACTATTCGACTCTTGTGCTGTCCCAGCCGACCTTCGCAGTAGATTACTATTGACATGTCTAGACACCCAGGCCAAATCACTAACGGCCAGACTCACACAGGAGGAACTCGATAATTATGGTAGTCTAAAAACCTTCTTATTAAGAGAGTTCAAGGTGAGCGCAGTCTCTTTGAGAGAGCGATTTATGAACGCCAAAAAGGCGCCAGATGAATCGTATACTACATTAGCTTCGAGATTACATAACCTACTCTCGTACTATTTGCAAGATCGTCAGGCATTGACTTTTGATGATGTTACGAGCCTTTTGATCGCTGATAAGATGAAGGAAATGTTGCCTAGAGGATGTCTGAACTTCATCCTCAGTCAAGAACATCAGACGTGGTTAGGGCATAGAGATTTGGCTACAGCGGCCGACACTTACACCGCCACACACCCCTGGGAAAACGACTATGTGAGACATGGTCCAGGCACAGGCAAGACGGAGTCACGCTACGCGAAAGCGCCAGCGCCTCCACAGACGACAGCTAAACAAACGGACAAGTGGACTGACCGACAGGGAGGGACACAGACAAATAACAGGACTGACGGACGTCCCACCCCCGAAGAGATTAGGAGACGAGGCCTTTGCTTTCTGTGCTTATCTCCAGATCACAGGGCCAACATGTGTACGAAGAGTAAACAGAGCAAAGGCAAACAGGTGAATGCGTGCGCAGTTCAACCAACCGTGTCCAATGCAGTAGACAGACAGGGAGGTAGACAAAGCGGGGCGCAACAAGACGGACTGCCTCTGGCCCAGGAGTTAAACCGGCACGCATGGCCGGCAAGTCCGGAATGCATTGACGTGGAGGAGACGTATGTGAGGGAGTACATGGAGGTGTACATCCCAGGACTCCCAGTCACATCAGCTTTGATCGATAGCGGTGCCGAATATAATTGCGCACGTGCTGATCTAATCAGGCCGCTCAACCTACCTGTAGTTAAACAAATAGAGGTGAAGGGTCTGAATGGACGACCCATGATTGTGGACGTGGTGCGGCTGAGACTAAAGGGGTCTCAGGCCGACGAGAACGGGGAAGGGGAGGTAAACTACGCCCCCGATGTGCGGATATGGGCGGCGCTCATCAAAGACCTTAATGAACCGCTAATTATCACGCCCACCACAGCCGACTTGCTGCGCGAGACAGCACTGTACTCGAGGCACGCGGTAAACGCACCTGAAATAGCTCAAATTTCAGAGGTGCAAGCGGCCGCAAGTGCAGAGACAGGGGAGGAAGAAGAGGGAGGGGAGGAGGTAGAGGGACTGCGGTCACTGATAGGAGAAGGCTTCTTCACTGTCGCCCAAGTGAACAGTGATAGCACAATAGGAACCAGTCCCGGAGAGACGGAGGCCGAAGAGCAATTCTTCAATCCAGAGATACCACCCCCACCCAGAGAAGAGGCCAAAGTAAGCAGAAACAGGCTGGCGGCCGAACAAGCACAATGTTCGACCTTAGCACCATTCTTGGCCCATGGGAAAAACGAGGCAAAGAACTTCTTCGTGGAAGATAATTTGCTCTTCCATAAAGACAAAATAGCCGGACATTCGGTGAAGCAACTTTGCTTGCCCAAGGAGAGAATAGACAAAGTCTTAAGCTTAGCCCATGACGCTGCGTTCGCAGGTCATATGGCGCTGAAAACGACTAAGGACCGAATTAAGCTGAATTTCTGGTTTCCCAACATGGAGAACATAGTGAAGGAGTATTGCGAATCATGTGACATATGCCAAAGGCACGCGCCGCTGCGAATAGCGCAGCGTGTCCCCATAACTCCTATCCCTCGCAACGACGAGACCAGATTCGGTTGTTTGGTGGCCGATTGTATTGGGCCCATAGTAACAAACGTGGACCCTACAAGCCCAAAACCAGAGTACAATTACGCTCTCGTTGCGGTCGACCAATTTTCAAGATGGCCGATGGCCTATCCTCTAAAGGCATTGACGGCAAAAGCGACATGCGATGCCTATATGCAAATCTTCACGACCTTTGGCTTTCCAAAAACCATTCGGTCGGATAATGGGTCGAATTTTAACAGTAAATTGACCCAAGAGTTTCTACGGCGGATGGGATGTTCACCACGCTTCGGGCCAGTCGCACATCCCGAGTCACAAGGTCTAGTGGAGCGCTGTAATGCAACACTGAAGACCATGATCCATAAATTGGCGGAAGACAACCCGAAGGGGTGGCACAAACTGCTGCCTTATGTGCTATGGAGCCTAAGGGAACGTCCATCTGCAACCACCCACGTGAGTCCCTACACCCTGGTATACGGTACACTACCCAAGGGGCCACTATCTGTCCTTTCTGAGGAATGGGCAGGGGAGCGGGATGCCCCATTAGATCTGGGCGCAGGTGCCGCAGCCTATTTGGACCAATTAAGAGACAACCTCGAAATGTCCAAATTGTATGCTGAGTATTACTCAGACATCGAGCAGCAGCGCTATGCTACTCATTACAACCTGAGAAGTATGGACAGGCGGTACGAGGTGGGGGATAAAGTCATCATCCAGTCACCGGAGGCACGGGGGGCGAAGAAAGACGGACAATGGCAAGGGCCGGCCGTCATCACCCAGGTAAAATCACCCTACACATACATCGTGGAGAGGGAGGGTAAGAGCCGCCTATTACATGCGAATCGAATTCGCAAATACAATGAAAGAATACAACAAGCGTTGGTCAACAATTGTTCGATTCTATTCGAGAAGGACGAAGACTTTGGTCACGTGGAAGCGGTGGGTAGCTTCGACACTAGCCCGTCACGGCCCAGTGCACAAGTAGACCCTAACGCCGTTGCACACTTAACAGTACCCGAACGGAAACAGCTGTTTAATCTGTTAGACAGGTTTCCAGACGTCTTTTCAGACAAACCAGGTTTCTGTCCCATTCTAGAGCACACAATCACAGTTAATACGGATTTCAGGCCGAAGAGTCTGCGAGCCTACAAGGTGCCGGAATTGCTCAAACCGGAAGTGGAGAAGCAGATCCGTGAACTTTTGGCCCTAGGCATCATCATTCCCTCTCACAGTGAAATGTCTAGTCCCGTCGTGTGCATTGTTAAGAAGGGAGGTCAAGGCGGTCTAAGACTAGCCATTGACTATAGATATGTAAATAAGTTCTCGGCGGGTGATGCATATCCCACCCCCGACATCCAGGAAGTATTACAGAAAGTAGGAAGTGCAAACTTCATATCCTGCTTTGACGCCCGTCAAGGCTATTACCAAATTGGGCTCCACAAGGACTCTCGCTGGTTATCCGCTTTTGTCTGCGACGCTGGCCTATTCGAGTTTGTACGGTTGCCCTTTGGTTTGAAATCGGCCTCAAATTCATTCATTCGGTGCATGTCGAAGATCCTCCATCCCATTCGTGACTTCACTGAGACGTTCGTGGACGACATGGCAGTGCATTCGATGACGTGGCCGGAGCACATGAAACACCTCGAGAAATATCTGACGACTATTCAACAGTCGGGTCTAACCCTGAATATTAAGAAGAGTTCGTTTGCTAGGCAACAAACAACGTTTGTTGGCCACCTAATCGGATCAGGGAGCATTAAGCCAGACCCTCTAAAAATCGCAGGTCTGGGGAAAATCAGTCGACCCGAATCCAAAAAGGACATACGTAGAATAATGGGATTCTTCAGCTATTTTCGGAACTTCATCCCTAATTTAGCTGAGACAGCCAAAATCCTCACTGACTTGACCCAGAAATCAGTGCCCGCGAAGATACCCTGGCGAATCGAACACCAAAATGCACTAGATAAACTTACGCACGATTTGAACAACGCCGTATGTTTGCAGACAATCGACTACAGTAAAGAGTTCGGTCTGTCAACTGATGCTTCAGACAAAGCAGTCGGTTGCTGCTTGTTCCAAGTGCAAGAGGATGGAACAGAACGTCCTATATGTTTCGCGAGTTCTAAACTAGACGATACTCAAGCGCGTTGGTCCACTGTAGAACGTGAAGCGTATGCCGTGATCTTTGCATTGAAGAGATTTAGGAATTGGATTTTTATGTCAAGGACCACCCTCTATTCTGATCACAACCCCTTGACTTTCCTAACTGCTTCTACGCCTACAAGTGCTAAACTTGCGAGGTGGGCTTTAGCCCTCCAGGACTTCGATATCTCTTTCAAATATCGACCTGGATCCTTGAATATTCCCGCTGATCTTTTGTCCAGACTATGATTGAGGAGCAGGCGGACTACCATGTAGGGCACCGCAATAGCTGTAAATATTAGTTTCTAACTGTGCTGTTATTTTTGTATTTTCACGGGAACAACGCGGTCACGGTCTGGAGGAAAACCGACGGAGGGAACGACATCATTCTCAGCCGGGAGGCGAACCAATGACTGGCTTTGTCCTCCCCCGGGAAGGGAGGTGTCGCGTGAGGAAGTCGACGACAACGACGAAAGGGCATCATCATCATGATAATGTCGTCGTCGTCGTCGAGATGGAACAATGACGGACGAAAGCCAGTCCTCACTGAGCCAGCAACAACGACACCACTCGAACGAGGTGTAACGAGACACCATTGGCAGCGGCTCGGCAGACGAGCGGTGAAAGTGACACGAGTCATGGCATTCATAAGACGCCGGGGGGGTGCATGCCTCCGACGATGAAGCGGCTCGGCAGGCGAGCGATCAAAAGTGACACGCGGCAAAGTGACACGAATTGACATTAATGAGGCGTGGGGAGGGCAGAACACTGGACGCTGCAAAGCGATACTTAAGAGAACATAGGACTGAGAGGGAACACTCTTACTTTGACTTTGGACTTGGAGCAGAGGTTGCTGAGAGCTGGGCAGAGCGATCGAGCGACGCGACATCTGAGGAAGTAGGGTCCGTCAGATTCAGAGACTGACGAAGGAACGATCTGGGGAGGAGGCCGTGCGAGGCAGATAGTGAGATAGTCGGTAGTAAGATCGAACTAGGATCGTTACTTAGAAGTTCCGTGAAGTTAACGTACGCCTTTGTGGTTTAATTAAATTCTTATCTAAATCAAACACAGTTCGTCGTGAGTCTTCTTTAGAAAGTTAGGCACGCTTTATCAATAGGTGCAATTAAAAGAACAAGTGAGAAGAAGGTCGACCTCGCCACTCGGTAAACACACGACAGGCGACCTTCAATGTATCCATTATAGCCTTCATAGGGCCTACAGATGCTAAAGGTGTGAGTCCAGATTGTCGCTTTCGTTGTTTGGTCCGGTTAGCTACATTGGTTGTAGTGAAGAACATCAAGGCGCCTCTTTGCGTGAGTTTTGCATACCGGTGGTGTTTTTTCAAAGATTACAATCTCAGGCTAGCACAGTCTGTACAAACTGGTGAGGCACCAAATCAAAAGGTATAGGCCCGTAGCGGTAGCGAAAGATATGAACCGATCAATTCATTGAAAAATGAATTGGTCAGGGCCATACGGCTGCTAGAACGTGCTATATATTCTCAGGGATCCAGCTTCTAATTACTGACAAGATTATTTTCATCAATCCAGCTTCTGTTGAATGGAAACCTGTTTTCATCCATGCATCCGGGTTGATTTCCAGCTTCTTTTTACGGGAAAAAATATTTCGATCAATTCAGCTTCTATTTCCAACACAGGAATGTTTTCATCAATCCCACTTTCATTTCGGGAAACAGTTTTTCATCAATCCAGCTTCCATTTTAAAGTGACAATATCAAAATAACTTTGTAGACGAAATGTCGTTTGACGAAATGTCGCTCGACGAAGTGTCGTATACGAAATGTCGTTCGACGAGTTGTCGTGACACCGACAGGATACGATTCTTCTACACAAGCACGCTACCACGTCAAGAGTTCCGTCCCTCAGCCGTCGATCACGGGCGTCCCTCTTCTACGTTTTCGATCGAAGATCGCAAGATTTGCTACTAAACTCTTTCTTAGCTTAGTTTCTCTTTAAAATCTAATCTGAGGCTCAATTACTGTAACTTGTCAGCGGGGCTTAGGCCCTTTTAGGACTCCCCCTTTGAACCAACGTCATCATTGTTTATCTTCTCTCTTGTCAAACCTTTTGTTCAATTGGTTTCAATAAAAGCGTGGTTATGGTTATAACTTCAATTTATTTCCACAAGAAATCTTACTATTTCTTTCTAAATGGCCGCAACAGGTCCCTCAGACGACTAACTCTGTTTGCGCCTTTCCTCTGAATCGCTGCCTTTTTATAGAGCAATTTTCCCGGGCTTAACACCTCAATTCGCGCCATAAAATTCCTGGTTACCAGCAACCAATCAAAACCGACTTATTTCCCGCGACACAAAAACCCCGTGAAACTATTCGCGCTCTATCTAGCCCGCTAACATTAACCCGCCAATGAAATTTATTTAGCACTGTTAGCACTGTTAAGTTTATGTGGCGCTAGACCGGTTCGTCACAATATCGATCAGCACTGAAAAAATTATTCTTAAACTTTGCATGAAAATGGCCGAAGACCAAACATCCCGTGGGTCTAAATATGCATAATATTGGGCCGACTTAGAGCAATTGTCTGACTGATGACCTTTGCGCATCTGGAGAAAGTAGGCTATTTGTACTAATAATGTGGCAACCTCGTAGCATTTCTATCGACCTTCGGAGGGATCTGCTTGGATTAGCCCTTCTCTCTCTTTCTCTGTTCTTGTACCGGGTTGTACCCTGAATGGCGAGTTCGGAATCCTCCCTTCTTCCTTCTGCTGTCCGCGCTATTCGACCTCTCCTGTCCGGCAAAGGGTTTTACTTGACATCACCGTCGATGCTTAGTCAACATTTTGATGAGATGACGCACGAAGACGTTCAACAGTTCAATATCTTATTAACACCAACTGTCAACAGTGGTGTAGCAATGGGTTGTGCAGGTTGTGCAATGCACAAAGGCCCCCGGCGGTCAGACCGTGACCGTCAGAGAGGTTTTCATCGGTTGTCATTTTGCTCATCGTAGGCTGCGTCTGATGCTGCTCTGTGCAAGAGAGAGTGTGTGGATGGCGGTTCGCTTCCCAAAGGTGGCTTATTTCAGAGAAGTCTCGGGCTAGCACGGTCCGAACACGGGGATCTTAAATGGCGTGGCGCTTATTGAAAACGGGCAATTGCTTTTGAATCGTTGCTTCGAGTAATCGACTGCCTACGAATTACGGCTTTAAAATCTGTACTATTTATCTATTTAAATCTACATGTACAGCGTACTAGCTCTTTAGTGGACAAACTAAACAGCGATTTCTCAGTCTTAGCTCTTTGGCTGCAACGTTCAGGGCCCTGTTTTGTTCAGCACTGTTGGATGCCTCTGACGACTAGATGCAGCGGCCGAATTTTATCACAGGCGTTTAGTCAACACACAGTTAATAGGTAGACAAGGTCAGCTTCGGTTCAACGTCAAGATCCAAAGGTCAGGCATGCAAGCATGGAGACAGTCAGATGGCTACGATTGGTACAAGAAGCACCCATGCATCTGTCAACTTTCTAATGATTGCTCTGCTGGTATGGTAACGCTTTAAAATTTCACTTTCAGTCACAGAATGAACAAGCCTCTGGCTTATTTTCAAAATCATTCATTAAATCCTTTTACTGCTAAATGATTCTAGAGCTACATTTTAATGATAATTCTGCTATTTTATTACTTCATACCAAGTGAATTGCAAGTGACAACGTGACTCTTACATACCTTCATAGCAGTTAAAAGATGATTTACGTGCAACCTTTGTGTTGCATGGCATAGTTACAACATTTGTCTGCTTGCCCAAATAGGAAGTACTTAAACAAAGCTGCTAGATGGCTTTGTTCACAATGAAAGTCCTTCCGTTGTCAAGTATGGATATTAAATACCTGATTTAATGATTATGCTTCACTATATCAACTCAACAAGAACTGAAAACCGCTGACAACAACTGAATGTTGAACCAAGAACCTGATAAACTTGAATAGGGTGCTTCATATTGTTAGTCTTAAGAAAAGGGATGCTTCTTTGTTATTACTTTCTAGATCCACACTATGTCTCAACTCAAAGTTTTACAGGAGTATAATGCATGGAGGCATTGTGTGTAGCACGTGAAGTAGGCCTAGTATTGAATAGCATAAGAATAGCAGCAAACAGTGGCGTAACGAAGGGGGCAGAGGGGGTTCCCGCCCCCGGGCGCAGCACCAGAGGGGCGCAAGCTGTAACCAGGTTTTTTGGAATGCACAGATTTGTTTACAAGGGAAACAGATTGTTATTACCTAGATTACTAGTATTTAAAAATCATTATTTTATAAGAAACTGTAAAGTATACTGATCGGCCATGATAATGAGATAGAAAAGAAACAGAATACATATCATATATTGGCAAGAAACAATTTTGACACTGGTTACAACCTGCACCCTCTGCATCAAAGTCACACATTGTTATTTGTCATCAACATAAAACTCGAAACTGTTCCTCATGCTTTGCGACATATGATGGATTGATGGTGTTCAAAGTAAACTCCATGCAAATTCCATTTAAATTTGGAATGCCCAAAATTTGCACTGCTTCATACTCAAAAACGCTCAGCAGAAGGAAGTGCAAAACCACTCTATCAGTACTAGTCCTCAGAGGCATTTTACATAGCCTACAGACAGTCAGAAGGTTAAAGGACATTCATTTGAAGCACTAGGATTCAAAATTATAGACCAAGAGTTAAAAGGCAAGTAGCCTATAGGACTTTTCAATCATGCCAATGACAGTAAGATATATAGTAAACTGTATATTTTATACAAAAATGAATTCATTGTATTGTATTCAAACATTTATAAAGCGCCTCTCATAGGGTGAACCATTCAGAGGCGCTTCCAGTGCGCAAGGCCACAAGAGAAGAAAAAGGTTTTGAGAAAAGCAAAGGTGGAAGAGAGGTTACTAGCTAGAATTCGAGAGCGAGTAGATGGAGACCGCGCATTCCAAAGAGAGGGACCAATTGAGTTAAATGAAGGGGACTGGGCCATAGCTGTTCTAGTATGAGGAACTAAAAGGTTTGATGAGCGTAGTGGTCGATGGGAGGAGGGTGAAAGAGGCTGGAGCTAAATATTTTGGGGCAAGACCCCTTTGTGCCTTGAAGACTAAAATGAGGATTTTGAATTTAATGCGAACAGAGAGAGGAAGCCAGTGCAGTTGTTCAGACATGAAGGCAGAAATGTGAGAGTACCGTGGTAGGCGTGCTATTGATCGGGCGGCAGCCTTTAGGACAGACTGGAGAGGTGAAAGACGAACCTTAGGAAGACCAATGAGAAGGGAATTACAGTAGTTAATTCGGGAGCATATGAAAGCATGAACCAGAGTGGTGAAAACAGAAGATGAGACAGAACGCCGAACAGCCCTAAGACGCCTTAAATGCAAATAAGAAGAACGTGTTAGGTTTGAGATATGGTCTTTACAAGAAAGGGAGCTATCTAGCGTAACGCCCAGATCATGTACAGTTGAAGAAAAGGAAAAGTGCGGGAAAATTTCCAAGAGGAGAACAAAATCAATCTTCAGAAGCTGTTGGGGGTGCCAAACCAAATGAACTGGGTTTTTGAGGCATTAAGGGAGAGACGGTTTGATGCCATCCAGGAGTGAAGAGAATTTGAGAGGGATTGAATACGCTCAACTAAGTGCAGCTGGGATGAAGGAGACCCATGGACGAATGCTTGCACATCATCTGCAAAGAGATGACCAGCAGCTCCAGAGAGTGGGAACAGAGAAGGAATGTCAGCTGTATATAGAATGAAGAGCAGGGGACCCAGGACAGAGCCTTCAGGAACACCCAATTTGATGTGGATCCAATTCGTTCTTGAATCACCCGAGATAATCATGTGGGTTCGCTCAGACAAATATGATCGAAACCAACAAAGGGGAGGCCCTGTAACCCGTAAGAAGTCTCAAGACGCTGAAGAAGAATATTGTGGTCAACCATATCAAAAGCTGCAGAAACATCATAAAGAGCCAGGAGGGTGAGTTCAAACCTGTCAACAGCAGAATAGATTTCAGAGAGAGAGAGAGAAGAGCAGTCTCCGTAGAGTGATGAGCCCTAAAACCTGATTGATTCGGGAGAAGAAGACCAGATTGTTCAAGATAGGGGAGGAGCTGGAGGGAAACAAGGCGCTCAAGAGTCTTGGATAAGAAAGACAGATTAGAGATAGGTCGGTAGTTTTGGCAGAGATTATAAATTCATATAAAATATATACACATATCTGATAAAAACTAGAAAAACTGGGTAAATTGGTAGAATGAACCATAGTCATAGAGTTAGAAGATATTTTGGCTGAAGTGCAAACACGACAACAGCAATCCCGCAAACCAGACTATTTTTACTTGCATTGTTACATGACTTGATGGCGAGTTGTCAGTGTTGCATGTTGCACGATTCTACTATGTAGCCCACGCTACACCAGCAAGGTTACATTAAATGTAAGACCTAGTGTTGCCAAACATATTTCTTGATTTGATCTAAATAAGACAGATAAATAAGACAGATAGGTAACTTATTGTAATAGTAGCCTACTTTCCAAATTTTGGTTAGTACTAAATTACAATATAGATACCTATCTTACAATATAGTTACCTATCTATCTTATTTAGCATAATATATAGTCTCTCACATAGGTTGAGCTCAGAAGGGTAACTTGGGTATATCATTAACTTTAATCACATCCTATTCTATCTTCTAGGCAGTCATGTGCACGGTGCTTTACAAGTTTAGAGGAACTTGTACAATTGCTTTATTTAGTCATGTAGTTACATTACTTTGTTTCCTGCCTATTTAAATGTTGCTGTATGTTTTCTCTTTCTTCAATTTGTGTAGTTTGTCCGCAAGGACTGTATGGGGGTAATTGCACCAACAACTGCAACTGCAGGGCCAACAAGAGCTGCAAAGTTTCTGGATTCTGTCTAGAAAAAAAATGCGCACGTGGATGGATGCTGAACAGTACGACTCCAAATAGAGAAAGATGTTCTGTCGGTAAGATTTTTGCATCAACCGTTGCGACTGCAGACTGTAATCAATGCACAATTTTTAGACTGTGGCAGGCAACGTTCCCTCAAAAAGTTTCCTGTGTGCGCGGAACTGGCGGTTATTTGAGCATCCTAATTTCCGCGTGAGCAATAAAACTGAGCAACACATTTTCAGGATTATTTGTGATTGTAAATTGCAAGTACAGACTAAGTAAGCTTACTCTGTAATACATGTTTGTAATAATGTCTTTTTTATTAAAGAAGATATAATATTTTTGGCTTAAGTAGGTTAATAATTCAATGGCCAGTTAAACAAAACTTTGCTCAAAATATGTATTTCCTACCAAAACTTGTGCGCGGAATTTTAAACTGCTGCGCGGCATTTATTAATGAGCTCCGCAGCCGCACAGGTTAGAGGGAACATTGGTGGCAAGGGCATTTGTGTATAGGCTATGAAGTTGAACATTTTTTATATCCTGTCAGATTATTATTTTGTAAGGCTATTGGTTTCAAGAAGATGTCTGTAATACTTCTTTTTGTATTAAAAAATCTTCCCTATAAAATACATTCACAACGGTTTGAATATGTCAACTCTAGTCAGTCTTCAGCTGTGTCACCTGAGTAGTGGCCAACCAGCTGAAAACATCCCACTTGTGCAAACATATGCAAGAAACACAGCACTGTCTTCCTTTTGTGGAATGAATTCTATGCAATTCAAGACCCTCCTACTTGGATGATACACAGTGGTAGGCACTGACTCATTATGCATCAGCAGCTTTATTTTCCAGTTTTGAGTCACCCTCTATGCTCTGGTGTATTTGGAGATTTAAGCCTACAGGTTCCTCACCTTTGCACATCTTTACGAGATCATTGGGATTTCTCGGACTTTCCACTTCATGATTGACACTCGTATGCTTAGTAGGCTTATTCAAGGCCCAATTTTGAAAGATGTGACAGTAGACAAAAATAGTTACGGACTACTTCTAAACCGAAACAGGCGTGTGATACAGATGCATTCTGTTGCCAGATCTGTTCAGCTTAGTGCTAAAGGCCTCATGATTTCCCTTTGCCGGCAAGGGATGATCGAAATTTCATACCTAGAGTAGCCTACTTTATGGTGTATTAGGCTAAACAATCATTTTCTTTAGCAATAGGTCTCAGGAATTAATACATTCCTAACCCTCTTATCTATTTGACTATTATTTTTGTCTAATCGATATCTAAACTGTTGATTTTGTAATCTTGTTGCGTTTGTGTCAACGAGTTTGTGAAATAAAGGAATAGTAGTAAAATAGTAGAAGTGATGACATTAAGAATAAGTAAACAGAAAATAGGAAGCGAAGTAAACGATGCTTGGCAAATATCCTTTTATTTTCAAGTGTGACAGAGCTACAACTGCATAATTATATATTATTTATGTATAAATAATAATATGAATGAACAGAGATGTCACGAAGTCCTTTATGAAATGTTTCACTAACTAGACTCATTTCATTTCGGTAGGTGGCGCTGCTAAGAACATGCCACCATTGATTACAGGCGCTAATCGTCGCGTAGATTCAAATTTGCGTGTCATGTAAGTTGTGCTGCGTGATAGTCTATTGCCATGTTGTCCAACGTGCGGGCGTGGGCCACATGCAGTTCTTTTTCTTATCGTCTTAGGACGGGCAAACATTCAGTGTATGTACTAAATTACTAAGTACAGTGGAGGTTGCTCAAGATGTTGGTTTTATTTAATATTTTATTCTGGACTGTGTGTACCATTGGAAAAATGCAGATCTTGTTCTGCTTTTGTAGATATTGACGAGTGTCAGACTAAGTGTAGCCCTACTAATTCCACAAGGTGCCACGACTGTAGTTCTGCTCTACACCAAAAATGCAGAAACACCGAAGGCAGTTTTATGTGCATCTGTGCAGAGGGGTTTGAAGAAACAAACAGTGGAACTTGTGCAGGTAAACAAATGACTAATTTTCTCAATTAAAGTTTAAAGTAATTGTATAATAGAAAATCTATGCTTGACTGTCACAGTTTTAGTACTTACTTTATCTCTCTTTGTTTCCAGTGTTTCTGGGTCTTGCTTCTTGTCACTAAGAGTTAAGTAAGTAAGTAAGTAAGTAATCTTTACTGGCACGAGACAAACGCTCTAGCTTTACAGCAACTATGCATACAGTGGCGAAAACTAGCACAATGGCACAATATTCGGTGAATACGAAACAAAAATAGAACCAATGCAATATTATAAACAGTTAGAGAATGTCTGATATATATATATATATATATATATATATATATATATATATATATACAGTTATATCTATAGCTATGATAGCTATGATCTGAAGAACATCAACATTACTCATGTCTTGAAATGGAAACAGGCTAGATCTTGTAGCATGCATTAAGACTGGCATTATCCCAATTTTTATATTTTTGCAGTGAGCAAATGATGAAGTATTTCTTATGCATTTATGAAAATGCGGTAATTCAAATGTATGCCCCTTTCTCATAAGTTGACTTTATTATGGTGCTTTGTGGGCAGTAGGCCTAATTTTCGAAGACAGTGCTGGGGTGACTGGATGCACTTAAAGAACTGTAGTTGAATTTTCTCACGAATTTTTCCCATCGTCATACTGTTGCCGCTCGAGAGGATGATGTGTCAACTTCTGCATAAAGTGAGTCAATTCTTCCACCCAAATCCGTTGTCAGGAAGCCCCCAAAATGGAAAAGCCTAACTAAGCCTGGAGACAATAAGGGCTTGGAGAATATTTGTTAGTTTAGAGAAAGGCATATCTTGAGATCGGAGGAGTTTTAGAGGGTAGAAAGTTGGCCGCAAACCTTCAAAATGAACATCATGCACAAAATTGCACATGGTCATCGAATTCTAAATCTTCTCGGAAAAGAATGCCCAGTAGTTTCACAAGTTTGACTTAACATTGTTGACAGGATCCGAGTGAAAGGAACTGCAACAGATTTGATATCTGAACTAGAAAAGTGATAATTTATATGCACTCAGTGCTGCAAAATGGATAGAATCAGGATCTGCTGATGATCATGATGTTGTGCTTTCTGTAATAATTATACCATTTTGTGTTGCTTTTTTAAATTTCAGACATTGATGAATGTGCAATAAGAACTCACAAGTGCAACCAATCTTGTAGTAACACTGATGGCAGTTACACTTGTTCTTGTCCATCAGGATATGAATTGGAAGGGCGCTTTGACTGCAAAGGTGAATGTGGTCTGGTTCTAATTATTTTGAAATGTCATAATGTGAAACAAACAGTTGTTAATGTATTGTTTTGAAATAAATATATTTTTTATCTTTAATTTTAGCGCTTTCTCAGAATATTGTGACAGTAAAAGAGCAATTGAAGATTTAAATTGGGATTGTCAAAATGCATTTCTGATCATGCCTGAGAAAACTCTTGCAAAGTCAGAAAAACTAACAATTAATTTGATTATTGCAGTAAACTGGGGTGTAAGTGCTGAGTAATTTGGTGAAAATTACATGTTTTGATCACAATTTTTAAGGGAAATTCTAAGGAGCAGTCAAAACAATGCACTGCATTGTACACAGTAGAAAGAATGAAGCTAATAAAACATTTATCATTTTAATACATTGAAATGCCTAAATTTTATAAAGCACATTTTTCTGGATATATGAATAGAAGGGTCTAGTTGATTCTAAAATCACTAGTGGTGTTGGTGGGCTGGTAGTGGTGGGATGGTGGTGGTGGTGGTGGTGGTGATGATGATGATGATAAATTGAGGCCACTGAAGAGTTTTATTATTTATTGCAAAGTTCTTGGAAAAGGTTAATGAAATATTTGGAGTGTGATGCTGGAGCTGTTTTCACCTTAATGCCTTGGCCAACTCTTGCAAACTGCTGTGCAGAAGTGCTACAGTGATGTCACAACAGGATGATAGTTTTTGAAAAGTAAAATTGTTCCATAAAATGTTTGATCAAGCTATACCTTTGAGATGCTCATGATTTAGAACTATATTAATACCCAATTGATTATATTGACCAACTGGTTAATTATGCCACCAGCAATTTATATAACTGACTTAGAAGCATTGCTGAATAATTTATGGGAATAATCTAATTGTAAGATGAATAAATCAATCATTTGAATGCTTTTAAATTTAGACCTGAAGTAAAGAGACACTGCCTTTTAGGCCGATGTAGAAAAGTCTTTCCGAACCTGGCAGTGCTTAATGTTGTGGGTATTCATAGGACTTCATACATGGACATATTTGTACAGAGCAGACCAGACTGAAGTAGATTTTGCCACTTTAAGATTGTTATAGTTCACCACACTGTTCATGTGATCAGGGTCGTACAGGCCTTTGAAAACTTATAAGTTTGTGTACAAAATATTTGTAGATATAAATGAATGTGTTAAGAATACATCAGGATGTGAGCAGACATGTAACAACACTGTTGGAAATTACACTTGTGGATGCATTAACGGTTTCAGGCTAAGTACTACCAACAGGATGAAGTGTGATGGTAAGAATCGCTTAACTTATAGGGCTGTAGGCATATAGAAAACGAACTGAATTGGTGCAAAACAAAATGAAGGATGATTTGTAATTTAGTATTAATCATATTTATATTGCTAATCTTTAGTAAAGATTCTTTGGTGGCGCCTGACATCCCAAAACAAAAATCAAAGAAAATTGTTTTGAAGTGATCATGGAACAGAAGTAAAGAAAGGCACAGAAGGTTTCTAGCAACTTATTCCACTTTGCACAGTGTGATTGCAGGCAGGACCAATCCTGGACCATGTTAGGCTATCCAAGCCTTGATTTTACCAGAGTTGAGCTGGAACACTCAAAGAAGAAAGGATCAGGCTTAAGTTGGTGGTATGGAGAAAATAGGGTAGGAGCCATAAGATGGAACCTTTTGGAAGACCCAGTGAGCCCAGGAATCAGACAGTCAATGTGGAATCAAAATTCATGATAGTATTGACATAATTCTATCAAACTTGTCTTCCAGCACTGTTTACCGTACTTGTTATGTGAAAAGCAGTTCAGCCTTGTAAAGCTTTGCAAGCTGCATAATTATGTAATGTAGTGTAAATCATCAAAATGTTTGTATAATACAAACCTGCATTGGGGAAAAGACTTATTTAAAGGCACGTAATGAAATTAAAACTGGAGACAGCAAAGTTTTTGGTCAGTTTCCAAACTGTGATGGAAAGCTGGAAAGTGTTGGTGGTGTCATTGATAGGATGGTGAGAGACAGGAGTATGAGAGATTCACGATAGATGAAGATTTTGAGAGTATGATAGCAATGTTTGTAGGGTGAACCAGGCACTGGTTTACTAAAATGTACATTCGTAGATGGATGTTAGGTACAGAGTCCAGTGATTCCAGCAGATGAAGGATTTGTGAAATGAGAAAGGTCTATTGGTAGTTCATTACAGAAGACTGGTGCAGTTTAGACGGAACTGCAGCTACAAATGTAAGATTGGAAGTGACTGGAAAGAACAATGGGAACTGTTTGCAATTACAGTAAATCTGAGTGGTTGTTTGGTAAGGAACTGACGAAAAACATATAATGCTGAATGTCATAGATTAGATAATGATGACAGCCAATGGGAAACATTTTGATAAATCAAAATCAAACTAATCGGCACAAACTCATCTGCACAAACCTGATGTTAACTTCATTAAGGACTGGAGTTTTATGATTTAGCAAAACAATGCTAAAAAAACTAGAAGAGTCGCCAATGGCAGGCCTACGTACATGTACGTAGAGTACAGCAAATGGATTCCCGTCCACAGTTGACAATTGGAACAAATCTGATGATTTGAAGCATTGTACCGAAGCCTGGATGAGCTATTAGTCATTTAATTTCTTGTCATAGTAGGGCCTACCTTGTATCTGTGTGCAGTATGGGAATTGTAAAAATAACGGGGGGGTTAGACGTTGATTTATGTGCAGTTTGGGTGTGAAATGTAGACTTTACTATGGGGGGTTACTATGTAGAAAGACTAGGGGGGTTGATCCCCCAAACCCCCGGCAATTCTCACCCTGTCTGTGTGAGCACAAGCGCGCACACAAATTTAGACTTAGTGTATGGTGATCTTCTTCCGTTCATCTCTTCGGCTCACTTAAGTCACTCTCGATACGACGTTAATTACGTTCGAAGCTCTCTGTCTGAGCATTGCCACTCCTTGCGGCCAAGTGACACTCCTTACCGTCTACAGACCCGGCTCTACTTCTCCCACTGGACAGTTCTTCGAGGAATTTACCTATGTTCTCGAGAGTCTGATTTCATGAAACAGTCAGATTCTCATCCTCGGTGACTTCAATCTACACTTAGAAGACCAAACTTCTCCGACCGCCTCTCGCTACCTTGATCTTCTCTCCCATTTTGGCCTCCGTCAGCATGTTGGCGAAGCCACGCACCGTTTCGATGGCTGCCTTGACCTCGTCTTTACCTCTGACGACGATCAGGCTGATGATCTACAGATCCTACCACCAACGCTCTCTGACCACTTCTTCGTACAATTCATCCTGCCTTCTGTCCATCTTCAACCTGTTCACTCTATTCGGATGCTGCGGGGATGGAAATCCTTCGATTGTCAGGCTTTCAGCGCTGCCCTTCGCGATTCCCACCTCCTCTCGCCTCGTGAGACTCTTGATGCTCTTACGGTTGACCAATTGTTTGACCTTTACACCAACACCACGACGCTCCTACTTGATACGATGCTTCCTCGTCGCAGCGTTAAGACCCATCTTCGACCGTTGGCTGTTTGGTTCGACGGAGAATGCCATCAGTCACGCCGTCGCACCTGCTGCGCTGAGAGACGATTTCGTCGGTCTAAAGATCCTGGTGACCGTTTGGCTTGGATTACCCAGCTACGCGCTCATCATCTCTACCACCATAAGGAGGTTGCCTACTGGGAACAGTTGGTCTCTTGTAACGCTAAGAATCCAAAGCGCCTGTGGTCCTCCATCTCGGGTCTTCTTGGTCGACCCCCGCGTTCTCCGCTAATGACTTTCTTGACATGCTGACTACAAAGACTGACTGTCTTCGAGCCTCTACAACTGATGCTCCTCCTCCCACGTTTTTCTCAACAATATCTGTCTTCGAAGGTTTCCGACCCATTTTGGACTCGGATCTCCGCTCAGTTTTGACTTCTGTTAATTTAAAATCATGTGAATGGAACCCTGTTCTTCCTTTTATTATCACAGATATTCTTGATGATATTGCTCCTTTCTTTCTGTAGACTGTAGCCTATCTCTTTAATAGATCACTCTCAGAGCCTCAGAGGGCTACATTCCCGCTTCACAAAAACGAGCTTTGGTCTTTCCAGCAAATTTGGTTTTGCACACCACAGCAACTCCTGAAACTCGACTACTACATGCATATCTTACTCTCTGAAAAGTTTCCTCATTTCACTTCTCATCTAGTGTCCGTGACCCTAGATAGCTCTCTCACCTTCACTGAACACATAGCCAGTCTTACCCGCTCTTTTTACGAACTTAGGCGTCTCAGGGATATTCGAAGATCTGTTTCATCCTCTACCTTCATCTCAATTGTCTATGCTTTTGTCTGTTCTCGAATCGACTAGTGCAATTCTCTCCTTGTTGGCTTACCGAAGGTTCGTCTATCTCCACTTCAGTCCGTAGGCCTACTGAATGCTGCTGCCAGACTTATAGCTCGCCTCCCTCGATTCCCCACATCTCTACATTCATTCATTCATTCATTCATTCATTCATTCTGGATATTTATATAGCGCCTCTTCAAGAAACCTACTCAGAGGCGCTCCCAGCCCAGCCACGGCCAAACAGAAAGGACTAGAGCAGTTGGTAGAAAGCAGGCAAATCATTCCGGGGCAGACAGCCCATTCCAAGTGGAGGGGCCAACAACCGAAAAGGCTCGACGCTGTCTGACCGAGGAGCGGGCCCGATGGACCAATAGCTCCCCTTAGTCGAAGAGCGCAGAGCTCGACGAGAGGCTACGTCGGAAACCGGCTGAACAACTTCATTGGCTACCTCTCTCTGTGCAGATCCAATTTCAAGTTCACATTCTCGTGCTCAAATCTCAATTGGGTCTTGCTCCAAAATATCTTTGTCACCAAATTTTCAGCCCCCTCTCTGCCACGTCAACCCGTCCTCTCAGATCCTCTGACCGGCTTGACTTTTTGTTGACCGTGTTAGCCTGTTAGGACCACAACGGCTCAACGGCTCAATCCAGATCCTTTGCGTGCATAGGTCCGTCTCTATGGAACGGGCTTCCTTCTTCTCTACGCTCTACAATCCTCTCTGGTAGCATTTCTACCTCTTTCTCTCACGTTAAAACCTTCCTTTTCTCTCGGAGTACCTCGCACTAGGAGCGCTTCTGAAAGGCTTATGCTACATGAGAAACGCTTTATATATGATAAAATACAATACAATATATGTGGTATTTACTAGTTTAATAGCAAAGTTTTAGTTCCATCTTGCTTCAGCCAAAATACCAAGATGGCTGACCAACACAAAGATCCTTCATAAGTCCCTAGATACTACACTGCTCTACCCAAAGTTAAATGGCTAATGTCAAATGTTCAAGTCCTAAAGAATGTCTTTAGACATTGCTAAAACATTAACTTCAAATACTCATAATAATAATAATAATAATAATAATAATAATAATAATAATAATAATAATAATAATAATAATAATAAAATGAGGTTTGGGGTAGACTGCCCCTGACCTCTGAAATAATATGTCTAGCAGGTTTTATTCTGGCCTGCGTGTGCAAACAAAATCCTCGAGATACTTTGGAGGCTTCCTAAGTCTTTCAGAACGTCGATCAGGTACTGTAGGTGTCACTTCTGATGGCTGAGACTGGTTGTCCTGAGAAACATACTCTGGTAGCTCTCCAATCCCCTCTGTTTGATGCTTGTGTACCACAGGTTGTGTTTGATGGTTGATTGTTCGGACAAGTGTCCCCTGGTGTGGTGTTCTGCGACATTCTGAATGATGTTGAAGTTTCTGCCCTTCCTGTTGTCTCGTTCTGTTGACCGCTGTCTGAACTGCCCGGATTCTTGTCCATTCCTTCAGGAACATCCAGTGATTCTGGCCACCTTCTACGGAGGCTCATAAAGACCGTATCTCATAACTATTAGTTATTCAAAATAATAATTTTTTGATAGATATATCTTAGAAATACTGTTGACGGCAGGTGATGAATTATATTCACTATATAGCGCTAAATTACAAGTAAGTAAAGTATTTGCAAAATGTTCCAATAATGGAACACTGGGCAAAAACGGGTTAAACTGTCGTCCTAAAGTTATAGATGCATTTAATAAGCATTTACTAAAGTGCAGAAACGTGAACCTTGATCCGTGGTTTGTTCCGGAATGCTTCTTTTGCTTTAGATGAACGAAACCTACTTCGTGGTGAAAGATTTCAGGACTATCCACCATATCAGTCAGAAACTGATGAAGCAGATCTGTTCCTTTGAGGTTAGAGTGAGATCGTTTCTTGTCCAATTATTTACGAATCGCTGATAAAAGAAATCTCAGAAACGTAGCCTGAAGACTTGACCGTTATGCATTCGAGGTCAAGAGTACCATTCTACGTACGAGTTTCTTCGATTGATAACGTGCTATGCACTCAGTGGCTTTATCGGTGATAAATTGATAATGAAGATACTTACTGCACCAGAATGCAATTATTTTATTTAAAATCAAGTGATGTGATCTTTATTTGTTGTACGACTAAATTGAACCGTATTCAAGGTCTGTGGATAGAGAAGTTGTGTTACCCGACCCGTACCAACCCGTAACACATTACTGTTATCCGCTCCCGTAACCGACCCGTACTCAAACTAACACACCGACCCGACCCAACCTCTGGTACCGTACTTACCACGTTATTAGTAGTATATGTATTCAATTCTATCTGTTTTGTATTGTTTCGAATGTGTATTGTACTGGATTGACTGGATTAGAAAGGCTCTGTAAAGGATTGTATACATGTACATTGAAAGTACATGCATAGAAGAGGCACAATGCAGATGAGCTGAGTGCTCGAGCAGAAATGGAAGCTCCTCGAGAAATCACAGCGCACCGTGGGCTGCCTTCACTAGCTCAGGGAACCACTACTTGGCTTGTAAAAAGAAGGGGTACCTCTTCATCTTACCTACTGTTCAACGTGAACATATTAAAGATAGTTTTATAAACCGATGTATCTTTAGCAATATTTGTGTGTTCACTGTGCATGCAGGTCTGTATAACTTGTTCCCGCTAGAGTCTGTATATTTCATGATTGTGATCGTTGTTTTCAATTAAATACATTTACGCTGGTTAGATGCAGTGAAGGCTACATCCTTATTTAATTGTGCTGCATAGCCTAAATCACCTTGTTTGTCATGGTTTTTTAACTTACCGCTTTAGTTTCGCTGCTACTTAAAATAAACGTATACTATGTCTAAATATGTTTAACTAAGCTCCCATAAAAAGGGATTATTAGCTACTGTTAGGTACTTTTATGATCTGAACCCTTCTGAGTAATAACTGTTGTGATGCACAAGACATAATCAGCTCCGAAATATATATCAGTATGATTGCCGAAGTACTGAATGAATTTTTTAAGCCTTTCAACCGTTCAGTGGAGTCACAAAGATAAATGCATCGGACTGGAAGAATGCGATATGGGGAAAGATGTCCACCGAGTCATATACTGTGTGACGTGTGTTCTTGATGCTGCGGCGGTCATAGGATTCTCTAGCTCCACGAAATTCAGCAATGCCAAAATATGTGTAGTTTTCGTAAGGCTGAATACCAGACTATCAGGGTCATTTGTTAGCTATTGGAAAACCTAACTTTTAGTGCTGTTGCATTCTGTTGTAGGGGACAAGCGTTCTGGGTGCGATTGTTGGAGGTGTTTCCAGTATCCTCGGATTTTAATAACACCTACGCGTAAAATTTTCTTTTAATTCAAATTCGACTTTTCTCCGCCAGGCTTGAACTATCAATGCATTTTGGCAATGACGTCTGCTACTGAGAAAATACTTAGCTAGTGAACTATAGTATTCAGCAGAAATTATAGAACATTTTGATTTTAGAATACAAGTTAGTCCTTAGATGGCCTGTCAAAATTGTAATTATCGTAACTTTTTCGTTTGGAAATTATATATTCTTGCATGAAGATTTCATTTGATTAAATAATTTCAACGTGTCTTAAGATAGGTGACGTGATAGTACAGTAGTGGTTAGTGTGCTGGCCTGTCAATTAAGAAGTCAGAGGTTCACAACCCCGCCAGAGCAGATTTTTTTTAGATTTCTGCTTCATCTTCGTTCTTTGCCAACTCAGTTATAATTATCACAATGACCGTATGATATCAATGTGAAGATCAGACGGCAGGGAGAGGATCTGACCTGAACAGCTTCAAATACTCATGATAGTAGACATAGTGACATACAGAGACACGGTCGACCATGATGTGCTGATTGATCGCTGGGAGAGGACGCACGGTATTCGCTTTGTATCAGTCGACTGGCTCCGTTCTTACCTCAGCGGTCGCAGACAGACGGTGCTCTACGATGAAGTTTTATCACCTGTTCGCTCCCTCGTCTGCGGCGTCCCTCAAGGCTCTGCATGTGCTCGGACCTCTGCTGTTCCGGCTCTACACGGCCGACGTTGGTCACCAGGCCAACATCCGGTCGACAGGCTCGAACGGGGCAGTAAGCTTCCAAGAGAGACAGAAAAATACAGAGAGATGGTGCGACACAGACAAAGATAGAGAGCAAGAAAGATAGTATTCTTTCGAGATGCGGATGAAATTAAATTGAGGACTAAAGTAGTCATTCGAATATAATTATAGGCCACGAGGTCGTTAAGATTCTCTAGAAGTCACATTCTTTTACTCTATGTAAAGCAAATATACATCTACACAGACGTTCACGCATACGAAAGAGACGACAATAAATACTTTCAAATTCTTATATGATAGTGTTGTAGCAAGACTCAGATTTAAGAACTAACGTTTGTTAACTACTCTAAGTTTCGGGCTGCGCAATTCCTATTAAAATCCAATTCAGTTGTACTTAACACCGAGAACACAGAAGTGGAGCAAATTACTAGGTCAAAACTTAATAGGCACATGAATATGTTTGTAGGACATTGGCAAGTGTCAAGCAAATTCGAGCAGGTTTGCAAAGTCAAGTTTGGTCTGTGACCACTTGGCGTCAATTTTATCGCTCCGTCCCTCCATGTTAGGTAAACACAACTCGGAGTTCCTCAGAATTGAGAAAAGAATCTGTTTATCGGAATTGCAATCAATTTTAAGGTGCAATTCAGATGCAGCTCTTCAAATAAATCATCTGAATTGTCAACACTGCTCTATCAAGCGTTAAGTGCTGAACAAACACTCCAACAGCATAGAGCGCGAACAATATAATGTGCAAGAAAACATTTCATTTTAATTGAAAATATATGGGATTGCTCGAATTTGACAAACTGTAATTAATGGTTTGACACGTTAGGTCAAGTATTTTCATGTATATATTGGCGGGTCCATAGTGCAGAGGTAACATCAGTGGCGTGAAGAGCAGTTGGTAGCGGGATCGCTTCCCAAGACCCTCTCAAACGGTCCACTCAGCCTATCATTCGCGAGATGGCGCTAGAGCTCTGCGCCGACTTCATAGTTTCGGCGGCGGCGCGCCGGTCATTTTTGGTCGGCGGCGGCGCGCCGCCGACCAACAAAAATCGGCGGCGGCGGCGGCGCGGCGTGGTCGGCGACGGTGACGGATCCAAAAGTTTATGAGGGGTTCAAATGGGCGTCCGAACTGTTAACATAGTTTTAATTTTCACACGGTAATTCTAGCAATTTAAGCTTTCATCTGAACAAATTGCTCTATTATTTCAGTGCTGATAGGAATCAGCTGTCACTCGTAGTTAGGATGTAGTTTGAGTCGTGTTTGAGTTTGACTACAGACAATACTAGCAAACCAGACATTTATTTAAAATAATTTTTTTTAAACTAGAAAACAGGGTCTAGGCCTACGTTCAATTTCCAAGAACGCCATGAGCCTTTAGTAAACGAATTGCTGACTCTATAGGACTCAATAATAAAAATAATAATCTTCGTTTATTATTTTAAATTGACACACCGCAGTATGATTACTATTCATAGTATGAACGGATTATCACAGGTTATTAAATAAATCTAACTTAACTCGTTGGCAGCCATGCACGGCGCCCATCACGTCCTGCTCATTTTACGAACGCCATATGGCGAATGAAAGGCTGAGTCGACCTTTGAAGGGTAGCGGGAATAGTTCCCGCGTCCATGCTGATCTTATACTCTACGTGCCTAAGTGTGACCATAATCCTAAAACCCCTCCACGGCGTATAGGCCAACAAGTAATTAATTTTAATTATTTTCAATTTGCTAAAACTTTAGTCAACGTAGCAGGAAGAGGGCATCCTTTACTTAGGCTATAGATTAAGGAGTCCTGGTGACATATGTTTTCATATCAAAAACTGCTTTTCCGCGAGTTTGCTTTTAGTAGCTTGAGCTATCGCGACACTATTTAATATTATATCCAATTGCTCACAATTAAAGATAATGGTATTTATTTTCAATAACGTGAATTGATTTTTTAAATACCAAATAGTCTTTGTTTCATAGCAGTTTAATCCACAGCAGTTAAAAATGCAGATCGCCAATCCGAAAGCCACTTGTAGGCTACTTATTGACTTGCAATTTCTTAAAATGCATGCCTATCCAAAACGCTGTATGACTTGGGTTTAGATGCACTAGAAATTTGATATAATTATATTACACTGTTGGAGCATGAGCTGCATGTGCTAATTTGATGATGGATATGTTTAAGCCTGCCTGATGATCAGATGGGGTATCATATCGAGGATATCATTCACTGTGTATGCGTTTTGTGAATGGATGACTCTTGCACTTTGGAACTTTTAGCCTAAATCCTTAGAGAGAGGACACTTTGTTCACTCGGAAAATGAGAGTCAATTTATTGTCATGCCAATCTTCCGTGGCATGTCCGGCCCCTCCCTACTTACATACCTTAAGATAGACAGAACATCAGTACTTCAGTAATTATTTTGGTTCAGAAAAGAACTAAACCTCCCATGCCAGGCCCGTGGCCCGTTGTAGCATCGCACTATGACTGGCGGGTCTGGTCGTGAGGGGCGCCGGCATACAACCAGGAGGGTTGCGAGGGCGGTTCGCCCCATACTTATGACTTAATACTGCCGATATATTTGTATTGATTATAATAAAGTATTCTTTACATGTACGTACATTCACTGAAAGCTGCACTGAGGGGTTAACTTAACCCCACAGGTAATTTCATGGAATTAACTGGAGGGGTTGAAAATGAATTCGCGGGTTGAACACTCCCACCCCCCGACAATTCAATCACATATATATATATATATATATATATATCCTCTGTCTTACATATATATGTAGTATGCATGTAAGACAGAGGACCTTTTCGATCTTCTCTCATTCCTATCCGTCTATTCAATCTATCTATCAATTATTCAATCCACCCATCCATTCATTCATCCATCCATCCATCTTACCAAAACCATCCAGCGATCTATCCATCCATCCTATTATCTGTTTGCTGTCTGCCTGTCTGTATCTGTGTCTCTCTGTCTCTGTCTCTGTCTCTGTATGTCTGTCTGTCTGTCTGGCTGTCTGTCCTTGTCTACTTCTATTACCCACTGAAGCAACAATTTATCGTGAAATCATGTAAAACATGAAAAATGCAACAAAACAATTAAACACTTCAGCGTGGCATCGGCGGCGCGCCGAGGAATTATCGGCGGCGGCGGCGTCGGCGCGCCGATCCACAAAAATCGGCGGCGGCGGCGTCCAATAAATGTCGGCGGCGGCGGCGGCGCGGCCGGCGCAGGGCTCTAGATGGCGCGTTCGTAAAAATGAGATATAGGACGTGATGGGCGCCTTACATGGCTGCCGTATACAGTTAAATTTGACTCCTGTAATAACTATCATACTGACTTGTAATCATCCTGCATTGTGTCAGTTTGAAATTAAACGAAGATTATTATTATTATTATTATTATTATTATTATTATTATTATTATATCACCGCATTTATAATAATGTGGCGTGGCTTCAAGTAGGCTATATCATGTATGATCATTCGCTTCGACCCTATTGATTTGACCACAGGCAGTCTAAAGGGTTACAAAAGTGGCCAAAGCTTGTTTGAAACCGAATGCGACGAGAAGCACTGAAACTCTCCTAAGGCAGCGCTTTATAAACACTCGGCAATATACCCAGAAAGCTGCAATCGAGACCGTGTCATATAATAATTTATTATTTCGACATGGCGTTTTAAGAAACCTCCCACAGTGCTTAAAGGATTTCACTGTAACCTTCGTAAACATCATTGCTTCATTTGAATAGCCAGGAAATAATGTTTCCCCATGAAAAGTAACGTGTCTTACAAATACAATTAACTCAGGACATGGGAGATGTCACTTGGCGGGGTTGATGCTGACAGTTGTTATAGGAAAGGACAAACTACGCAATCGAACTGCGTAATACACTGCTAAAACTATTATTATTATTATTATTATTATTATTATTATTATTATTATTATTATTATTATTATTATTATTATTATTATTATTATTATTATTATTATTATTATTATTATTATTATTATTATTATTATAACTGCGAGGGCTATCGCTCTTCCAACTCGGGCATAGAGTCAACCAAAGAACCTGCGAAGGCCACAATGCCGTGCTTTGGCAAAAGGAAGCAAGTCCAGTTTAGGGTCAAAATGACATATCGGTATCATTTTGGTTCAAGAAGCAAGTCCAACACAATCGACTATATAACTAGTCATTATTGCATGTGGTTCTGGCGGAAAAGCAGATGCAGAAAGAAGCATGTCCATGTAGTACTGGAAAATGTTAAGGCAAAAAGAAGCAAGTCCATGCTTATGCATGGACAATTGTACGCGTAAATTCAGACCGATTTTCAGGCCTGAGTTGTTTTTTGCATTTTTCTCAGAAACTACCATTTGTGACTTGCTTCCTTTTGCCAAAGCACGGCCACAGCGTTAAAGCGCTGAATTGTCAACGAAAGTCTTTGAAAGAGAAAGGTCGTCTCTCTGACTTCGTCCGTCGCCTTTGTCAGATGACGACCCATCTCTGTGATTAATGCAAGACCTCTTAAGTTAATGGGACCTAAAGTTTCCGGGGCCTGCGGGATGAAGTCATGTGTGTCTAGAAGGGACTGGTATTTTTGATTTTTTCTGTTGTCTGCTATCCCGCATTTTATATAAGAATGCCTACTGACTTAGTTATACCGCTCCCTTAGAAGCCCTGAAAATCATGTGTCTTGTTGAAGTTGCGTTTTGTCAGCTCCTGAGTTCAATAAACGAGTATTGTATTGTATTTCTATTTCTATTTCTATTATTATTATTATTATTATTATTATTATTATTATTATTATTATTATTTTATTTTTATTTTTTATTTTTTTTTTTTATGCCCCGAGGTATACAGGATCCCTCAGGGACTTAGAGATTACTATATGATGTAATTTGTCTGGAGATGACCCTACTCGTCGTTGTCCTGGTTGGCGAAAGTGCCTCGGAACGCGATTGCGTTATAGCGTTGTATCGTTAGTGAGATGCGCTGGTAAAGGAAGGATGTTATTATTATTATTATTATTATTATTATTATTATAGCAAAGTGAGTAATTTAGCATGGTAAGGTCGAGGAAAAACAGATGGCGTTCCCGCGTTGGACAGCTACCGAGAGTCTTTGGAATAGGTAGTTTGTTTCGAGGGTGTCATGGGTTGCATCCGTCAACCTTCGTCCAAGCTCCAACACAAAATTCAATCCTTCTGAGCTCCAAGCACCGCTGGACTCAAGTGCTACCGCCACAAAAGCATGTGTTCGGGTGATTGTGGCGTATTTCAATCTCTTGGCGGCGGCTGCCCGGTTTGCGGCCTCACCCGCTTCGGTTGATGTTGTTGCCAGATGTGACTTTGCGAATGTATCCGAAACTGTCACATCCCAAGTGAGGCATCTTCCGCATGACCACGGGATGAGTGTCACGCCGTCCGGTCGTTTACCATCTTCTCTGGTGAGGCCCAACGGTTCTTTCTGAGAAGGGATGTTTGCTCTTCCGAAAGATCGCCATATGATATCGTTGAGGATGTTATGCCGTTGATGTCTGCCAGCGTTTTTTCTGCAGGCCAGACCGTGAAGTCCTCTGGCGTCGACTCTCTCACCACAGTGACACACATGAGGTTCGCACAGTGTCGTCCCGAGTCGCATTCCAACCGCGATCCGTATTACTTCGTCAGTTAAACGGAGTCCCAATGCAGTAACCGGAGGCGCTAGCAACCAATCTCCCGCGTGTGGTGCCTGAGAGGCCAAGAGACGAGCCCGGTCTAGTGTGTTGTTCGCCGATTCGTGCAGAGTTGTCCATGCTTTACTTATCCAGCGGCTGTCCCATTCTCTTTGGCGATGAGCTGCTGATCCTGTTGGTGGTTCTGAACCCGTGAGTAGTGTCCATGCTTTCAGAGCTGTATCTACAAGATCGTCTGAGGTATCAGCTGATTCCGGTGGTAGCATGTTTGCCTGGAGTTCGCTAGTGCTCGCAGCAGATGCCAAGAAGGCAGAAAGTGCCAGCGTTGCAGCACAGCGAATCCCAAGGCCACCATCCTTCACCGGAAGGGATGCTTGGAGCCACTTCTCATCAGATAGCTCCACATTCAAAATACTGGACAATCCATTTCTTAACAGTGTGTCAAATCTTGTAAGACTAGGGCAGTCGACGCATAAGGCTGTGCGCATTGTGTAGAGGAGCTTTGGCACGCTCAATCCATTTCGCAACAGGATTAGAGCGTCATGCGAGTGAAGCATGGAGAGCCTCCCTACCGCTCGTTCCAGGTCATCCGCCTTTTTACTCAACACCTTATCGACGGCTGGCCCAGGCATCAGAGGTGAACCCAACAGTGTCGCCTCTTCTAATGGCGTGTGTTTGAAGCCATAGAATGAGGGATCGTCGATTTTATTGTCGTCATTCTGGAAGATAACTTCGCATTTCGCGCGGTTTAGTTGGAGCCCAAGGTTAGCTGATTCCTGAGCGATCAGCTGAACATCGTTGGCCACCACATCCGCCTTGCCTCCCAGTGTCAGATCGTCTAGGAATGCCACTCTTAACTCCGATTTCAGAGTTAACAGAATAGGTTGTAATGTGATGCAGAATTCCAATGGACCCAACGGATCGCCCTGCTGGGTTCCTTCTTCTGATCGAATAATATTATGTCCATGTCTTAGCATCGGTTTGCAGGAATATGAAGCATGTGCGAAACGATAAAGTTCAGGAATGTCTCTTGCAACCGCTTCCAGAAGTGAGTCCCTGCGAAGAGTGTTGAAGGCATTGGCGAAATCTAGTTTGACCAGAACATTATCTGTCGGCATCGAGGTGGCCCAGCGGCGGGTTGCATGTACTATTATTATTATTATTATTATTATTATTATTATTATTATTATTTTTATTATTATTATTATTATTATTATTATTATTATTATTATTATTATTATTATTATTATTATTATTATCATCATCATCATCGCTATCATTATTATTATAATTATTATTATTATTATTATTATTATTATTATTATTATTATTATTATTATTATTATTATTATTATTATTATTATTGTCATTGTTAAAACACGGTAAGGCTTAGTGTTGTTGAGGTGGTCGCTCCTCAGCGCCGGGCAGCCTCGACATGGTGCCCTGGAAGGCAACCGCGTTGAAACGCTGGACCGTGACCGACAGGCGCTGGAGGATGAATCCTGTCTCTCGGGTGTCTCCGGATATTTTCGTCAGGCGGCGACCCATCTCGGAGATGAAGGCGAGACCCTCTCTGTTGAGAGGGCCAAGGGTCTCCAGGGCTACAGGGACGAAGGTGTACCTCCTCTGTAGATCTGCGTATTTGGCGTGTTTCCTTGTGGCAGCCAACTCCGCCGCCCTTCCAGCTTCGGTCGCCGTCTCAGGGATGTATGAGGCGGCCACGGTATCCACCACCGTCGCGTCCCATATCAAGGTCCGCCCGTTGCCCCACGGTATCAGGGTCTGGCCATCAGGCCTCCTCCCGTCCGATCTGGTGAGGCCAGACGGCTCCTTAACCGCAGAGGTGCCGGCTCTGTTGAGGCTGCGGTAGATGATATCGTTGACGGCGCAGTGTCTAGCCTGACGTTATTATTATTATTGTTATTATTATTATTATTATTATTATTATTATTATTATTTTTTTTTTTTTTATGCCCCGAGGTACACATGATCCCTCAGGGACTTAGAAACTGTCCTAAGGTGTGCTATCTGGAGTTAGTGGTCCTTATTATTATTATTATTATTATTATTATTATTATTATTATTATTATTATTATTATCATCATCATCATCATCATTATGATTATTATTATTATTATTATTATTATTATTATTATTATTATCATCATCATCATCATTATGATTATTATTATTATTATTATTATTATTATTATTATTATTATTATTATTATTATTATTATTATTATTATTATTATTATTATTATTATTATTATTATTATTATCATCATCATCATCGTCGTCATCATCATCATCTTAGATCATTAGAAACAAAATGTTATTTAGATGACAGATCTACTGGTTTCAATGGTTATAGTTCAGGTGAAGCATCTCTCAAATCCGATTTGCCGGATCTCAGATGCGACTGGATTTAACCAAAAACCTATCTTGTTCCGGATGTTACCAGACGGACTTTCATCACATGATCTATCAATCAAATATATTCTACAGCGTATATATAACGAACTTATCCATGTATGAATATTATGTATGTTTGTTCATTTCTGTGTAGATGTTTTTGTATGTGTTAATTAACCACTACTTATGAAGCGCCTGCAGCAAAACTCTCGAAGACACTACTAAAACACGAAATGAGGTGGTTTATAAATGTTGCTAAAGAGTCGTCGCTGTCGGAAAGTCCGCAGTTAGAGAAATGCATTTAGGAAAAAGTTGTACGTCCAACGTACAAGAAAGCACGATATCATCGCAACATGCAAAGTGATCGCGGGCCAAGCAAGTCTTTATGGTCTGCAGAACGCACGGTTTTGCAGAGACGGTTGATTTTATTCTAGGACCGCTGCATATAGCAGGACTCAAGCTATCTGGCAAAGTTTTAATGTAGCTAATTTTTTTCTCGACCAGGAGGACGATCAGCGTGTCTGCTTATAGTCAAAAACTGCCAAGAATGATCTTTTCTGGTTGACCGATTGGGAATCGTCCTAAGGTGATGCATACACCGGCTGTTTTGACCATTTAAGGTGTTTTGTTTTGGCTGAATTCGCCTACATTCACAAAATAAATTGTGAAGCTCTTGAAGCATGCTCTTCACGTTTGCAACACAGATCAGTTGTAGTTCTTGACTACTTTGGCAGCCGCCTAGTTACAACCGTTCTGTTGCTGATTGCTCTGTTGTTGGCTGGATACATTGAGACGGAAGTAGTAAAAACGCATAAAACTAAGAAGACTAATAAGAAAAAGATGAAGGAAAAAGATTTTTAAAAAGAGAATGAAGAGAAGGAGAAGAAGAATAAAAGGAAAAGGAGGAAGATAAGAAGAAGCAGGAGAAGAGGAAGCAACCGAAGAAGAACACGAGAAAGAGAAGAAGTTACAAAAAAGAAGAACAATAGGGAAAGAAGGGAAAAGCAAAAGAAAGGATAAGGTGACGTGGAGAAGAAGAAGAAACACATGCAAATGAAAAAGCAACAAAAGGAGATGAAAGAGGGCAAAAACAGCAGTCTCTTTTAGGCCAACCTCGAGCGGTAGCCAAATGTATGAATTCATATCAACCTCATCGTCTATTCAGTGGCCATTCCTCCTCTCGCCGTCGGATCTTCCCACCCACAGTATATAATAATAGTTAGTTTATTCGTTTATAGCTGCGGTCGCACCATAGGTTCGTAAGGGAGGAAGAAATCTCGGTTCGTCTTCATCCCCTCAGGGAAATAAAGCCTCGTCATTTGGGTTAAGTCTACCACGCTCACCAAGCACGACAAAGTCGGATTTCGAGCGTTCCCATATAGCGTACCGGTATGCAAATCTCAGTCTTGGTATTTGTGTTTGTTCATTTGAAAGTTTAACCATTTTGGTAGTATAAGTATTTGTAAGTCTTACCATTTTGGTAGTATTATAATAATTATTCGCTGACAATTTTCTAAGTAGAATGTAAAATACTATAGTATATTAGAACGGCATTACTCTAATCTTAAATGTATTAAGCAAAATTTCAGATGAGTCTCTCACTGATTTCATTTCATCAGTTTGTTCCAGAAAGTTGGACCTTTTTCTCGTCGTTGATGGATCAGCAAGTATCTGTGGTGGAACTGAATCGTGTCCAGCCTGGGACTACTTGCTTCAGTTCGTTAAGAATATAGTCTCCAGCTTCGACAATGGACCAGACGCCACAAGGGTCGCACTCGTCACGGTATCCAGTGCAGTGAATTTGGTGTGGGGCTTCGATCAGTAGGTTGAACATTAAAACATCGATGGCGCTGAACAATAATAATTGTCCACTGATGATATATTTATTCAGGATCTCAAAACAGAAACCATCTCGGGAAGAGGCGCGAATATCTACTCTGCGGGTTACTTTGCCGAATGCTCTAACCATCCGGATATCATTCTCATTATGCATATTGATTATAATTACTCTTTTATTCATTATCTAATTACCAAGTCGATGTCGCTGAAGAATTGTAAGCAAACCACTTGCCATATGACGGTGAAAGCTGACTGGCGACAGCTCAACAAACATAAGCCACAAACATACATGATACTCATGCATTTGTATGTATGTATGTATGTGTGTATGTATGTGTATTTGTAACGATTCCCTTATTTAGCACAAGCAATCTTATCTATGTCTATGTATAGGATTGTATAGGCACCATTTAATTTTATACAAATACCCATTAATGATAGTATTTGATGTGAATTAATCAATTGACCAGAGCAGTACGATTAGCGCAGTGTTAGTGGTTTAATATAATATTAATTGGGCAGAATCAATTGAAGGACGTAACGACGCATTCTCGTTGGAACCATGACATTGGCTGATTTGAAGTGTAACGGTCACGGGAGGATTAACGGCGACGCGCAGGCGCAATACGCACGAACGGTTGACGGAAAAGAAGAAGAGTTCCTGTCTCCGTTCGTTGATGGAGAGGGTCGATTTTGTAAATGTCTCGGGTGATAGCCAAATGATCATCGAGCGTTGTTAATTAATACTAGGTTGTTAATCAACTCGATTGCAACTAGTTCGTCACGGTTGAAGTTTAGGTGACGTTGTAAGAGAATCCTACGAAAAAGGATTTAGTGATCGTACGGAACGTTAGTACGGATTATTTGAATCGAGAGACTGCGTATGTTACGGTTGATCTCACTCGAGTCAGAAGGATTAATAGAAGTACGTTCATTGAAGTACTTTAGACATTGCGAAGAAGTGTAATAGTCTTTGTTCATCGAAGGTTCGAATCCACTCTGAAAGAAATGTACTATTATGACCAAGCTACGACGATCAATTCTTCACTTACCTGTCGACATCACGCTACATCTCATCCATAAAGAGAAGACGAAGGTCTGCATGGCGGAGGTCTGAAGTAAATCTAAAGAAGCTTCAATTCAACGTGGGAGGTATCTTAGGTCTCTATAATACGTATATTATAAGGTAGACTGCGCTGGTCTAAGTAGGCTTAAAGTGAAACTTTAACGATTTAAATCAAATACCCCTAGACAAACGATTTAGTATTAGTTTATGTGTAATTCGATATTTTCAGTGTTTAAATTAACATTCAAAATGTACCAAAGAGACTTATTTTCATTGGATGAACTTTGCGAATTGACACACATACAACCAATCACGAGCCTTAGACATAAATTTGAAGTAACCGATTCCAGTTCAGGATTATCTCTACTGTTACAGTAGGGTGAGGTACCTACAGTGGAGAGCGTTACAGCATTGTGCACTTGTTATAGCGCCCCTTCAGGATTCCTACTCAGAGGCGCTCCCGACTACAGCGCGGACACTGAATCGGAGTTTCACGCCGAAGCGCATGAACAATTGCGAGTGAAGGACATGCCCAGGGTCCCTACGTGGATTCGAACCTGCAACCCTCCGGCTGCAAGGCACCGAGCATACCCCTACACCACTGCGCCACACGCGGAGAGACTACATTCAGCATGCAGGCACGCATACATACATGCGTGTACATTTACGACAAGCAGTATTACAGCTAAATTCTCTCTTAATTTATTGTGTGGTCACTGAAACTGTTAAATCACATCTGTTTTCATGTTCATATAGCACTACCTTCTCTCAGTGTTTCGTGCATGGCGTGTTTACTATAGATACCCTGACATGAATTCGCTGTTATCAGCCATTGATAAAGTCGGGTACCCAGGAGGGGAAATCGATTCGGTTTTTGCCGGTAAAAATCTGCTCACTAGTCTCATCACCGCAGCAATATCGCAACGATCAGACGCCACCATCAGCGATGGTGGTCCGAAACTTGATACTGTGATTGCGATTGCAGCGTCTGTTGCACTTCAGGCGCTTGGAATGAACGGGTTCGTGGTCTGCGTTACGGATCGATGTAACCCAGACTTTGCCAAGAGTTTGTCTTCGCCCCCAAAACAGGTGAGCCATATTACAGTGAGGCAATTGAGGCATTATGTAGAAATACATTTTATATGCTTTTCCTTGGGCCTGATCCTACTGCACTGCTTAGCAACAAGTTCTTGAAACTTTCGTTATAGCGCGGGTTAAAGTTGAAGAATTCTGTGTAAGAGCAAATAATAATAATGTATGTATGCATGAACAATGTATGTATGTATGCATGCATTCATGTGTACATGTGTATGCTATCTATAAGATAGCTATCTATAATTTTGATAGCCTACTTGAAGCAATAAATACTTGAAGCAATAAGATAGCTATCTATAAGATAGCCTACTTGAAGCAATAAATGTTTTGATTGGTTGATTGGTATTATGTATGTATGTAAGTATGTATGCAAGTTTGTATGTACGTATGCGACTATGCATGCATCCATGTAAGAAAACGTACTGCTTTAGTATTATGTCGAGTTTTTGACTATATTGCGTCATTGCAGGTGTTCTTTGATAATTATCTCTTCCTTTGTTGTAGTCTATGTCACATCTCTATTCATAAGCCATAATTTATTTTTCGATAAACTATTAACCCAAGGCAAATGATGCACTTTAATAGGCATATAAATTAACGTGTGTGGCATGAAAAGAGACCCGTGGTTTTATCTGGAATGTTTCTTTTGTTATAGCTTGACGTAACCTACTACCTGGTGAATGATTACAATTCTATTGACAAGATCACAGAGAATCTGGTGAAGCAGATCTGTTCCTTTAAGGTTAGAGTAAGATCGTTCTAGGTTAATCATAATCATTTAGCAAAAACCTGAGAAAGGAAATCCATTCCGTAATCAAAGCCAAGAGAATCATCTTAGGGGCGACTTTCTTCCATTGGTAACGTGCCACACTCATTGGCTTTGTCGATGGAAATTAGGATACTTAATGCACTAAAACGCAATAATTTTATTTGTAATCCTGTCGTATGCTCTTCAGTTGGTGAACCGTATTTAGATGTATTCTATTTCTTTTGTATTAATCCGGATAAGTATTATAATTAATCGAGTGAGTTAAAATGGATCTCTGAAGGATTGTATAATGTATGCGGAAGATTCATGGAAAGAACCCCAATGCAGATGAGCTGATTGCTGGAGCAGATAGAAAGTTCTTCCAGAAATTGCACCGTATCGGTCACTGCCTTTACCAGCTATAAGGGTACCTCATTTTGCTCGCAGGTAGCCTACTCCCTTCGAAAGAAAGGATAGCCTTTCATCATGCCAACTACTCAGCGTACACTTTTTTATAAATAGTTTTGTAAAGCGATGTACCTTTAGCTATATTTATGTGTGCATGCATGTCACCATCAATTGTTCGCGTTAGGGTCTGTTTCATGTACGCGATCGTTTTATACAATGCAATGCATTTACGCTGGTTAGATGCAATAAGGGCTACATCCTTACTTACTTCTCTTGCATAGCCTAAGTCATCTTGTTTGCCGACTTCTTTGGTAACTTTCCGCTTAAGTTTAGCTGTTGTTTAAAATAAAAGTACACTAGGTCAAAATGTTTTTTGTATAGCAAGCCATAAAATAGGATTATCATGTACTGTTAGGGTATTTGTAATCTGAAATCTTCTAAGTAATCACTGCAATCATTCACAAGACATATAGCGCTTCGAAATATGATTCAGTATGATTGCCGAAGTACTGAATGAACTTTTTAAGCCTTGCTACCAGTCAGTGGAGCCACAAAGATAAATGCATCGGACTGGAAGAATGCGATACAAGGACAGATGTCCTTCGAGTCATGTTCTAAACGACGTGTGTTTGATACGAAATTCACAACGCCGAAAGATTTTAGAAGTTTAAGGAAGGTTGTATACCAGACTACCTGGTTCAGTTCATTAGCTATTGAAAAACGTAACTCTTAATACTTTGTATTGTGTTGTAGGGGACAGGCATTCTGGGTGCGATTGCTGGAGGTGTTTCCAGTATCATCGGTTTTTAATAACTTACGCGTCTAATCTTCCTTCAGTTCAAATGAAACTTTCTCGGCCATGCTTGAGCTAATGCTACAATTTGCTTATAACGTCTGCCTTTGAGAAAATATTTGTCTAGTGAACTATATAGACCTATTGTATTCAACAGAAATTATAGAATTTTTTAATTTAAAATACAAGTTAGTTCTAAAATGGCCTGTCGAAATTATAATTGTGGTATAGCTTATTCGTTTGTAAATTATATTTTCTTGCAATGAAGTCTTTATTTATTTAAATTTCAACTGGCTTTAAGCTAGGGTGAGCGATAGTGTAGTGGTTAGCGTGCTGGACTATCAACCAAGAGGTCGAAGGTTCAAATCCTCGTCAGAGCAGACATTTAGTTCAAGATTTCTGCTTCACCTGCGACCATGACTAACTCAGTTATGATGAGTGCGCTGACCTTACACTGTCAGTGGGAAGATCAGACGGCGACAGGAGGTTCTGAGGTGAACGGCGGGAAATAATCATGGTAATAGGTAAACAGACACACATACAGACACAGAGAGACTTCAGAACCGTACGTTTTAACACTTTTAACAGGTTTAATGCATCGTAGGACTGGACTTTGTGTTCGCGCTGCCAAGTGATAAACCAAGTTACGAACGAATAGCTATGCAAGTAGGAGAGTGAATTTGTATTTTACTTCATGTTTACGCAAATTGCAAAAATTTCAACTGGCCGAAAGCTATGCAAGTAGGAGAGTGAATTTGTATTTTACTTCATGTTTACGCAAATTGCAAAAATTTACGGAGCTCGGTAGGGCCACTTAGAATCACGCGGGCCGCGTGTTGGACAGTTGGAGCAGTGCTCCTCTACGACGTCTACGTCTAGACATAAGTAACTAAGATGACACTCATTCAATTACATTGCCATTCAAAGGAAAGAGTGGTTGAGGACTGCCTCTTAATCTCCCTAAAATAATGTCCATCGTTTAACTATTTAATAATCATTGATAACTGTGGATGATGTGGTTATCACTAGACGAACACAGCAATTCATTGCCATAATCTATTAATCATACGTGCTCATCATTCTCGTGTATGACATGCTTCATACTCAGATCATCAGATGTAAAGAAATGGATGGATGAATGGATGGATGGATGATAGATAGATGATAGATAGATAGATGATAGATAGATAGATAGATAGATAGATAGATAGATAGATAGATAGATAGATGATAGATAGATAGATAGATAGATAGATAGATAGATAGATAGATAGATAGATAGATAGATAGATAGATAGATAGATAGATAGATAGATAGATAGATAGATAGATAGATAGATAGATAGATAGATAGATAGATAGATAGATAGATAGATAGATAGATGAATAGATAGATAGATATGAATCCATCCATCCATCCATCCACCTATCCATCCATCCATCTATCTATCTGTCTATCTGTCTATCTGTCTTTCTGCCTATCTGTCAATCGGTCAATCGATCAATCTATCTATCTATCTCAATCCGTCCGTCCGTCCATCCATCCATTCATCCATCCATCCATCGGGTAGAGCTGCACCCAACAGTGAATAAATATAATCGTTTAATATATTATCATTATTATTTAGGGATGTATTAAGCGCCGCTATCTTGTGAACAAGCATCAATCAATGGCGCTGAGCAATAATTGTGAATAAAGCACTTGCTCTAGGTTCCTACACAGTTACCATCTCAGAAGAGACTCGAACTCATACTCCGCGTTACAAGCCGAGCGCTCTATTCACTCGGCTACCGTGTCAGATATATGTAGATATACATGTTTATGTGTGCATAATTGTCTCACTTTTTTTATAAACCTCCCACAATCATCATCAACTATTCGTTTATTCATACAAAAGTCAAGTTGGCACAACCGCAACTTAAGACAGAATATGGTTGAGTTCGGCTAGTTTTGGGGCGACAAGCCAGCGGGGCAAATTGTCAGAAAAAGCCACCCATTTGTTATTCCATAATGTGAATACATGTTCCTTTATAGGAGTCGTGCTTATAGGAGTTTCACTGTAACCTACATAAAACATCATTTGCTCACTTGAATAGCCAATAAATAATGTTGACCCATGCAAAGTAACGAGTCTTACCTATTATAGGTCTACAATTAATCCAGTACAAGGCAGATGTCATTTGGCGGAGTTTCTGCTGACAGTTGCTGTTACAGTAGGATAGGACAAACTATGCAGTCAAACTGCGTAGAAATGCGCAATATGAGTGTTAAATATTATGATATTGTCATAGCTAAATATCTGTGTCGGATACACAAAAATGTCCATACTTCAGAGAGCTTTGTGTCGTTTTCTGTATTGTAAAACGATGACAATGGCGACTGGTCGACGTGTTGAATGCAGGAATGGCGGTGCTTCATAGTCTACAATTCACCACTCTAACACTCCTCTTCGGAACCTCACTAAGGCGCTACTAAAATATTATTATTATTATAATTATTATTACTATTATTATTATTTTATTATTATTTTTATTATTATAATTTTTATTATTTCATTGTTATCATTGCGACATGCGAGCGCGTATAAATATTGATAAAATATCAAATTTGCCTTAAAATTTGATTCAATTCAAGAAATTGAATATTCATATTATCGCTAATCAATATACGAACGTGACAGCACCTGATGTAGATGAGCTAATAAATGTTGATAAATATCAAATCTTCTTTCAATAAACGAGATAACGAATTCATATCCCTAATCAGTAGGCCTATAATTTAAATTCTTGTCACGAATAGGCCTATAGGCCTATAATAACAGAAGAAATTGCAAATGTCAAGTATTTTATATGCCGTTGATTAATAGTAATATTGGAATGTCATTTGTATCATATGTAATATACGATTCCAGGTGGATAAGTTAATCAATCATTTTAAATTAAAACACCTGCAGCGATATAAGCCTGAGGAAATTCCTGGCATAGTCACAGAAATTTTCTGAGGTTCCCGCAACACGTAACAGCATTAACGACAGAATTGAAAACAGTGAGTATATTCGGTTTGCAGAAGACTTGAACTTGAAAAATGTGGCATGGTGATATTGGTAAAAATATGTAGCCTACTGTAGGTATACCAACAACATTCCTCTATTTTTTTATTTAGAACGAAACACTTCTTCAAAGACAACGCGCAACAACATTTTGATTTGTCTCTTTAACAAGACACAGCTTAGGCTTTTGACTATTCGACTTGCTCTGTTAAATATTTGCTGTCTGACCGTATGTGGATGATGGATCATATTTCTCTACCTCTTCTTCTCTCCTTCTAATTTCTTTCGACACCAGTAACTACTTCATCTGTTCAAGGAGAAAAATTTGAATAAGATTTTGATGTGCAATCTTACATGGTAACTTGACTTAGTCACCGTACTTGAATATTTTATTTCCTCTTCTCATGAAGTATTTATTATGGAGGACTATAATAATTATTCATTATACATCTGGCTTGGTAGTCGTGACCCGCTGATCAAGATTGATGCTGACTCCCTTCGCCTTCAGTTTACCAATGTACATTTCTCTTCCTCTGTCCGTGATCTTGGATTCATTATCGATTCTGTCCTCTCTCTGTCTGATCACGTCAATAGTGTCTCTCGCTCCTGTTTCTACTACTTACGCCAACTCCTTGCCATCCGCCAATCACTCCCACTGCACGCTATCACGACTTCAGCCCATGCTTTGATCTGAGCCAGGATTGATCATGGAAATGCGGTCTACATTGGTCTCTCCTCTACAAATAGGCCTACATATAAGCTTCAGGCCATACAAAACGCTGCTGCCCGCATCATCTATAGGGGACATTTCAAAGTTCGACCATAATCTCCTCTTTTATCCGTGACTCCCTTCACAGGCTCCCCATCCGCCAGCGCATCCAATTCAAGGTCTGCTCCCACATGCGAAGCTGTCTTGCTGCCTCTGCTCCTCACTATCTTAGAGCACATTGTACCTCAGTATCTTCTCTACCCAGTCGTTCCTCCCTTCGGTCCTCGGCCCGTGGTAACTTGGTTGTTCCGAGGGTACGTACTTATACGTCCCAGTCTAGGAATTTCTCTATTGTGGGTCCGACTAGCTGGAACCGGTTGCCTCAGTCACTCAGGGCCGACCTTTTTTCTATTTCCTTTGACCAGTTCCGCCAGCGCCTAAAGACCTCTATCTTTACCAGTGAAGACACTGGACCGGGTCGGAAGCGCCTCTGATCTTGAGTGGCGCTATAATAAATACTCGATTGCGATTACGATCACGATTACGATATATATTATATAAATATATCGTTTAATGAAAAAGAAGAGAACAGGCAGACTCCGCAATCTGGTATAATTTATAGAAAGCTAATTAATGAAACGATTACCTGCTGTTAATTGTGTCGATCAGACTTAATAGAGGATTGTCCAGGTTTGTCCTGTAATGTTTGGGCAGGGCCGATGAGAGGGGGGTCAGGTGGGGTTGCTGCCCCGGGGCCCGGTTCTATGGCAGGGGCCCTGGCAGGGGCCCGGAAATGTCTAAAACTATTTTCAAACTAAAGAAACCTGTGGGTTTTTGCATAATGCAGAAAAATTGCTTCAATTTAATAGCTAGGTTATGAAGTAAATGAGGTACTAGATCTATTGAATTTCTTTACCAAAATGTAAGCCAATAACGAATGTGACGGTGGAAATGGGACTGAAAAGGTTAGCATTGTTGTTAACGAAAACGATTTAATAACTGTGAAACTTAACAGTGTCAGTTTAACTTGCTCAGTCAGAGGATTTAGGAGTGAGCACAGTAACAGAAGTTGGTCATCACTCATCAGAATGGTTTTGGACTATCTGCTGATGCAAAGTTAACTGATGCAGACAAATTTCGATTTTTGACTGAATTCTATACTCCACCAGAATCGTATGCGTGGCCAAGAACTTTGCATTACGGGGTGCGTAATGCAAAGTTCTAGGTCACGTTATAGTTGAATAACTTGAATTTGAAAACATTGCTTATCAGTAGGCCTATTTTGAGATTTATCAGCAGTCGGCCTAGAATTGATTATTCGTTTTCTGGGAGGCATACAATTTGTACTGGATGTAAATTTCTGAATTGAAATTTGAGTTATTGTCAAAATAAATAATACTTTAACTTACAGCTGGATCTAATTTATCACAATAAATAATTGATATCAAATTACCAATTTTTGATATTATAATTCCATTAAGTTGATAACGAATTAGAAGATGAATTAGATCTACCATCAGAAATCCGGAGCTCAATAAAGGAAAGGAAGATTGGCGAAAGTCAGGAATGCAAACGAGAGACAAACAATCCTTAAAAGCCTTTTCAATTTCATCAAAAGCGAATGATGCAGCAAATCAAGCTGACAATATCGTTGCTAGTATGATAGTAGATGTAGGCTACGTGGAGTTGATCATGGTAGGTTACAGAGCGAGTTGTTGACGTAGTCCATGTAGACAATGCAACACAGCAATTGACCTCACCTCTTGAAATTGGATTTCATAATGCGATAAATGTCATTTAAAAAATCATTTATCACATTCACATAATCACATTTTCATATTACATTTCTGTAAATTTCTTTATAATTAGAGTCATAGATGGACCTTTTAAACCAAAAATTGATTTTCACATTTACTTTTACTATTATTATTCAGGGCTTTTAAAAGGAATTTTTAGAACTGCACGACCCCTTAGAAAGCCATAGTGAATTATTCCAAATCGGATTACAATGAACATTTTAAAACTAGTTTTAACTGCACAAAAATGCTTCTATAGCAGCACAAATTCATTTAGAATTTGTGTAGAACTGCACACTAAAAAGCCCTGTTATTATTATTATTACCCTTATTATTATTCGTTAAATGTAGTTTGATAGCGTTTTTCAGGCTTACACCAGACTTGGGCTTAATAATAAAAACGAGGGGCCCTGATGGATGTCTGCCCCGGGGCCCGATTTGGCTCTCGACGCTTATGTGTTTGGGAGTATTGTTGATTTGGCGATGAAGGTAATCATTACTCTGGACCATTTCTTTGTTTGTTGGAAAGGTTTGATCCATTAAATTTCCTGCATGTATTAAAGTACACACCTCGGAAGACTTGACGGCAAATCGCTGTGATTCGCAATCGCTTCATTCTGGCACTTCTGGTGAGTCATGAGTCATTTTTTTATCATGTTTGTTCCGATACATGGTGTGTTACAGTGGGTCCTTGTTCTGTAAATTTGCAAGCTGTGTTTATTGTGTCATCTGGAAGAAACGTTTGGTGGGCTAAACAGAAAGCTGTCAGGCATAGACAGACGTAAAAGAACAACAGACATACATTTCAGGAACTCACCAAGCGACATGCACCTTGTTTTTTTGCATTCGCTTGACTGCTGTGTGTGATATGGCATTAGCCTGAAATGTACATGTGATTCAGGAGCAAGGCCTCACCTGTTTCGATCATCTCGACTGCTGTCCTTTTTGTTAAACTTACAGGTTCACCGTTACGGTACAAGTCAGCTACTGAATTGATCCTCAATCGCCGAGAGTTCGCATTAATTCCTGACTACTTTGTCAGCAGAACAATGTCAACCATTCTCTTGTTGATTGTCTTATTGGCAGCTCCAAAGATCGTTTCGAGCGAAGGTAGGTGTTTGTACAAATTTGCTAAATACGAAGAAGAAGAAGAAGAAGCAGAAACGTATTAAGCAGAACATCAAGAGGAGGAGGAAGAAGAAGAACAAAGATAGAAAGCATAGAAAAAAATGGATAAGAAAATTATTAGAAAGGAGAGGAGGAAAGGAAAGAGAAGAAAAAGAGGCAGAAAATTATACTATATGTAAAAACGATAGTCTTCGACCAAAGGAATCGATAGCGAAGATCCTCTTCCAGTGTCTATTTCCAGCGCAGACATTGGTCAGCGACCTAATCTTCGGCGAACTTCTAAGTGCTCCTTTATACAGTGGTTAAATTTCTCATCCAGAGGAGGAGGATCTTTAAAGTCCTACTACTCTAGCACCTAAACCGAATCCATAGTTGATATTCCTTAATAGTTATTCAATGAAAACGAAATACAAGTATTATGCTCAATGAATATTTTTGACTGTTTGAACTCATGTCGGCCTAGAGAGCACTTTCTACTTTCGTTTGTGCAACGGTGATACATGCAGATCGTCTTATGATTATTGTCATTAAAAAAACAACAATAATTCTACCACAATTAGTTAAGTGACCTAGTAACGTGTTGTTAGTTAAGCTAGTTTTTCTCTTTTTTCTGACAATGCTATTTGTGTATACTCAACTGTCATCCCTCTGCTAACATGGCACACGGGTATTTTTTAACTTAGCGGGACTTCAGTCCCTTCTGGGTACCCGATTGACTTTCCCTCAAAAGTTAATAGGATGATAATCATGTGATCTGTCTGTTTTAAATTTCCAAACTTATGATCGGTGATTAATGATTATTCTGGATCACTACTTGTAAACTATAATTCTCCGGGAAAAAGGATTGATTGATTGATTGATTATTATAATTATCATCATCAATACATCATCATCATCATCATCATCATCATCTAAAAAAGAAGAAGAAGAATAACAAGAAGAACAAGAAGAACAAGAACTAGAACAAGAAGAACAAGAAGAAGCAGAAGCAGAAGAAACACAAGAAGAACAATAACAAGAAAAAGAAGAGAAGGAAGAAGAAGAACAAGAAGACGACGAAGAAGAAGAAGACGAAGAAGAAGAAGAAGACGAAAGACGAAAGAATGCGAAGAAGGAGAAACATACGAACAAGAAGAAGAAAAGTTGGAAAAGTTGGTAAAGGAGGACAAGGCAGTCGCTAAGGCCAACCTCGAGGAGCAGCCATATTTATGGAGTGATAGCGGGTTCATTTTCTATTCCTCAGTATGGGTGTTTTGGCCGCCATTCCTCCCCTCACCCTCTGCTCTTCCCACAAACATTATATGATTATAACAGTAAGTACTAAGTATGAAAGAATATTCTTTATTAGACAACCAGCAAGGGCACAGTAGCTTACAGTTATAAATACATAGTAATAATATTTTAAGCAAGCGCATGTAAAATTCTTTTTAAGCAAGCGCATGTAATATTCTCATAACAATACTTCTCTTGGCAAACATATCAACTCGAGGTAGAAGAAGCAACAAACGAGGAAGAAGAAAAGGGAGGCTTGGGACGCATGTTACATGGAGCGACCTTGCGGGGACAGAGACGGTTTACTGTAGTATTCATCAACTCTAGACAGATGATGCAGCAAACGAGGATGAAGAAAAAGTAGGCCCGGGACGTATGTCACCTAGAGTGACCTTGCGGGGAGGGAGGAGGTTATTGGCGTATTCATTTAGAGCTGCGGTCGCACAACAAGGGTGTTAGTGAAGACGAAATCTCGGTTGGGTCTTCATCCTTTCAGGGAAATTGAGTCACGTATTCTGGTTTTCAATCGACCACACTAACCACTAACCAGGCATGCGATGTTGGATATCGAGCGCACCTTTGAAGATCATGCAAATCTCAGTGTCGGATATTTCATACTGGTAGTTTAATTGTGTAATGATCATTTGGAGGTAGAATGTGAAATATTACAGCATATAAGTAGAACTTTCTTAGAACGGCAGTAATCTTGAATGCACTGAGTAAAATTACAGATGTGTTGCTCACTGATTTCATCAGTTTGTTCCCGAAAGCTAGACGTTGTTTTCACCATTGATGGATCAGCAAGTATCTGTGGTGGAGCTGAATCGTGTCCAGCATGGGTCCACTGTCTTCAGTTCATTAAGAATATAGTCTCCAGCTTCAACATTGGACCAGACGCCACAAGGGTCGCAATCGTCACGCTCTCCGGTGTGGCGTATTTGGAGTTTGGCTTAGAACAGTAAGTTTAACATTGAAATTGATGTGATTTAACACACAGTTCTAGGGAATTTAGCAGTAGATTCAGTTACCAAGAAATATAGTTAGGATTAATGTATCAGTAACACTGCTTAGCTCCAAAGTGTACAACTGTACATGTATGTATGCATGTAGGCCTATGAGCGCATGTACGTTGTATGTGTAAACGCATGCATTTTTATGCATACTGTATGTATGTATATGGCACGTGTAGGCTTATGTAAGTTTGTTCAGTTGTCGCCGGTCAGCCTACACCGATCTGGAGGAAGTGCTTTACTCAAAAATCTTCATCGTCATCGATTGCTGCTTTTTCAATATATGGTGAATAAATTCGTAATAATAATTATTATGTATATAGGTATAATATCCGAATGGTTAGAGCGTTCGGCGCAGTTGAGCGAAGAGTTGATGTCCGAGCCACTTCCCACTTTTGAGACCCATATTAGAAAGTCAGTTTTGTACAATTATTCAGCGACATCGATGTTGTGTCGTATGGTCGTGTGTGAACATCTGATCTCTGTAAAGAGGGCAGTATCAAATAAAGTTGTGTAGGGCATACTATTGTTATCTGTACAACTTTACACACACACAGACATACAGACAGACACGCGCGCGCGCGCACACACACACACACATATATATATGTATATATACGTGCATACACATCTACACATGTGTATGAGCTTACAATAATAATTGTTATATTCTAAGCTTATGCATATGTTAATGCAGGCATATATTTATATATTTCTCAAATGAAACATGTCGGATCAGGCATAGTATAGACTTACAACGACTACTAGATTACGAATGAAAAATTTACGGTGAAGTCCCTTTCGATGATAAAACACGGGATAACCTTAACCAACGAGCTCATATTGCGTCCATGTTTGATGGACAAGGCATCAACCGATGGCGCCTTAAAACCAAGTCGTAACCAGGTCAACGTCCAGAAGATCAGTCGGTAAGGCAGGGAGGCACACTGTGCTGCATATGCAATGTGGGAAATGTAAGTCCAAAGGTGATTGCGAAATTAAATCATGGGCTGAGCAGATGGAATGGATAGGGCTACAATATTTCTGGCAATTGAAAAGCTCTTGTTGTTTTGGTTTAAAACTTATCATCCCCTCCTCGCGCAGGCACGGACCTTGAAATTCCAGACATCGTCCGAGCCAATGAAACTTTTTATAGCCATCTCTTTGATTATTTTATTTGCGTACAGCCTTGTGCTTGCTGCATGCTTAGGCAGTTTTTCACGACTAAAACAATGGCTAGCTGTTGCTGATTTTTATGTCTGTCCTTTAAGGCATTCAGCCACATAACATACGAAATTCGATATAATTATTGTAAACATCTATACATGAAATAGCCTTTGTACAATCAACACAAAACTAAATAACGAGAATAATAGAAGGCTCGGCAAAATAACAGTACTCAAGTCAAGTGGACTTTGAAATATGCATGAATGTTTGCAAGAATGTATGTGTTTAGACTATGTATGTATGTATGTATGTAGCCTATGTAGGTTCGTATACATGTACATGTATGTATGCATGTACGAAAAATCTATGTATGCGTGATAATATCTACAGTATGTATGCTTGTACATATGCAGGCATGCTTGGCATTGCATTGAATGCACGGCATTGCACGCATATACGTAAAGCATGCATATTTTATATATATTATATATACATATAATCCCTTATAAGGCCTATGTATAATTGTATATGTATGCCATTTCTACTCTGGTCCACGCCTTGATCTGCACTCGGGTGGACTTCGAGAACGCCGCTGCTCGGCTTATAAGCGTTACTCCAAATTATGCCCATATCTCAGACTATTTGAGATACTCTTCAATGGCTCCCTATTCAGCAGCGGGTACAGTTCAAAACCATTGCTCTCATGCGCAACTGCCCATAGTTGTAAAAAAAAAAAAAAAATAAAAAACGAAATAAAACGGCGTTGTTTTCCAAAACATAAAAAACGGGAAAAAACGGGGAAAAAACGGAAAAGAAAATAATTTAACTTTGTTGCATCTTTTCTGCATTTTAAAATTAAAAACCTTGTTTACACAATTTAATTTCAATCAGCAAATAACAAAACTTTATAAGTAAACACCAAGTAGCCTAACATTAATCTACAACAATTATTTTCTTTTTCATAAGTTTGGTTTAATAAGAAATTGAGTTATCAAAAAAACCTAAAATCTTTTCAAATTTAAATTGTATACACAAGTCCACAAAAGTCCATGCTGACATAAACAATTAAAAACTAAATTTTGTAACTATGGCCTAGACCTAGAGTGTACGTAATCAAAAATTGTACTTACAATTTTGACTTATATTAGAACGTAATAATATATTATGGAGTCAGTTTATCAGTCAATCTGACACTACTGTGTAAAAAGACAACATTTCGCATTTTGGATAACTTAGAAATTAAAATAACTTTTATAAATTTTATTTCCTGTTCTGTGCTATTTTATTTCTCAACTGATGACACTAAATAGTGACGTAAATTAGATGAATCCTTGAAAGGACGGAGACAACGTAAGGAATATCAGACAAGAATAAAATTAAACAAATAATGACAGACAGTAAATAAATAAATAGAGTTACATACAAAAATAAAAACGGAAAAAAACGAGACGAGAAATAAAAAACGAAAAAAACGACGTTTTTTGAAAAATAATAAAAAACGAAAAAAACGTTTTTTACAACTATGACTATTTGAGATACTCTTCAATGGCTCCCTATTCAGCAGCGGGTAACCATTGCTCTCATGCGCAACTGCCTTGCTTGAGTGGCCCCATCCTACCTAGTTCCTTTTGCACCTTGTTCTAATCCTCACTCTTCGACTCGTGGCCTTACGGTTGTCCCGAGCATGCACTCTACTACGGCCCACTCTAGGTGCTTTGCCATGTGTTGGCCCATCAGCTTGGAACTGTCTTCCCCGTCTTCTCGTCTTGAGTAACTATCTCTCTCGCCTTACCAGTTCCGGATACGCCTTAAGGCTTTCCTGTTCGCTGACGCAGGCACTGATGCAGGTCGATAGCGCTGCTGGTATCTGAGCAAAGCTATGTAAATGTTCGGTTACAATAACAATCACAATACTATGTATATGTAATTATGTATGTTTTGGACCAATAAATTGATGGTTATAGTTTTGGCTGTATGTATGCATATCTATATGTCCAGCGTTTTGGTACGAGTTATAATAATATTTATGCAACATGACCCAGCTTTCGTGTAGCGCTGCTCTTCTCACTGTTTCATGCATGGCGTGTTTTCTGTAGGAACACTAATATGGATTCGCTGTTGTTAGCCATTGATGATGTCCCATACCCAGGAGGGGAAGAAATCGTCTCGGTTACTTCAATCAAAGATGTTCTCACTAGTATCATCGTGGCAGCAACGTCGCAAAGATCAGACGCCACATTCTTTGGAATACTGATCAGCGATGGTGCTCCGAATCTTAACAATTTCGTTACTATCACTACATCTACCGCCCTTCAGGCGCTTGGAATGAACGCGTTTGTGGTCTGCGTTACGCCTAGATGCCCAGCCGACTTAGCGAGGAGTACGTCTTCGCCCCCAAAACAAGTGAGTCATGAAATGAATATTACCTCTGAAATAATTGAATAGGGGTCTCAAGTGTTGGAGACGTTTACTGGTTCGACACCGTTCCTCTAAAGTTTACAGTCTTAGTTTGATTTCTCATTGAAGGACAACAGAGGGTTTAGTTAAAGATCTGGGAAACTGGAAACTGAAAGTAAACTGAAGGACAGGGTCATCTAACATTTGGGAAGGACTATGAAGGGAATAATATTTTATTTGGTGAATACAGTAGGGTAAAATGTGCAAAATCTCGTCGGATTTTGTTTTCTATTTGCAACTCGCCCTCTGTAGAATGCCCATAGGCATCTAAGTGAAAGAGGGTACCCCGTCAGAACGGCCCAGGACAAATCGGCCCCGACAAAACGGCCCCGACAAATGGGCCCGACAAAACGGCCCCGACAAACAGCCCCCGTCAAAATAGCCTCGACAAAACAGCCCCGTCATTTCGACCCCCATCATAACGGCCCCGTCATATCGACCCCCGTCATATCGGCCCCGTCAAATCGGCCCCCGTCAAATCGGCCCCGTCAAATCGGCCCCAGTCATATCGGCCCCAGTCACATAGGCCCCTCACTAAATAGCTCATGTTCCAAGTACTTTTAAGTTGGATTGTTGAAAAAGATTTCTTTGCGTAAATAGAACTCGGATTGGTAAAACCAAAGTTCGACCGTACGTTACAGCAGAAAATAGCGTACGCGTACGGTACGTAATTTACTAAAAATAATAGCGTACGCGTACGGTACGTTCGTATTCCGTACGTATGAGCAGCCTTTAATATTAGTTGCTTCTCGTGACGTCACATTTTGTCTCCTCATTTTCTCGTCGTTTTTTCGTCGTTATTACGTCACTTTACAGTTCTTATTTGTAGTTCCGTTTCAGCGAAGAGGTAAATTATTATTTTGTTTTTATTTTGTATAATTTTCCATTCTTTAATTTGTAATTTTGTTATTCCTTGTTAATTCTATAATAAAAAATATAAAAATTAGCGTACGCTATTTATTAATTTAGCCAAAAAATAGCGTACGCGTACGGTACGCATTTCAGCAGAAAAAATAGCGTACGTTCCGTACGTACGGTCGAACTTTGGGTAAAACCGTAGTTTACGTTGCCAAATTATTTTATGTGGTCAGTTTAAAATGGAAGTTGGATTGCTGAAAATAGTTTGGGCGTTATAGAATTGAAGTTGGATTTATAAAAAAAACTATTCGTTGCGTAAATAGAAGCTGGATTTATGATAGTTGTCATTGAAAGCATTTAAATAATTAAATACGCCAACCAGTTAGCCTTAAACGATGGTCCCCGCAGTCCATTGTCAAGCTGAACCGTCGCTTGAGGCCTCGTTTCAACATAGTTTATGACAAACTGTTTGTCACAAAAGCTTAAAAGTACTTGGAACATTGGATATTTTGTATGGGGCCGATATGACTGGGGCCGATATGACTGGGGCCGATATAACGGGGGCCGATATGACTGGGGCCGAAATGACGGGGGCCGATATGACGGGGGCCGATTTGACGGGGGCCGATTTGACGGGAGCCGATTTGACGGGGCTGTTTTGTCGAGGCTATTTTGACGGGGGCTGTTTTGTCGGGGCCGTTTTGTCGGGGCCCATTTGTCGGGGCCGTTTTGTCGGGGCCGATTTGTCCTGGGCCGTTCTGACGGGTCACCGTGAAAGAGACACGCTTTCGATCAAGCAGTCAATACACAGAAATCAATTTCATAATCCTTCATCATTGCGTTGGCCTGGTCCTGTGGTGCTTTCTTTAGCCAGAAGTTCTTGTAACTTTCGTTATTACGCTGATCAAAGTTGAAGAATCCTTTTTGAAAGCGAATAAAATGTATCTATCAATGTATAATTATATGAAAGTATGTATGCATGTACGATGTATGCTTGTATGCATGAATGTTTATTATGTATTATATGCATGTGTATGTACGTATGTATGTTCGGGTATATGTAATTATGTATGTAGCCTATGTATGTATGTATGCATGCATGCATGCATGTATGTATGTATGTATGTATGTATGTATGTACTTACGTATGTATGTATGTATGTATGTATGTATGTATGTATGTATGTATGTATGTATGTATGTATGTATGTATGTATGTAATGTATGTATGTATGTATGTATGTACGTACGTATGTACGCATGTACGTATGTATGTATTGTATGTAGGTATGTATGCATGTAGACAATACTGGTTTACAGATCGTGAGTTTTTGGTAGATACATACACATAGACCAAGTTGCGTCAATGTGTTGTTGGATATCTCTTCCTTTTTTGTGTATAAAATCTCTAGTGAAATGGCATAATATCCGTCCTCTAAATCGTCTTCTTTAAACTGTCGTCCTAAAGTTATAGCTGCACTTAGTAAGCATTTACTAACGTGTGGGATGTGTAGGCCGACCCGTGGCTTGATCGGGAATGCTTCTTTTGTTTTAGCTTGACGTAACCTACTACTTGGTGAATGATTACAGTTCTCTCGAGAGTAACAGTGACAAAGTGGCGAAGCAGATCTGTTCCTTTAAGGTTAGAGATCGCTTCTTGTCTGATCATTTAGCAAGTACTCGAGAAATTCAACATGAAGACTAGACCATTCTGCATTCAAGGTCAAGAGTATAATTGTATATAGGGATTACACGCTTCCATTTGATAAAATGCCACGGTCAGTATGACTGTGGCTTTGACGGTGGAAATGAAGCTACTTGTTGCAGTTGAATGCAATGATTTTATTTGTAATCATGTCGTGTGCTCTTCAGTTGTATAAATATCGTATTTGCATTTATTCTACCTGTTTTGTATTCCGGACGTGTATTGTACTGAATCGACTGAGTCTAAAAGGCCCTCTACAGGATTGTACATGGAAGATACATGGGAAGAACCACTGAACCCCAATGCAGATGAGCTGATGGCTCGAGCTCCTCCCGAAATCGCAGCGTATCGGTCACTGTATTTACCAGCAAACAGGACTGTTTACAATTATACTTGGATAAAGTATTGGCAATACCAATAGCGATACAATTTCTTTAACGTATTGCAATACAATACCAATACTTTTACCAAAACTTTTCGAGAAGTAATTGCACGTTTATTCACATAAAATACGTGATGAGATCTAAATTACTATTGTATGGTATTGCCGTGGTAAGAGGTAATTTTCAAAGAAGTATCGGCGATACCAAAGTATTGCGATACTTTATCACAATATTAACAGCCCTGCCAGCAAAGGAGACATCTGTTCTAGGGGTCTGCGGGTATACCCGTACCCGCGGGTTTACCCGTACCCGACCCGTACCCGCGGATCGAGTACGGGTCGGGTACGCATTTCACGGGTTGGGTCGGGTACGGGTAGGGTCATCACGGGTACGGGTATACCCGGTTTTACCCGTACCGACGTGAAGTTTTGGGGTTACAATGTCACCGTTACATATAGTAGAGAATGTTGGCGCACAATGAGCCTGACCGGGTCTGCAACGTGCTATTAATAATTACTTACACGTAGTGTTCTAGGTGACAGTATATAGACCACGGAGATAAACTGTACAATTTAATTGAGACAGCACTACAGTTGCATGTGACAGGTTCCATAAGTTGCCTGCCTATTATTATTACTACTACTACTACTGCAATTTCTGCTGCTGCTAATATTACTACTAAGCTACTACTAATACTGCTGCTACTTCTACTGCTACTGCTTCTGCTGCTGCTGCTGCTGCTGCTGCTGCTGCTACTGCTACTACTACTACTACTACTACTACTACTACTACTACTACTACTACTACTACTACTACTACTACTACTACTATCATCAGCAGCAGCATCCTATTTATTGTTATTACTATACGTGCTGAGTTGTAAGCCAATTGGCATGGTAGCGACAAAGACCATGGGAAGGAGTGCTAATGACGTGACGGGTACTGTACGGGTACGGGTATACCCGCGGGTACGGGTAGGGTCGGGTAGTAATTTTGAGTGCGGGTCGAGTACGGGTACGGGTAACGGTTCTGTGTTACGGGTACGGGTCTGGTAGCAAAAATGCTTTACCCGCAGACCCCTAATCTGTTCGCATGTTGTTACTCTCTTCGAGAGAAAGGATAGAGTTTTATCCTACGTACTGCTCAGCGTAATCTGTTTTTTAAAAAGACTTGTAAACTGATGTATCTTTAGCTACATTTAAGTGTGCATGTATGTCTGTATTATCTGCTCGTATTAGATTCTGGTTCATATGCAATCGTTCTATGCAGTACGGTGCGCTTACGCTGGTTAGATGCAATATGGGATACATCCTCACTTAATTGCGTTGCACAGCCTAAATCACATTATTTGACACGGTTTCATGGATAACTTGCCGCTTTAGTTTAGTTGTTGTTTAAAAGTAAAAGTACACTAAGCCAAACTGTGTTTCATTTAGTAAGCCATCAAATAGGTTTATTACATGTAGGTAGCCTACTGTTAGAGTATAGTTATAATCTGAAATCTTCTAACTAAATACTGTAATCATATACAAGACATAACTCGCTTCGACGTAGTATATGGTTCAGTATGATTGCGAAGTGCGGAATAAACTTCGTTTAAGCTATGAAACCAGTCAGTGTAGCCAAAAAGATACGCGCATCGGGCTGGAAGAAAGATGTCCATCGAGTCATGTTCTGCGTGGCGTGTGTGTGCTTGATGCTGCGGTCATAGAGTTCTCTGGCTCCACGAAATTCAGCAACGCCGAAGGATTGTAGAAGTTTAAGGAAGGCTGTATTATACCAGAATATCTGGTTCAGTTCATTAGCTATTGAAAAACGTAACTCTTACTACTTTGTATTGTGTTGTAGGGGACAGGCGTTCTGGGTGCGATTGCTGGAGGTGTTTCCAGTATCATCGGTTTTTAATAACTTACGCGTCTAATCTTCCTTCAGTTCAAATGAAACTTTCTCTGCCATGCTTGGACTAATGCTGCATTTTGCTTATAACGTCGCCTTTGAGAAAATACTCATCTAGAGAACTATATATTGTATTCAAAAGACATTATAGAATGTCATAATTTTAAAATACAGGTTGGTCCTTAAATAGCGTGTCGAAAGTATAATTATCGTGTTGCTTCTTCGATTGTAAATTATATTTTCTTGCAGTGTTTATTTAATTAATTTTCAACGTGTTTTAAGATAGGGATGAACGATAGTCTAGTGGTGTGCGTGTTGGACTGTCAACGGAGGGGTCGTAGGTTCAAATTCACGTTAGAACAGATATTTGGTTCGAGATTTCTGCTTCACCTGAGACCAACTCAATTATGATGAGTACGCTTATCTTACACTGTAAGTGGGAAGATCAGACGGCGAGAGGAGGTTCTATGGTGAACGGCGGGAAATAATCACGGTAATAAAGAGAGAAAAAGACACGCATGCAGACAGTCAGAGAGACAGAGAGAGACAGAGATAGAGCGACAAAGACAGAGAGCAAGAAACATTGTTTTCTTTCGAAATATGGATGGGATTAAATTAGGAACTAAAGTACTCATTGGAATGTAGTAGGCAATGTGTCGTTGAGATTCTATAGAAGTTGGATGGATCCTGAGTTTAGTGACATCTTATGACAACGAAGGCTGATGACGTCGACAGAAATTATTAAGTTCTTTTGGCATGCATACCCAAGTTCAGTCATACGAAGAAGACAACAAAGTCTTTGGAAACTCTTTTCCGGCAGTGCTCCAGCATTGCAGCAACGAGGCCCGTCAACCCCCTATCTCTTTGTGTCTCTATCTGTCGCTCTGTCTCTGTCTGTCTGTCTGTCTGTCTCTACCTCTCGCCCCTTCTCTTTCCTTCCCCCTCTCTTCTTCTCTCTCTGTCTCTCTCTCTCTGTCTCTCTCTGTCTCTGTCTCCTGTCTCTCTATCTCTCTCTCTGTCTCTGCTTCTCTCTCTGTGTCTGTCTCTGTCTGTCTGTCTCTATCTTTGTCTATCTCCGTCTGTCTGTCTGTCTCTCTCTCTCTTTGCCTGTCTGCTTCTATGTCTCTTTCAGTCAGTTAGTCGCTGCTCATCAGCAGTCTCGTATTCAGACTGAAGGCGTGGTCAGTCTGCATATGGATGCACTAACGATCTTGCGCAAGAGACGTCAACCCATTCAACTAAGCCGCATTTGGCCAGGGTAGCGGCTGGCTTGAGCAAATTTACGGCGGGTTTTCGGCTAGTCATGAAAGTGCGTAAGTATTACTAAGTAACCTTTTGGGGCTAGCCTTAAAAGCGCCTAAATTATCTTTTTCGGCAACAAGTGCATCGGGGAAATATGCGGCTTTAAACAGCTCGTTCAAAAAGTGTACCGACTAGACAGTTCCAAAGAATCAATTAATTAGACATTAGGACAACTGCTAATTGATACCGCCCTATCTCGGTGACACCTATCCTATGTCGATTACTTGAAAAATACATCGTACTACTATCCTTCATTCCAATCTACTTACACCTGCCCCCCCAGCTAAACCCGGACTTCAAGGATCAGTTAGCATTTCGACTAGAGCCTGCGGGTAGAGCAATTTTGCTACCCGACCCGTACCCGTAACACAGAACCGTTACTCCGTACCCGTACCCGACCCGTACTCGAAATTACTACCCGACCTACCCGTACCCGCGGGTATACCCATACCCGTAAAGTACCTGTCACGTCATTAGCACCTCTTTTCCATAGTCCCTGTCCCTACCAGGTGAATAGGCTTACACCTCAGCATGTAGTAATAATAGTAAATAGGCGGATGATGATGATGATAGTAGTAGTAGTAGTAGTAGTAGTAGTAGTAGTAGTAGTAGTAGTAGTAGTAGTAGTAGTAGTGGTAGTTGTAGTAGCAGCAGCAGCACCAGCAGCACCAGCAGCCGTTATTGTAGTAGTAACAATAAGAGGCAGTCAACTTATGAAACCGGTCACATGCAACTGTTGTGCTGTCTCAATTGCATTGTACATTTTATCTCCTTGGTCTACTCTGTCACCTAGAACGCTAAGTAATTGCTATTAGTATGTTGCAGACCCAGTTAGGCCCATTGCGGGCCTATATTCTCTATTATTGAAGCGTGCGTGGCGCCCTCTAGCGACTGCACGTACTGTTGGGGAAAAGTACTGACAAAGGATCTACCAATAGGTCTCGAGTTCAAATCCGAAGAAAGGCTATAGTGAGCAGGATTAGCTCTTAATTCCATTGAAGGAGCTACTGAAGTCAAGTTATCGATTGTTTTATGAGGCGCACTCATAAATAACCTATTTTCACGTTCTGAATGCGTGATAGCAGGGTTCTTTGTAATTAACCAGGGATTGCCCAGAGTGGTGTCCGTAGCTTCTCGATCTGAGGCCAAGGCGCTCGATCGCCCTGCGGGGTTCTTACTTCCCTCAACAGGTTGTTGAGAAACCATAGAATTCTGTATTCTTTCAATTTGTTTCCTAAATTGGTCATTGCTAACAGTTTGTTGTTCTAAGACACGATTCAGGGTTTCCTCAACACATTGCTGACGTTGTGTAAAACTACTCAAGAAGTTCTCTAGTCCTTCTTGACGCTGAAGAAATTTATTGAAAACTGCTTCTACGTTGGGTTGATTATGTACGGACCTCTCTGAGTTCTCAGAGGAATTATCAGCAGCTTCAGATTCTTGATTATCTTTCATTTCTGATTCGATGGTCTCATACTCTTGATTAGAGTCAATACGATTACTGATCTCTTCTAAAGAATGTTCAGCCATTTGTATTTATCTTTATTGAACCAATAAAAGAGAATTGAAATTAATTATAGTTAATTATAACTGAATTAAATTGACAGCCTACGATTGTAGTTATATTCGTTAATACAATTCTCGATTTATTACGAGTTTTCTATTCACTATCGACTTTTCTGTATTATTTCGACGCAGATTGTTTTATTTCTATATTTACTCCTATCGCATGAAATTTCGAATTTACAACATGTACGATCAGAATCTGCGATTTATCTGGAGATCAATTACGAGAAATTATCAAGGGTTTACTTCCCTGTTTTAGAAATATCTTTCCCTGGAAAGTTCCACCGTGCAAAGAAATATGCAAGACCCTTCGATTCCGGACCCTCGAAGATAAAAGATCCAATTTTCGATAGAAAACAGCACCAATTCACATTGACAATTTCTCGGCACCATCACCCAATGATTGGCCAAAAATGAAGAAACAATTCGAAGAGAAACTTCGAATCTTCATCGATTAAAACTAGAATTTAATCCTTAAAATCACCACGTTGCCTCACTTCAACGGAAACTTCTCATCATCTCCCTCCATTAGAGGTCTGGTGATCCCCACTAGCCAATCAAAAGCCAGCGCTCAGTCACGCGGGGACTCCAGATGCTAAAGTTAACTCTTACGTAATGTAAAATTGCTATTTATAGAACAAGGGCCTTAATCAGCCGGCCCAGAGGAAAACATCGATTAATATGTTAGAAGATTAAAATAAATGAAAGGCCGTGGCGAAACCTAAGTTCGCCACACCCTCCCCCTCTTACTCGAATTTTCGGCTACTCCCGAAAATTTAAGGTAAAAGAAGAGTGTAAACTTGATCTCCAGATTTACAAAAGTAAAATTCTAAAACTCTTAGGAATATGTCACAGCATCAAAGCATAATACACAGTAAACAAATAGACAACCTACCAACAGATAATACAACCGAATTACACTATCCGACAGGACAGGACAAGAATACCTATTCTATCAGCTTTAAATTACCAAGGGTCTCCTATGAGATAAAAACAAAGGAACAGCACGAGATATATAAAACCACTGTCTATACCAACAGGTCCACATTATCGTGGAATTAGCACCGAAGATAAACATTCAACCCTGATCATTACTCATTTCGAAGAGAATAAAACGGACCGCTTAACCGAGAAAAGGCCAAAACCAGGTCGCACTCCTGAGAATGTACAGTGTGGCCACCATTACATCTACTTTCCATGGGAATTCTACGGACAATTCCCGAGCTGAGTCCAATCCAAGTAAAAATTCTTCTTCGCTGACCGCGGAATCTAATCTCAAGAATTTAGGGACTATTTCCATCGTCAGGGCCCAAGTATCAAAGCTCCAAAGAGTTTCGAAATTCCAAGGCTTTAGCTCTGCTCCAAACCCTAAGCTGGCAATCATTGCATTCGAGGGGCCCGGGGTATCTATGGCCCAACGGTCAACTGCCTCCCGTATCAAAGGGGAACCAGCAGCAGACTGGATCGTTGCCAAGGCGGACAGAAGGACTCCCGGATGCCTGCGTGTGGTAACCGACTTATTAACAATTTCCAGGAAATCTCCGGGAGTGATGTCTAAGTGTCCCAAATCATAAAGGGAACGCAAAGTTAACCACACTATCCCATAAACACGAAGTTTTGAGGGACATCCAGTCTCAACACTATCCACCGGGAGAGTGGAAGGCTGAACCAAAGGAGGCAAATCCCTTAAGTAATCAGCTACGGTTCCGGATCCTTCCCACACAGAAGAGGGAGGGGAGATTGGCTCGGACTCAGAATCTGGGGCCACCTTAACATCGCAATCCCCGGCAATCATACAGCAACTCCTTTCTGGGGAGGGAGCAGCCCCCGTAGACTCAGCCGAAGATATTACTATAGGCTCCTGTAATCGATCAGCCTCCTCCTTCATCCATTGATTCAGGTTATCTGATTCGGTTGACATAATTTCAATTTCGAAGAATTAGTTCACTGAAAACAAATAAACAAAAATTTTCAATTCCACCCCTAATAGGCAGGTAACTACCTATTAGTCGAGAGGAGACTATCTATCGATACCGCAGAGGCTTTCTGATAAGACGCTGGGGCCTTTTATCAGAGAATGTTTCTCGATGCGCTATATCGGATTCAGCAATGGGTGTAGAGGGCCCATTACCTTCTAACTCCTCTAACTCGTTCCGGGGTTCCTCACAATCCCAATCCGGTAGGGGTTCGAACTCCTCTGGAGGCGGCCTTTCCTCCGAATCCCGTGGCACATCCCCTTCACACAACTTAAGTTTGTCCACGTAAACTAGCATGGGTCGGGAGCGAGAGGATTTCCGGATCTTATAAAGCACCGCGTTTACCTGTTCCAATACTTCGTAGGGACCCGTGTAGAATTTAGCCCATTTATCCTTAAGGCCAGGACGTTTCCTTGGGTAGAAGTACCACACCAGAGACCCAACTGGAAAGGAGGCCGGTTTTACCCTGAGGTCGTACCTAAAGGCTCGAGTTGTGGCTTGGCGCTGCATAAACTTTCTAGCAACATCAAAGTTATTATGCATTTTCTCAATTTGTGAGGCCACAAAATCATCGGTATTAGACAAGACACTTTCGACATTAATATCGCCCAAAACGAGATCGATCGGAAGGCAAATCTCTCTGGAAAGAAAAAGACGATTTGGAGTAAATCCAGTGCTTTCACTTTCGCTGGCTCTGTATGCGGCCAAGACGTATGGAAGATGCAAATCCCAATCCTTCTGATTCTGGGCAACCACCTTAGCAAGCATGGCGTTCAATGTCCGGTGAAACCGCTCCACGGCACCATTTGTACTCGGCTTGTAAGGAGTCGTTCTCACTTTGTCGATCTGTAGTCGTCGGCAGAGTTCTCGAAATAAGGCGGCTTCGAAGCAAGGTCCCTGGTCGGTTAGGATCTGACGAGGACAGCCAAATCTGCAGACGATTTGCTCAACGAGAACTTTGGCCACAGTCGCAGCTTCCTGATTTCGTATCGGGTGAGCCTCCGCCCAGCGGGTAAAATGATCCACTGCCGTTAGGATATACCGATAGCCTCGGCTGGAGGGTGGATGTGGTCCAGTGATGTCCACTCCCAAGCATTCCATTGGTGCGCCCACAGACATCGGTTGCTGACGCCCTTGTCTTGGTGGCTTGCAACGTAGATATTGAGCACAGCTCATACATCTCCTCAATTGCATCCTCACGTCCTCACGCCAGCATGGCCAGTAGGCCCTCTTCTGCAGCTGCGCCAGAGTCTTTCGGATCCCCATGTGACCCCCTGTTATGCCTTCATGGGCTAAACGAATCAGCGCCAACCGGCGACTGGGTGGTGGAATGAACTGATACCAACGAACTTCATTGGTTTCAGGCTCTAACCATTGACGAGTTAGTAGTCCTTCTTGTAGCTCTAATTGCGGCCATTGTGCGACCAGGGTCTTCACTGTAGTGCTTAGACCTCGCATTGTATCCAAGGAAGGTACGTCCGGAGAGTCAAGTTTCTTCTGAATTATCCATCCCAAGTCTGGATCCTCACGCTGTTCATGTTCAATGGTTTGACGGCTCCAGTCCGACGGTAAATCAATGGAAGTCAGCCCAACATTGTAGGATTCTCTAACAGTGTCTACTTCCTGCGGACGCCGTGACATAGCGTCTGCATTCCTGTGCGCAGTACCCGAGCGATGCTGTATGTCGAATTGAAATTCCTCGATAACGGACAACCATCTGGCTTGTTGTCCTATCGGTAAAGGTGTCCTCCGTAACCATTGAAGAGCGGAGTGATCCGTTCTCGACAGGAACTTGTTACCCAATAAATATTGCCTGAACACCTTTAAGAAGTAGACGATAGCGAGCAGTTCTCTCCTAGTGACATCGTAGTTTCGTTCTGATGGTGAACAAAGTCTACTGCCATAGCAAATCACACGCTCCATATCACCGTCCATCTGAGACAACACAGCGCCAATAGATTCGCCAGAAGCGTCAGTGTCGAGGACATAGAGGCCTGAATCATTCGGCAGGGCGAGAATCGGCGACTCGGTAAGGCGTCGTTTCATTTCAGTAAAAGCTAGATCGCATTCCTCTGACCAGGCAAACTGACAACCTTTCTTAGTCAACGCATGTAAGGGCCGAGCAACTTGAGCGAAGTCTGGGACGAATTTTCTATAGTATGAGCATAAGCCCACAAAAGATCTAACGTCACGGAGCTTCCTCGGCGTCGGCCAGTCTCTCACCGCTTGGACTTTTCCCGGATCCGTGGTGATGCCCTTCTCACTTACCACATGGCCTAAGAAAGTCACTTGGCGCTGTAGCAGGTGGCATTTGGACGGTTTCAGCTTCAAGCCTACCACGGCCAGTCGTTCCAACACTTGTGAAAGTCTCTGCAAATGTATGTCCAAATCCCCAGCAAATACAATGATGTCATCCAGGTAAATGAGGCACACTGCGAAATTTAGTCCTGCCATTACTAAATTCATCATCCGTGAGAATGAGGCTGGAGAGTTACATAACCCGAACGGGAGAACTCTGAACTGAAAGAGTCCTCTCCTGGTGACAAAGGCTGTTTTGTGTCTGTCTCTTGGATGCACGGCCAGTTGATGATAACCTGCTCGGAGATCAAAAGTACTGAACCATTTAGCACCAGCTAAAGAATCGAGGCTTTCGCTTATCAAAGGTAAGGGATAGGCATCTTTCCGTGTTTTATTATTAACCGCCCGGTAGTCAACACAGAATCTGGGTGTTCCATCATTTTTCCTCACCATCACCACATTGCTAGCCCAAGCAGATGACGAAGGCTCAATAAGTCTTTGGTGTAACATGCTTTCAACCTGTTCATCAATGACCGGCAATAATGTGAGCGGTTGACGACGTAAAGCCTGCCTTACCGGTGCTTCTTGTCCAGTTTCTATCTCATGCTGAATCACATCGGTAAAACCGAGATCCCATTCATTCATCGAGAACGCCTTCTGATTACTCAGAATAATCTCCCGTAATTTGTCCTGTACTCCAGCTGGAACATCATCTGCAATGTCTGACCATAGCGGCGAAAGAACAGAGTTTATTTCTTCTTGAGTCGGTTTACCCTGCCCTTCAACGACGCTTGCGCAAGCAGCTGCGACTTCGGTTGTCTCATCCATTACTGTTACTTCTTCTGCCATACACTGGACACCTTTCTTTAGTCTGATTTCTTTACTGGTCGGATTCATCACACGAACAGGTAAGTCGACGATTCATTCCGGTAATAATGTTCCCGAAATGACCAGTCCAGAACTCAATACCTGTGGCTGAGTGGCCCATTGAACATCGGTCGAACGCAGATGAGAAACAACTGCATAGGTGTTAATGTCCAGTTCACTTAATGGAGGCACTTTCACATCTTGAGCGACCACGATTCTTCTGCAATTCCCTTGTCGCTTTCTTGTGCATATGGGAAAGGTATGATTCTGTAGCTTAACCCATCGTTCACCAAAGTTCCAAAGAGCATGTTGATTCTCCAGCCATTCGAGTCCCAAAATTAATTCGGATATTTGCTCGGTAATTAGGCAATTAACTCCAAAGGAATAGCCTTCGATTTCACAGTTAAGGCTAGCTTCGCCCAAGACGCGGATAGCTGTACCGTTCGCTGCCCGAAGAGTCTGACAAGAGAAACGGATGTCCTCCCTTTTAACCAGAGAAGCAGGAGCAAGAGTAAGCTCCGAACCAGTATCGAGTAGAGCGAATGTAGATTTACCATTCACCTTGAGTGATAGATAAGCGTTATTACTTCCCATCACATGTCGAAGAGCATTCGGTTCTTGATCATTTAAACTCTCAGCAACAAACGGCTGTTCCCTCTGTTTCGATGGGCAGACCCTGGCAAAATGTCCGGGTTGACCACACTCGAAGCAAAGCTGAGACGGTCGAGGCATATTCTGTCGCTGGTTTCGAAATCGGTTGTTGGTTCCATTTCGATTCCACTGGTTTCTCCATTGAAAAGGCTGGTCGGGTCTCGCAAAATTCTGATTCGGTAGAGGTCGCCTGGTAAAATCAGTTACATTGTTCAGACGATTCTCTAATTGTTCTAGCCTCTGTTTCTGTGGATCCAGCTCTTCTTTCAACTCCTCCTTCAGGAGCTTACGAACCAGGTCGAAGGGAAAGTCATTTTCTTTGACTGCCTTAATTCTTCCCGGTCGACGGTCAGAAGGTTCGGTCTCTTCTCGTTCTGCTTTTCGATACCCCTCCAGTCTCAAAGCCAGTTTATAAGCGGAATCAAGTGTCTCAGGTTCCCGCTCTCGCAGTTTTAAAGCCAATTCTTTATCTCGAAGAGCGTCCAGGAAAGAACGAATAGCTATTGTTTCGCTATGAGTCGACGTAGGCCCAGGATAAGCAAGAATCATAAGCCTTCTTATGTCTTGTGCCACCGAACCTAAGTCTTCACCGTCCTTTTGACGGCGAGTGTTCAATTGAGTTTGATACAACGACGCCTGATCAGAACTTCCATAGCGTAAGCGAAGCTTATTTACCAAGTCAGACCATGTAGTAACCGTATTTGAGTCAAACTCCCAAAGAAGTTGCGATGCAGGCTCAGACAAAGCACAGGTAAGCTGGTTTAGCTTTTCATCATCTGACCATCCATTGTTCTTGGAACAAACTTCAAATTTCCGCAGAAAGGCATCTACCGAAGTTTTTCCATTGTAGGTACCCATCTTGATGTATTGACGAGGCCTTTCTGCATGTAAACTAGACGAAGAGGTATTGGTTTTCCCTTCAGATGTAGGTAGAACCTTACGATTAACTACTTCAGCAGCGATTGCCTCAGCTTTAGGTTTTGCAGGGACAAATTCTGTAACTACTGAATTCGACGCATCAGAGTTCATCTCATTCTGTCTAATTTCTTTAGCATCAGAGATTTTATCGCCTCCTTTGGTTATGTACTTATCATTTGATTCATTTGTTTCGGCTAGTCGACGTGGATACAACCAAGGTTCAGCATGCGAGAACTCATTGGTGTTCCGAGGAAATCTATTCATTTCGGCTATTTCGGAATTGATAGTCGAAGAAATGAAATAGTTACCTGGAGTAGACATCACTGATATGGGTTCCTTCACCCTCTCATGGACAACTGACGACAAGCATGGCTGACTCTGTCCTGAAGCTCTTGCAGACATTGATGGAGTAGAGTATATCACTGAAGTATTGTCACAGTTCTTTCGATTCAATTCGAAGGAATGGAGAGTATTCGGAAGATATACATCAGAAGATTGACTCAGATGCAATCCAGCAGATTCATCATGTTTCATATTCAAGTTCGAAGAAACAACCTTTGTTGACAATTCTTCTTTTCGTATTGGAAAACTGAATTTGCTTGCCAAGGTGATTGCCCAGCGATCCTCACTTGTGAAAAGATCGGGATCTGCATATCTGCCTTCCGATGCGATGATTGGCCAATGACCCAAAGGTTTTTCAGCCTTTTGCATCGGTAAATTTCTCCGATCCAGCCAATTTGAATTATCTCCTGCAACTGAAAACTCCAGATTAGAAAATGATCGTACATCTTTAGATTGATCCTTATCTAACATTCTAGAATTAGAAGTTAGTTTAGATTCCAATCTATCTCGTTTACTAGGTGCATTTCTAAATGTCACCTCTTCGTCTGAAGGATAGTCCAATCGATTTAAGCTTAGATAATCAAGACTATAAGCACCTTCTGCTTCTTGTTCATTTCCTCTGTATATGACCCTCTTAGGTCTAACTCCTGTTCCCTCAAAATTTCTTCTTTCGTCCTCCAAAATTCTTCTTTCTTCCTCCAAGACCTTTCTTGTTTTATCAGGGACCTCATATCCTTTATTATTCAGGACCCGATATTCTTTATTACAGACCCCACTTCTGGTACCATTTGAAGCGTGCGTGGCGCCCTCTAGCGACTGCACGTACTGTTGGGGAAAAGTACTGACAAAGGATCTACCAATAGGTCTCGAGTTCAAATCCGAAGAAAGGCTATAGTGAGCAGGATTAGCTCTTAATTCCATTGAAGGAGCTACTGAAGTCAAGTTATCGATTGTTTTATGAGGCGCACTCATAAATAACCTATTTTCACGTTCTGAATGCGTGATAGCAGGGTTCTTTGTAATTAACCAGGGATTGCCCAGAGTGGTGTCCGTAGCTTCTCGATCTGAGGCCAAGGCGCTCGATCGCCCTGCGGGGTTCTTACTTCCCTCAACAGGTTGTTGAGAAACCATAGAATTCTGTATTCTTTCAATTTGTTTCCTAAATTGGTCATTGCTAACAGTTTGTTGTTCTAAGACACGATTCAGGGTTTCCTCAACACATTGCTGACGTTGTGTAAAACTACTCAAGAAGTTCTCTAGTCCTTCTTGACGCTGAAGAAATTTATTGAAAACTGCTTCTACGTTGGGTTGATTATGTACGGACCTCTCTGAGTTCTCAGAGGAATTATCAGCAGCTTCAGATTCTTGATTATCTTTCATTTCTGATTCGATGGTCTCATACTCTTGATTAGAGTCAATACGATTACTGATCTCTTCTAAAGAATGTTCAGCCATTTGTATTTATCTTTATTGAACCAATAAAAGAGAATTGAAATTAATTATAGTTAATTATAACTGAATTAAATTGACAGCCTACGATTGTAGTTATATTCGTTAATACAATTCTCGATTTATTACGAGTTTTCTATTCACTATCGACTTTTCTGTATTATTTCGACGCAGATTGTTTTATTTCTATATTTACTCCTATCGCATGAAATTTCGAATTTACAACATGTACGATCAGAATCTGCGATTTATCTGGAGATCAATTACGAGAAATTATCAAGGGTTTACTTCCCTGTTTTAGAAATATCTTTCCCTGGAAAGTTCCACCGTGCAAAGAAATATGCAAGACCCTTCGATTCCGGACCCTCGAAGATAAAAGATCCAATTTTCGATAGAAAACAGCACCAATTCACATTGACAATTTCTCGGCACCATCACCCAATGATTGGCCAAAAATGAAGAAACAATTCGAAGAGAAACTTCGAATCTTCATCGATTAAAACTAGAATTTAATCCTTAAAATCACCACGTTGCCTCACTTCAACGGAAACTTCTCATCATCTCCCTCCATTAGAGGTCTGGTGATCCCCACTAGCCAATCAAAAGCCAGCGCTCAGTCACGCGGGGACTCCAGATGCTAAAGTTAACTCTTACGTAATGTAAAATTGCTATTTATAGAACAAGGGCCTTAATCAGCCGGCCCAGAGGAAAACATCGATTAATATGTTCGAAGATTAAAATAAATGAAAGGCCGTGGCGAAACCTAAGTTCGCCACACCATATGTAACGGTGACACTGTAACCCCAAAACTTCACGTCGGTACGAGTAAAACCGGGTATACCCGTACCCGTGATGACCCTACCCGTACCCGACCCGACCCGTGAAATGCGTACCCGACCCGTACCCGACCCGCGGGTACGGGTCGGGTACGGGTAAATCCGCGGGTACGGGTATATCCGCAGACCCCTAATTTCGACCTACCGGATCCACTACGGTCGCCCTAGTGGAGTTATCTACCATCCTTACCGAGATGCTGGTAGAGAGTAAGTACGTACATCTCATTGCTCTGAATTTGAGCAAGGCGGTCGATACTGCACGGTACTCTTACTTGGTGGAACAACTGACTGAGTTGCCTATCCCTGACAACATCCACAATTGGACTAAAAACTAAAACTTGAAGAGTGCCTCTCATCTATGTATGCATGGTTCTGTTTCAATGGTTTGGCCATAAACCCAAACAAGTCTGAGGCAATTCTGTTCGGTTCAGGCCAACGCCTGCGTTCTTTCCCTTCACTTTCTAGTGTCGACCTCGCAGGCACTGCTGTGTCTCTTTTAGATACTGTCAAAACACTTGGGGTAACCCTGGACAGTAAGCTCACATTCCGACCACACATAACAAACCTTTGTAAATCTTGTTTCTATCACATCAGGGCAATACGTCACATCAGGTCGGCTCTAACTATGAATATGTCTCAAACTATAGCCTGTTCACTTGTATCCTCTCGTCTTGATTATGCTAATTCCCTTTTGTGGGTGTCTCAAACCTTGAACTCAAAAGGCTGCAACGAATCCAAAACTCCTTAGCTCGTGTAGTGATGCGTGTCCCACTACGAACATGCTCCTCAGTCCTACTCCACGAGCTGCATTGGCTTCCTGTTGAATTCAGAATAAAATTTAAATTGGCGTGCTTGACCTACAAAGCCCTCAGCACCAGCACACCTACCTATATTCATGCACTACTAACTCCTTACATCCCTCCTCGTTGCCTGCGATCATCAAGTACAGGTCTTCTAGCTGAGCCACGATGCAGAACAGTTATGGGCTCTCGTGCATTCCACGCCTCTGCTCCAAAGGAATGGAATCGACTACCACTTTCTCTTCGTAGCTCAACTTCACTTCCTTCCTTCAAAAAGCGGCTCAAAACTCCCTATTTCTCCTTGGCTTTCAAGGATTTAGAAATCTAAGTGCATCTTCACCTGGCGGCTGACTATCCGCGCCTCAGATTCACATTTCGGTGTGACCTTGCGCGCGTTACAAATTTATTTTATTAATAATAATAATAATAATAATAATAATAATAATAATAATAATAATAATAATAATAATAATAATAATAATAATAACAATAATAATAAGAATAATAATAATAATAATAATAATTGGATTATCGCTTTCTTGGCAGATCGGAGCCATACTACCAAATTCAATGGGGACATCTCCTCTACCATTAAAATAAACTCTAGCATTGTTCAGGGTTCGGGATTAGGACCAAACAACTTTATTAAAACAATATCAAAATTTAGGCCATCCCATTCAGAAAACAGGATACAAAAAATATACGGTCGATACATACCTGCTGGTCCCATTTTAAAACAGAGCTACCATCCCTGCAGAGTTGGAACATGCTACATACTGGGCGGGTACATGTAGCCTAAAGATAAACTGCAATAAGACATATTAGAATTTAGATGATTGTCAGGGACCGAAGAGCAAACATGGCGCAGGACCGACCCAAACGAAACGCCGGGCTTAACCAGGGTAAATGGCTTGAAGGTTCTTGTTGTAACGATGTCTGACACCCTCAGTTTCGACATGCACATTGATAAAATATGCTGTAGAGCCAGGCAGTCTCTTTATGCCTTCCGCGTGCTCACTGCCCATGGTCTAGCTGACCTAAAGCTATACGACTTGGTGCAAGCTACTACGATGTTCCGTCTGCTATATGCAGCCCCGGCATCAATCATAGAATTTATATAGCGCTTCTTCAAGGGCTCTACGCAGAAGCGCTCCCGAGCCAGGCCTGATCATAGAGAAAAGTCTTCTATAGGGCGTAATAAAAGGAAGTCGAGTGAATACGAGGAGATAGGCGAAAGAAAGATGGCAAGTCATTCCACGCTGTTGGACCAACAACAGAGAATGCTTGGCGCTGCATGGTAGCAGCGCGGGCAAATGTAACCAAAAAGTCACCCCAAAAAGAGGAATGGAGGGCTTAGCGAGCCGTAAGAGAGGAAGATAGAGTAAAGATGGAACACAATGGTGGGGATATGCTGGGCAGCAAGAAAGGGGAAGTCTTCAAGCCGTGATGAATAGGCTAATCCGTCAGCGACATCTCCCTGATGATAGCCCAAAGATCGAACAGCTATTCCGTCTTGCCGATACTCGGCTGTTTTCCGCTGTTCTTGAAACACCAGGACATGTCCTCCACCGGTTGCTGCCCCCAGCGAAGCCAACGGTTTGCAGCCGTCGCCCCAGACCGAATGCTGCCAAAAGCTGACAACCAAATGAGGAAATGTTGTTCAGAATGTTGTTCGCATACTAATTAGATTTATCTCTCATATCGTAATCTCACTGGTCAATGGTCATGGATAGATTTTGATGTTTATGTGAATTTATATTGCTCACGCTTGGTCACCAGAATGCTGTTTGGCAGCTTGTTATAGAAACTTCCTAGAATGTTTATAAAGTTTCATAGTAGCCTACAAAAAAACATAATTTGTTCATCTGAATATCCAGTAAATAATGTTGACCCATGCGAAGTAACGAGTCTTATCTATACAATTAAACCAGGGCATGGCAGATGTCACGTGGTGGAGTTGGTGCTGACAGTTGCTATAGGAAAGGACAAACTGCGTAATGTGAGTGTTAAATATGATATTTTCATCGTTGCATAACGTGCGGTAGATATGAAAATGTCCACACTTCAGAGGTCTATGTGTCGTTTATCTGTATTTTAAAATGAAGGCATTTGCGACTGGTCGAAATGTAGGATGAAGGAATGGCTTTGTCGACGGTGCTATCTTAGGCCAAAAGTCACGACACCCACTCCTTTCCAGAATCTCCGTAAGGCGTTACAAAAACTACTACTACTATAATTATTATTATTATTATTATTATTATTATTATTATTATTATTATTATTATTATTATTATTATTATTATTATTATTATTATTATTATTATTATTATTATTATTATTATTATCATTATCATTATCATTATCATTATTATTATTATTATTATTATTATTATTAGGCCTATTATTATTATTATTATTATTATTATTATTTATTATTGTTATTATTATTATTATTATTATTATTATTATTATTATTATTATTATTATTATTATTATTATTATTATTATTATTATTATTTTTATACCCGAGGTATCAAGGATCCCTCAGGTGGCCTAAAAGTCCGGAGACTGCTGGAGAAGATTATTATTCTGGAATGGTGTTGTCAGTCGTTTTGTCCGAAAAGGTTCTCCGGAACGCGACGGCATTGAAGCGTTGGACGTTTATAGAGAGAAAAACATTATTGTTATTATTGTTATTATTATTATTATTATTATTATTATTATTATTATTATTATTATTATTATTATTATTATTATTATTATTATTATTATTATTATTATTATAATTGTCATTGTTAAAACACGGTAAGGCTTAGTGTTGTTGAGGTGGTCGCTCCTCAGCGCCGGGCAACCTCGACATGGTGCCCTGGAAGGCAACCGCGTTGAAACGCTGGACCGTAACCGACAGGCGCTGGAGGATGAATAATATAAATAATAATAATATTATTATTATTATTATTATTTCATTATTATCATTCCGACATGCCTGGGCGGGCGTATAAATATTGATAAGTATCAAATTTGCCTTAAAATTTGATTCAATTCAAGAGATTACGTATTCATATTGCTAATCAAAATACGAACGTGACAGCATCTGATGTATCTGAGCTAATAAATGTTGATAAATATCAAATCTACTTTGAAGTTCGTCTCATTAAACGAGATAACGAATTCATATCCCTAATCAGTATAATTTAAATTCTTGTCACGAATATGCGACAGTAGAAATTTCGATAGTCAAATATTTGATATGACGTTGATTAAATGTTTAATTATAACGTCTTTTGTAAAATATGTGTATGTTGATAAATCATTCTAAATTAAAACAGCTGCATGGATATAAGCTTGAACAATTCATGGCATGCTCACAGAATTTTCCAGAAGTTCTCGCAGCAAGTAACAACTTAAAGGCAGAATTCAAAACGGTGAGTATATTCGGGTTCAAGAAGAGGTGGACTAGAAAAGTCGGACAGCTTGATACTGGTAAAAAAAGACAATGTACCAACATTCCTCTGTTATTTTATTTAGAACGAATGACTTTTTGCAGCATTTTGATTTTTGCCTCTTTAATTACACATATTTTTAGGTTTTTGACTATTCGACTTGCTCTGTAAAATGTTTTCTGTCTGACCGTATGTGGATCAAATTTCGTCTGCCAATTATCTCTCCTCCTAATTTCTTCCAACATTAGTAACTTCTTCGTCTGTTCAAGTGGGAAAATTTGCAGAAGCTTTTGATGCGCAATCTAACATGAAAGCTTTACTTTTTCAGTGAATTTCAGTCGCTACTTGAATAATTATCTGACTTCCTTTTCTCATGAAGTAGTTATTATGGAGGACTGTTATTCTTTATATGTATAAACATATAAATATATATATATATGCGTTTAAAGAAAAAGAAGTGGACAGGCAGGCTGGAACACCGCAGTCTGGTACAATTTCTTGAAAACTATGAAAACGATTAGTTAGCTGCTGTTAATTGTGCCGATCTTAATTGAGGTTTATGCTGTAATGTTTTGAGATAATTGCTGGTTTTTCGATGTAGGCAATCATCAGTATTAATCACTCTTGAACATTTCTTGATTTCTTGGAGAGGGTACATTAAATTTCCTACATGTTATGAAGTCCACACCTCGGACGTCTTGACGACAAATCACTCTGATTCGCAATCGCTTCATTCTGCCACTCTTGTTGTGTCAGTTTAACCCTGTTTGTTTGGATATATGCTCAGTTACAGTGGGTACGTTTTCTGTGAATTTGTTAGCTGTGTTGAATGTGTCAGCTGGAAGAAACGTTTGGTGGGCTTAAACAGAAATCGGTCAAGTATAGACATAAGTACAGGAACTACAGAAACACACAAAGTGAACTGCACCTTGTTATTGCAACCGCTTGAATGTTGCCTGTGACTTGACATTTGCCTAAAATGTTACCTGTGATTCAGGAGCAGGACATCAGCTGTTTCAATCATTTATAATGCTCTCATTTTGGTTAAACTTACAGGTTCACCGTACATGTTAGCTACTGCATTGATCCTCAATCGTTGAGAGTTCGCTTCTAATTCCCGACTACTTGACAGCAGAACAATGTCAATCATTCTCTTTATGCTTGCTTTGCTGGCAGCGCCACATAGCGTTTCAAGCGAAGGTAGGTGCTTGTAAAAATTTGCTAAAATACGAAGAGGAAGAAGAAGGTGAAAAGTATTAAAATTAAGCAGAACATGCATCCAGAGGAGGAAGAAGAAGAAGGACAGAAATAGGAAGAATAGAAAGAAATTGATAAGAAAATTATTAGAACATAGAAAAAATAGCTCAGGAATAGCCAAAACATGATCAGAACATTGGGAAAATGCCTAGAAATGAGTGGTCGCAAACTTTTGGCCATGTCTGTACATCCCACACAGCCAGAGATCTGTCTCACCACAACAAAGTACAATTATAGATTGACCCAGCTTATTATGATAGCCTACTTCCCAGGTTGAAGAAGCTAGTGCAAAACGAACCTGCAACTGTATTCGGACGAAATCGCTCACTGAAATGGAACGCGTACGACATCAAAGCGGAAGGGAGGGAACAACTGGGGATCATCTCAAGATGGTGCAAGGCCCTCAGAGGGATGGCTTTGGAATGGTTCAAATCTTATCTGACCGACAGATTTCAGCAAGTAAATTTTAACAAAGCTTTTTCTAACCGGGCTTCCGTTCACTGTGGAGTCCCGCAGGAGTCCATCCTGGTCCCTTTTTATTCCTGATCTATATCAATGATATTAATAATTGTACTAACAAGCTCCTGTTCTACTTATTTGTAGACGATACCACAGTTTTTGTCACTACTGATAATGACCACGACTTATATAACACCATGAATTCTGAACTGCTTCACTTAACCAATTGGTTTCATGCTAACCTTCTGTCTCTCAATGTTATAAAGACTAATTATATTATCTTCTCTAGCTCCAGCAGAAAGGTCCAGGATGATCCTAGCAAGACCATTAGTATTATTAACATCCCCATAAAGCGGGTAACTAAAGTCAAGTTTCTAGGTATAATCATGGATGAACACCTAAAATGGCACGCCCACATTAACTTAGTTAAAAATAAGATAGCCAAGTCTATAGGGGTTATCAGAAGACTTAAAACTACTCTTCCCCCTAATACTCTCCGTACTTTATATAATACTTTCATGTTACCCTACCTGAATTATGGTGCTATAATATGGGCAGGTGGGTATAAACCTCCACTCCAACCTATACACTTACTCCAAAAGAGGATTGTAGGAATCATAGCTGGTGTACACTACTTGGCTAAGAACTCTAGTCATCCTAAGTTAATCGAACTGACTCATGTTTCCTTTCAAGTTCTATCAATTTGTTCCATCATAGTGGGGAAGACTAGATAAGCCCATTGGGCTTCTTTTCTCCACGAATCGATTTTTATTACTTAACTTGACTATAACCTCTTCAATTTCTGTTTCTTATTAATGACGCTTACGAAATGTAAACTGTTAATGACTGTATTCACACGTGTACATTGTGTTCACTGTTAATGGAATCGATTCTAATAAATTTGAATTTGAAAAAAATGTTTCGATAATTAATTTTGATATATTTCCTATTGATCACACTTGCTTGCGTGAGTAGGCCTAACATAAATTTTGAAGACGTGGCCGAATCTTAAAATATATGACCCAGCTGTTTCAAGTTCTTTCCAATTGGTTAAATCCATGAACTTGAAATACATAAATTGTGAAGACGTGGCTGAATCTTTATATGTGTACACCAGCTGTTTCAAGTTCTTTCTCATTGGTCAGAACCGTACCAGCATATTACATACATTTTGAAGACGTGCCCGATTCGTTTAACGTCTGCTCCAGCTGAACTGACGAACTTGAACTGAGAGGTCTGTAATTGCAAATTGCTGACTACGGGACAGTCGTACAATGCCAACCATCCTCCTGCTGATTGCTCTCTTGGTATATCTGGTCACGTCGAGGCGAAGGCGGAATGCATTTTAATTCATTTCGCTAATAATGGAATGGAAGAAAAGAAGAGAAATGACAGTGACTTAGCTAAAGAAAATCTCGAGAGGTATCTGTAAGTGTAAAGTAATAGCGACATCATTTTCTAAGCCTCGGCATGAAAGAGCCAAAGGACATTCTTCTCCCACGCCGTCTGATCTTCCCGCCGACAGTGAATGATCAATTTAATATTGATCTATGGCTGATTTCGCACTTGTAGTTGCTTAAGTGAAACAAAAGCATCTTCGTGGCTCGAGAAAGACATGAACCCCAGCCGAAGCATCGACAGTACCGCACACTAATGGTGCACATCTATACCACAATAGAATATCGAGCATTACCGTGAATAGTCTGCAAACTTCAGTCTTCCGTGATACATTTTGTTAATAATTTATTGTTCATTCCCTTTTTTGAGTTTGTACAAAAAAGCTGCAGCTTGGCTTCCTCGTCGACGGTTCATCAACTATCTGTGGTGGTACTGCATCGTGTCCAAACTGGGAATCCATTCTTCAGTTCTGCAGAGACGTAGCTGACAGCCTGATCGTTGGACCGGGCCAGTCAAAGGTCGCGTTTATTGAGTTCTCTGCTGATTCTGTGGTGGAGTGGGACTTGAACAAGTAAGTTGAGTGGAACATTTTTGTGTGCATAAATATGCATGTGTGAATGTACATAAAATTATGTAATTATGTATGTACTGTATGTATGGATATATACATGTAGGTATATGTACATGGACATTTATTCATGAATGCATATGCATGTATGTGTGGCACTGTGTGCATGTATATTTGTCTCATAAACACCTTAAAGGGCTACCTAAGATCGAAGGTTATTTGAAGGTCAAAAGGTCAATTTTAGAGAGAAATCAGAGGAAATAGACACAGTGAAAAGACAACTTTAAAGAACATAGCGTCCAGCAGTGAGCAGTAGGCCTAGCCTTGTTGCTATTGTAACACGAAGAGTAGCCTTACATATTGGCATAATTGTCTTTTAAGAGCCTGAAATTAAGCAGGCTAAAAGCTTCACAGGTTTAAAGCTACTGGATGCAAGCTAATTTTTCTGGCTTTTGCAGATGCAAATCAATCTATTACTTTGTCAAAATAGAGTTCATCAAAATTCCAAACCTCTTTTCGATGCTGAGAATCGCCAACTACTCAATCGGTTTTGGCTCGATCACTGTGCTTCTTGAATACGTCAAAATCAACTTCAGCTTTCTAAAAATTGATTTTTAGGCCTACTCGAAACGTGGAATGTATTTCCAGCGATTGAATAATAATTACTCACACAGAGAAGAAAATTCTTTTGAGAAAATGCGCCAGTGACGCCATCAAACAAGTAGCTTAGGCTAATTTATTGACGAAAAGCGCGAGAACATTTCCTTTCTTCTTCTGAACCGACACGACTATAGAGGAGAATCTTGGTATTCACTGTTCTCAGTACCGTAGTGAGGGATGTTCCATGGAATAGGGCGCAATTCAAGAGGGAGGGGCGCACATTTTGAAATATGATT
>JACEVL010001161.1:591378-611378 GCA_020284085.1 Aporrectodea caliginosa
GGATGTATTGCTATATATACTTGCACATGCCTATACATACACTGGGGGATAATGTCCTACCCTGGGGATCAGGGGGACAATGTCCGGGGACAATGTCCGGGGGGACAATGTCCAGGGGGACAATGTCCTACACTCAACATACATGTACAGTATACATGTACATGTACATGCAATTTGTATGCGTTCATTTACCCCCCCGTTTGCTTGTAGCCTTCTTCAGAGTGTAGAGGTGCACTTAATTGAACCCCGCTCATAACGAAGAGCTCATCCACAGGCCGCCGTAATTAACGACACAACTAATGATCTGTGGGCGGAGTCTCAACAGCACCAGACTGAGACTGACATGCAACGGACATATGTCAATCAAGATCAAATCTTGGTGACAGTAGTGAGAATGATGGGAGAATTACGCGCTAGAGAAAATTTTTTGGTAAACATTGTTGCGCCATTGATGCGAAATTTAGTCACTGTAACGGGTTTATTCTCGGGAGCGGTACTGGTACTGTTAGAGTTATATAGTTATAATCTGAAATCTTCTAACTAAATACTGTAATCATATACAAGACATAACTCGCTTCGACGTAGTATATGGTTCAGTATGATTGCGAAGTGCGGAATAAACTTCGTTTAAGCTATGAAACTAGTCTTCTTCTTCTTCTTTTCAACCGTCCTCGATACGAGGGTTGGTCGCATTGTAGACGATTCTTCTCCATCCTCTCCTGTCCTCGGTTTCTCGAAGCAACCTTTCCGTTGATAATTCCAACCATTCTCCCACATTGTCCATCCACCTCTTCCTTGGTTTCCCTCTTGATCTTGCTCCCGGTACCGTTCCTTGCATAATTTCTTTCTCTAGACATTCACCTTGTTTCCTCATTATGTGCCCAAAGTAAGACATCTTTCTTCTTTTGATTGATTCCAGTAAATTCCTTTCCACTCCCGCCGTCTCTAACACCCATTCATTTGTTTTCTCTATCCATGATATACCCAGTATTTTTCGTATGCATTTCATTTCAAATGCTTTTATTCTCTCCTCATCCCTTTTTTTGATTGTCCAGCTCTCGCAGCCATACATCATCACTGGCCATATAAGTGTCCTCATTAATTTAATCTTTGTGTTAATTTTATGTTATGGCTTTTCCACAGTTTCATCAGATCTACTCCTATTCCAAGTCCTCTTGCAGTTCTTATTCTTATCTCCCTGCTGCAATCCACGTCTTCTATTATGAGTGATCCTAAGTACACGAAGGTTTCCACTTGTTCTATCATACTGTTTTGTACTTTGATGTTGCACTGATTCCCATTTAGTGCCATACACTTTGTTTTACCTATGCTGATCTCTAAGCCCATTTTTCGCCCTTCCCTGTCCAATCGAGTCACCAGATCCTGTAGTTCCATTTCTGTGCTTGCCATTAACACTATGTCATCTGCATATCGTAGATTTGTTATCCTTCTTCCTCCAACTTGAATGCCTCCTTTGTATCCTCTCAGTGCCTCTCTCATGACCATCTCTGAAAGTATGTTGAACAATGTTGGTGAGATCACACATCCCTGTCTGACTTCCCTTTTAATTTTAAACTCACTTGACAGTATCCCGGCAATTTTTACCTTTGCCGTCTGTTTCCTATACAGTTCTGTTATCAGGTTGATAATGTGTGATGGGTACCCCATTTCAACCAGTCAGTGGAGCCAAAAAGATACGCGCATCGGGGCTGGAAGAAAGACGTCCATCGAGTCATGTTCTGCGTGGCGTGTGTGTGCTTGATGCTGCGGTCATAGAGCTCTCTGGCTCCACGAAATTCAGCAACGCCGAAAGATTGTAGAAGTTTAAGGAAGGCTGTATTATACCAGACTATCTGGTTCAGTTCATTAGCTATTGAAAAACGTAACTCTTACTACTTTGTATTGTGTTGTAGGGGACAGGCGTTCTGGGTGCGATTGCTGGAGGTGTTTCCAGTATCATCGGTTTTTAATAACTTACGCGTCTAATCTTCCTTCAGTTCAAATGAAACTTTCTCTGCCATGCAGACTAATGCTGCATTTTGCTTATAACGTCGCCTTTGAGAAAATACTCATCTAGAGAACTATATATTGTATTCAAAAGACATTATAGAATGTTATAATTTTAAAATACAGGTTGGTCCTTAAATAGCCTGTCGAAAGTATAATTATCGTGTTGCTTCTTCGATTGTAAATTATATTTTCTTGCAGTGTTTATTTAATTAAATTTCAACGTGCTTTAAGATAGGGATGAGCGATAGTCTAGTGGTGTGCGTGTTGGACTGTCGACCGAAAGGTCGTAGGTTCAAATTCACGTTAGAACAGATATTTGGTTCGAGATTTCTGCTTCACCTTAGACTAACTCAATTATGATGAGTACGCTGACCTTACACTGTAAGTGGGAAGATCAGACGGCGAGAGGAGGTTCTATGGTGAACGGCGGGAAATAATCACGGTAATAAAGAGAGAAACAGACACGCATGCAGACATTCAGAGACAGAGAGCAAGAAACATTTTATTCTTTCGAAATGTGGATGGGATTAAATTAGGAACTAAAGTACTCATTGGGATGTAGTAGGCAATATGTGGCTGAGATTCTGAGTTTAGTGACATCTTATGACAACGAAAGCCGTTGACGTCGACAGAAATTATAAAGTTCTTTTGTCATGTATACACGCAAGTTCAGTCATACGAAGAAGGCAACAAAGTCTTTGAAAACTCTTATCCGACAGTGCTCCAGCATTGCAGCAACGAGGCCCGTCAACCCCCGATCTATCTCTCTATGTCTCTATCTGTCTCTCGGTCTCTGTCTCTCTCTCTCCCTCTCCCTCCGCCCTCTTTCCTTCCCCCGATCTCTCTCCTCTCTCTCTCTCTCTCTCTCTCTCTCTCTCTCTCTCTCTCTCTCTCTCGGGTTTCTCTTTCTGTCTCTCTCTCTCTTCTCTCTCTGTGTCTCTCTCTGTGTCTCTCTCTGTCTCTCTCTCTCTCTCTGTCTCTGTGTTTGTCTGTGTCTGTCTGTCTCTATCTTTATCTCTGTCTGTCTGTCTGTCCGTCTCTTTCCCTGTCTGCTTCTATCCGTCTCTCTCAGTCAGTTAGTCGCTGCAGACTGGCGGCGGGTCAGTCTGCATATGGATGTATACTAACGATTTGGCGCCAGAGACGTCAACCCATTCCCAAAGCCGCATTTTGTCAGGGTAGCGGCTGACTTGAGCAAACTGACGGCGGGTTTTCGGCTAGCCATGAAAGTGAGTAAGTAACCTTATGGGGCTAGCCTTAAAAGTGCCTAAACTATCTTTTTCGGCAACAAGTGCATAAGGGCAAAAATTCGGCTTGAAACAGCTCGTTCAAAAAGTGTACCGACCAGACAGTTCCAGAGAGCCAAATAATTAGACATTAGGACAACTGCCCATTGATTCCGCCCTATCTCGGTGACGCCTATCCTATGTCGATTACTTTAAAAATACACAGTACACCTGTCCTTCCATCCAATTCTGTTTAACCCCCAGCTAAACCCGGACTTCAAGGACCACTTAGCATTTCGAGCGACCGGATCCACTACTGCCGCCCTGGTGGCGTTAACTACCAACCTTTCCGAGATTCTGGTAGAGAGTAAGTACGGACTTCTCATTGCGCTGAATATGAGTAAGGCGTTCGATACTGTACGGTACTCTTACTTGGCGGAACAACTGGCTGAGATGCCGATCCCTGACAACATCCACAATTGGATTATCGCCTGCCTGGCAGATCGGAGCCATGCTACCAAATTCAATGGGACATCTCCTCTACCATTAAAATAAACTCTAACATTGTTCAGGGTTTGGGATTAGGACCAAGCAACTTTATAAAAACAATATCCAAATTTAGGCCATCCCATTCAGGAAACAGGATAAAAAAATATGCGGACGATACATACCTGCTGGTCCCATCCTAAAACAGTGCTACCATCCCTGCAGAATTGGAACATGCTACATACTGGGCGGGTACATGTAACCTAAAGATAAACTGCAATGAGACATAATTATGAGATGATTGTCAGGGACTGGAGAGCGAACATGGCGCAGGACCGACCCAAACGAAACGCCGGGCATAACCAGGGTTAATAGCATGAAGGTTCTTGGTGTAACGATGTCTGACACCCTTAGTTTCGACATGCACATTGATAAAATATGCTGTAGAGCCAGGCAGTCTCTTTATGCCCTCCGCGTGCTCACTGCCCATGGTCTAGCTGGCCTAATGCTCTACATGGTGCAAGCTACTACGCTGTTCCGTCTGCTATATGCAGCCCCGGCATCAATCAATCAATCATAGAATTTATCTAGCGCTTCTTCAAGGGCTCTACTCAGAAGCGCTCCCGAGCCAGGCCTGATCATAGAGGAAAGTCTTCAATAGGGAGTAAAAGGCAGTCGAGTGAATACGAGGAGATAGGCGAAGGAAAGATGGCAAGTCATTCCACGCTGTTGGACCAACAATAGAAAATGCTCGGCGCTGCATAGCAGCAGTGTGGGAAAATGGAACAAAAAAGTCACCCCAAGAAGAGGAACGGAGGGCTGAGCTACCCGTAAGAGAGGAAGAGAGAGTACAGATGGAACACACTGGTGGGGATATGCTGGGCAGCAAGAAAGGGGAAGTATTCAAGCCGTGATGAATAAGCTAATCCGTCATCGAAATCTCCCTGGTAATAGCCCAAAGATCGAACAGCTATTCCGTCTTGCCGATACTCGGCTGTTTTCGGCTGTTCTTGGAACACCAGGACATGTCCTCCACGGGTTGCTCCCCCCAAGCGAAGCCAACGGTTTACAGCCGTCGCCCCAGACGCCTTGACCGAGTGCTGCCAAAATCTGACAACCAAATGAGGAAATGTTGTTCAGAATTTTGTTCGCATACTAATTAGATTTGTCACTCATATCGTAATCTCACTGGTCATGGATACATTTTGATGGTTATGTGAATTTATATTGCTCACGCTTGCTCACCAGAGTGCTGTTTGGCAGCTGGTTATATTAAAGCCAATGCAGAACCTCCAACATGTACGTTGTGACATTATCATATTTTGGTATTTGGCTGATGAGTCGCGCTGCAGCTCGCAGTACACGATCAAGACAGGACAACCGGGTAGACGGCAGACCAGAATAGAGGGTTAAGCAGTGATCAAGCCGCACCGTAATGAAGGCATGAACAAGAGAAGTTGCAGCGCTGGCTGTAAGCGAACGTGCAACAGTACGGAGTTGACGCAGTTGGTAATAACAATCACGACTAAGGCGATGCAGGTGTGGCCCAAAGGTAAGCTTCTGATCTAACTGAGGTCACGGGCTGTAGAGAAGGCTTTAATGTGGCATACTCCTGAGGTGTTAAATTTCATAGACTTCAGAAATGCTATTGACGGCGTCCATTCGTCTACATATAATTATGTAGACTTACGTATGTATGAGAATAATTGTCTGGCGTCTTTTGCAACTTCCTAGAATGTTTATAAAGTTTCATAGTAGCCTACAAAAACATAATTTGTTCATATGAATATCCAATAAATAATGTTTACCCATGCAAAGTAACGAGTCTTACCAATACAATTAACCAGGACATGGGAGATGTCACTTGGTGGCGTTGATGCTATAGCAGTTGCTATAGGAAAGGACAAACTACGCAATCAAACTTCGTAGTGTGAGTGTTAAATATGATATTTTCATCGTTGCATAACTGTGCGGTAGAAATGAAAATGTCCTCACTTCAGAGGTCCTTGTGTCGTTTTCTGTATCGTAAAATGAAGCAAGTGCGACTGTTCGACGTGTAGGATGTAGGTAGGCGGTGCGATCATAGGCTACAAGCCACCACACTAACACTTCTCTTCGGAACATCACTAAGGCCCTATTAAAACTATTATTAATTTATTATTATTATTATTATTATTATTATTGGCCCCGAGGTATACAGGATCCCTTACGACTACAACATTATCTATTGTAGAAAATTGTCAGAAGGTCGGTAATGATGATCATTACCGTTGTCCCTATCTAACATCACTATTAATAATAATAATAATAATAATAATAATAATAATAATAATAATAATAATAATAATAATAATAATAATAATAATAATAATAATAATAATAATTAATAATAATAATAATAATATTAATATTAATATTAATATTATATTATTATTATTATTTCATTATTATCATTCCGACATGCTTTCGCGAGCGTATAAATATTGATAAGTATCAAATTTGTCTTTAAATTTGATGCAATTCAAGCGATTACGCACTCATATCGCTAATCAAAATACGAACGTGACAGCATCTGATGTATCTGAGCTAATAAATGTTGATGAATATCAAATTTACTTCCGTATTCGTCTCAATCAGCGAGATAGCGAATTCATATCTCTAGTCAGTATATTTTAAATTCTTGTCACGAATATGCGACAGTAGAAACTGCGATAGTCAAATATTTGATATGACGTTGATTAGATGTTTAATTATAATGGCATTTGTATAATATGCAATATATGAGTCCAGGTGGGTATGTCAATAAATCATTCTAAATTAAAACAGCATGCATGGATATAGGCCTGAAGAATTCGTGGCATGCTAACCGAATTTTCCAGAAGTTCAAGCAACACGTAACAGCTTCAAAGACAGAATTCAAAACGGTGAGTATATTCGGGTTCAAGAAGAGGTGGACTTGAAAAGTGGGACAAATACCAAGATTCCTCAATTATTTATTTAGAACGAAAGACTTCTTCTAAGACCTCGCGCTACAGCATTTTGATTTTTGCCTCTTTAACTAGACACATTTTAGATGTTTGACAATTCGACTTGCTCTGTAAAATGTTTTCTGTCTGACCGTCTGCTCATAATTGTGCCAATCTTAGTTATACCTTAATGTTTTGAGATTATTGCTGGTTTTCGATGTAGGCATTCATCTCTCTGGATGTCGCAATCATATCGGTATTGATTTGTTGGAATTGTTTGGTACATTACATTGTCTTCATGTAGTAAAGTCACTGTCCAGACCTCGGACGTCTTGACGACAAATCGCTCTGATTCGTAATCGCTTCATTCTGCCACTCTTGTTGTGTTAGTTTAACCCTGTTTGTTTCTTTATATGCTCAGTGACAGTGGGTCCTTTTTCTGTGAATTTGTTAGCTAGCTGTGTTGAATGTGTGGGCTAAACAGAAAACGGTCAAGTATAGACAGAAGTACAGGAACTACAGAAACACACCAAGTGAACTGCACCTTATTTTTGCAACCGCTTAAATGTTGCCTATGACTTGACGTTTGCTCAAACAGTTACATTTGATTCAGGAGCAAGGCATAAGCTGTTTCAATCATTTATAATGCTCTCATTTTGGTTAAACTTACAGGTTCTCCGTACATGTCAGCTACTGAATTGATCCTCAATCGCTAAGAGTTCGCTTCTAATTCCTGACTTCTGACAGCAGAACAATGTCAACCATTCTCTTTCTGCTGGCCTTGTTGGCTGCACCACATAGCGTTTCAAGCGAAGGTAGGTGTTTGTAACAATTTGCTAAATACGAAGAGGAGGAAGACAGTAGAAGCTGAAAAGTAATAAGCTGAGCATGCATCCAGAAGAGGAAGAAGAAGAAGAACAGAAATAGGAAGAATAGAAAGAAATGGATAAGAAAATTATTAGAAGGAAGAGGATGAAAAGGAAGGAATAGAAAAAGAGGCAGGAAATGTAGAACATGTAAAAACGTTTGTAGTCAACAAAAAGGATTTGAAAGTGAGAATCCTCTTCATATCTTCATACCTTCATGTCTTGTTATCGAGCACTGCTATTGGTCAATAAACTTCCGTGAACTTCTGAGTGCTCCTTATACAGTGGTTAAATTACTCATCCAGAGGTGGAAGATCTTTAAATTTTTTACAACTGTAACACCTAAGCCGATCTAGTGATTCCATATAAATATACAATCCATATACAGGTATAAACGACGCATATTTTAAGGTTTCATCTCGATCTTCGTTTTACTTAAAGCCCAATAAGTGCCGAGTATGTTTAACCTTCCGAGCAGGAATCAATAACAGTATTATTTGATAATTACACGAGCTACCACGGTTGTTAGCTATTACTACAGCAACGATAAACTACGATACAAATCTCCTTCAGACGAAAGACTTAGGTCTGCTTAGCACAAGACACGCCGGTCTGATATAGCGCAGCGTCTCCGACAGAATTTCCAGCCAAAACATCGATTGCTCACTGATTTTACTCTGATTGACCAAGAACTCCGACTGAATTGCTTGTGCTGAACCACTGGAAGCTGCATTGTAAAGGTGCACTCGTTATTGTTTTGTCATTTTTAAATTTCCACCTTGGAACCCAAGATTAACAAACGAGAAACTTCCAAATATGCGGCTATACTTTCCAGTCAAATTGTACTCAGTTATTCAAGCCAACTTGGATGGATGGTCTTTCCAATCGACTCTGGAATTCTGGCGCTAGTGATAACCATTACCTGGAACCTACCTGATCTTCGGGACTCATACGCTTCCATAGGATGTCGCAATCATATCGGTATTCTCGTACATTAGGACATCCTTTCGATTAATCTGCCCTCCAACTATAGATGAGCCGATTGGCATTTATGCCGATTTCCGATTCCAATTAGTTAGCCTGCTTTTCTCGCCGATTCCGATTCGGATCCGATTAATCAGAAATATTCACTTTTATTTGGTTATAAAATATTATATATTTATTTTGTTACTAAAAAGCCAGACTGTCATCCATTTTGATAATCTTATTATTTTACACTGACTTTCAATATTTAAGATTAAATATTACCGTAGGAGGTCGCCAAAAGAGGTAACTATTTCTGTAAGTAGAAATTGTTTTTGGTCAAAAATATTAATTTTTTGTTATTCGGATTTTAAGACCTGGAATCGCCAATTCCGATTATTACCGATTAATGCAAAATCCGGCCCAAACCGATTACCGAACGATTAATCGGCCCATCCCTACTTCCAACTCTACAGGGTGGGCCAAAAAAAAGGAACCCCTAGGCATTTTTGCTAATATTTCTGCCAAAAGTGAGAATTTTTAAATCACGTTTTATATGCTTAAAGGTAATTCATATCTACGTATATTGGCCAAATTTCATCAAAATATTTCAAATAGAACAAAAGTTATATCACTTTTAGTGAGTCCACCCACTGTTTTTTGATGGTTCAAAAACGTAACACAACAAACAGTAACAAAAAACGATTTTACTAAGTCACTTCTCAAATAATTGTTAACAAACAAACTTGATATTGCCAGATACATATTATTTAGAAAAGAAACGGGGTACCAGTCTAGCTGCACGTCACTGTGACGTCATTTAGCAAGAAGACGATCAATTTGGTAAATAAAGAATTTTTCAGATTAATAATTTTTTATTGATAAAATGAAATTGAAATAGTTTCTAAAATATAAAAATGGGCAAGGTATCAATGACAGACAAAATTCGCATGCAGACACTTCATGAGCAGGATCTTTGAGCTAAAGCACTAATCGCCGTTTGCCCTGATAAACAGTGGAAGCTGAGTAGGCCTAACGTTAAAAAAATATGCCGCTGCATTGATGAAAGGGTATCGACTCTGGAACGTCGTAAAGGCAGCGGAAGGCCGAAATCTGTCCGCACTCCAACAAATGGATAAACACGTAAGGGGGCTACGCTGGAGAAATACCACAATCTGCGACCAAAGCCAAAAACGATAAGAGAATTGAAGGTCGCATTGAAGTTGATGTGGGAAGATTAACCTCTGGAGCCAAAGACATCAAAACTTGACATAATACTCAGAACATGCGTGGATACTGGTGGTGGACACATTGAACACAAGTTGTGAAACAATAATCAAGTTTGTTTGATAATAATTATTTGAGAAGTGATTTAGTAAAATCGTTTTTAGTTGCCTTTTGTTGCGTTTCGTTTTTGAACTCTCAAAAAACAGTGGGTGGACTCACTAAAAGTGATATAACTTTTGTTCTGTTTGAAAATTTTCTTTGAAATTTGGCCACTATACGTAGATATGAATTACCTTTAAGCCTGTAAAACGTGATTTAAAAATTCTCACTTTTGGCGGAAATATTCGCAAATATGCGTAAGGGGTTTCTTTTTTTGGCCCACCCTGTAGATGCGTGAAATCGTGTGATCACCAACATAAATTTTTAAGACGTGGCTGAATCTTTAAATGTAAACGCACCACCTGTCTCAAGTTCTTTCCTATTGGTTAAATCCGTGGACTTGACTTGCATAAATTTTGCTCCACGTCTTTAAATGTATACGTCAGCTGTTTCAAGTTTTTTCCTATTGGTTAAATCCGTGCCCTTGAAATACATAAATTGTGAAGACGTGGCCAAATCTTTTAAAGTGTGCACCAACTGGAATGGCTTGAACTTGAACTGAGAGATCTATAGTTGCAATTGCTGACAACGGGCCAACCGCACAATGCCAACCATTCTCCTACTGATTGCTCTCTTGGCAGCTGGTCACGTCGAGGCGAAACGCGGAATGCATTTCAATTCATTTCGATAATAATGGAAAGGAAGTAAAGAAGAGAAATGACAGTGACTCAGCTAAAGAAAATCTCGAGAGGTATCTGTAAGTGTAAAGTAATAGCGACATCATTTTCTAAGCCTCGGCATGAAAGAGCCAAAGGACATTCTTCTCCCACGCCGTCTGATCTTCCCGCCGACAGTGAATGATCAATTTAATATTGATCTATGGCTGATTTCGCACTTGTGGTTGCTTAAGTGAAACAAAAGCATCTTCGTGGCTCGAGAAAGACATGAACCCCAGCCGAAGCATCGACAGTACCGCACACTAATGGTGCACATCTATACCACAATAGAATATCGAGCATTACCGTGAATAGTCTGCAAACTTCAGTCTTCCGTGATACATTTTGTTAATAATGTATTGTTCATTCCCTTTTTTGAGTTTGTACAAAAAAGCTGCAGCTTGGCTTCCTCGTCGACGGTTCATCAACTATCTGTGGTGGTACTGCATCGTGTCCAGACTGGGAATCCATTCTTCAGTTCTGCAGAGACGTAGCCGACAGCCTGATCGTTGGACCGGGACATTCAAAGGTCGCGTTTATTGAGTTCTCTGCTGATTCTGTGGTGGAGTGGGACTTGAACAAGTAAGTTGAGTGGAACATTTTTGTGTGCATAAATATGCATGTGTGAATGTACATAAAATTATGTAATTATGTATGTACTGTATGTATGGATATATACATGTAGGACTGTAGGTATATGTACAATTTTGTACATGGACATTTATGCATGAATGCATATGCATGTATGTGTGGCACTGTGTGCATGTATATTTGTCTCATAAACACATTAAAGGGCTACCTAAGATCGAAGGTTATTTGAAGGTCAAAAGGTCAATTTTAGAGAGAAATCAGAGGAAATAGCCACACCTCAGACAAATGTTGTTACATTTTAATTATTCTTTCACCTGTGTGCTCGATCAGATAAGGCCTACCTTATATGTGAAATATGACAAAAATCTATGCAAATTCCAACGCTATTTCAAGGTCAAAATTATGAAAAAAGGCCACAATTCAGCCAAATTTCGCTCTATTTTGGGTGATTCTTTAACCTCCTTGATAGGGGCTACATTCGAAAAGACATAGTACCTAAAGGCTAAAATAATCCAAGGTCATTTCAAGGTCAAAAGTTCGAAAAGGAAAATGGCCGTATATCAGCCAAATGTGGTTTTATTTGGGTGATTCTGCGTAGTGGTCATTGCTCCTTGATTTTTAAATTTGACCTTCAAATGACCTCGTCACTTCAAGGTCAAAATAAAGGGAAGCTGCCATACCTTAGAATCACCCCAATACCAACACATTTACCAATTGATTCTTACCTTTGACCTTGAAGTGACCTTGGATTGTGTTAGCCTTACCTTTTCGTTCTGTGTCTTCTGTGTCTTCTCAAATTCAGCTCTTATCGTCCCGACCAAATAGGTAAAAGACAGACTCACCCAAATAGAACAATATTTGGCTGAGTTATGGCCTTTTTTCCTTGATTATGACCTTTTGACCTTGAAACAGCATTAGAATTTGGTAGATTTATATGTCATAGTTCTTTGATAAGGTGGCCCTTATTGGTTCGAGCAAACAGGCAAAAGAATAATTAAAATATAACAATATTTGTCTGAGCAATGGCTATTTCCTCTGATTTTCTCTAAAACAGACCTTTAGACCTTAACCTTTTGGATGTTGATTGCGGATCAACTGTAGGCAGTTCTATTCTATAATTTAAATTTCGTCAACACTTGTGGCTGAACATAATATATTGGGGCCTACTATACAAATTTGGAACCAGGTCTACAAAATGTTTATCTGGCTCTGCGTATAGCGCTACTTCTTGGCAGTGGCGTAACGAGGGGCTTCTGCCCCGGGGTCGAAGTTTAAAGACTTCGGCCATTCATATACTAATTTTCTAGTTGACTGTTAATCGTTCATAACATAGGTTAGGTCCAGTATAATACTGGGATATAGTGTGTACCAATTTAATACAATAATTACCAATGTGATTATAGGTTTTAGATTTTATTCATTGGTTTTTTCTCTGTCATAACGTAATTTGCAAACGATTTTTATATATGAAAAGACAACTTTAAAGAACATAGCGTCCAGCAGTGAGCAGTAGGCCTAGCCTTGTTGCTATTGTAACACGAAGAGTAGCCTTACATATTGGCATAATTGTCTTTTAAGAGCCTGAAATTAAGCAGGCTAAAAGCTTCACAGGTTTAAAGCTACTGGATGCAAGCTAATTTTTCTGGCTTTTGCAGATGCAAATCCATCTATTACTTTGTCAAAATAGAGTTGATCAAAATTCCAAACCTCTTTTCAATGCTGAGAATCGCCAACTACTCAATCGGTTTTGGCTCGATCACTGTGCTTCTTGAATACGTCAAAATCAACTTCAGCTTTCTAAAAATTGATTTTTAGGCCTACTCGAAACGTGGAATGTATTTCCAGCGATTGAATAATAATTACTCACACAGAGAAGAAAATTCTTTTGAGAAAATGCGCCAGTGACGCCATCAAACAAGTAGCTTAGGCTAATTTATCGACGAAAAGCGCGAGAACATTTCCTTTCTTCTTCTGAACCGACACGACTATAGAGGAGAATTTTGGTATTCACTGTTCTCAGTACCGTAGTGAGGGATGTTCCATGGAATAGGGCGCAATTCAAGAGGGAGGGGCGCACATTTTGAAATATGATTTATATGAAATTGCAATCATAAATTAAATAACTGTAAAAAAATGAAATAGCATATGATGGTGTGTTTGTATTATATAAAATAATAATCATAGATGGATACCTGTTCAGGCTAAAATTGCCATTGACTCGTTTGAAAATATTAGTAAATTGCCGTTCAGAACTGTTACATTCCATGACAATGTATCGTAGGCCTATTATAATAATAGCTATATATTTTAATCTGCTTTATTTAGACTATGTTCTCATAATTTACATAATTTACGTCGTTATTGGTCAAGTTCATATTTGAAAAAGGTGGGGCTGGGGGCGCTAGATATACGCTTGGCACAGAGCGCAATTATAGCTTGCTACGTCGCTGACTATATTCTTGCCACATTTTAAACTGAAAACCAAGTTATGTTTGTTTTAAACTTAATAGATTGAATTATTGAATTTAATAATACAATTTCTGTAACATAGTACTTTGCACTCAAAGCTAATTTTGCACCCCCCCGGGCTGCGCCCGAGGGCGGCCGCCCCCTGTCCCCCTCGTTACGCCACTGCTTCTTCGTCTCTCATCGTTCCACTTTCTTGTTTAATGTAGACACAAAGATAAGCCTTCGCTGTTGTCAGCCATTGACAAGGTCGCGTTCAAAGGTGGTTTGTTGAAGAAAGAAGCGGTCGACAGCTCAATCGTCATCGATAAAGCCTTCCACATCACATCTGGTAACAAATTGGACTCTCCCAACGTATTAATAGTGATTACAGATGGCGCTCCGAATATTGAAGCTGAGCACATCGTCGCGGAGTCCAATGCAGTTCAGAAGGCTGGAATTAAAATGTTTGTGGTCTGCGTTACGGAAAGATGCACCGAAAGCTTTGTACAAGATGTAGCTTCGCCCCCAAAACAGGTGAGATATAGGCCTACACTGAGTGCTTACTATAATTAACACGTGTTGCATTTGAAAGACAATCTTTTAGGTCACTCATCAACACTTTCCCGGTTATAAAATTAACGCCTCACGTAGCGTTGTGCAATTGAGCCAGTTATTTAGTGAAATGACCTACATTCAGCTTTATTCACTCTAACATGTAGACATATTGATGCATGGATGATGGCTATGGATGACAGATTGGCAATAGCGACTGAACATCGGATTTGAAATGTGTCTGTGTGTGTGTGTGTGTGTGTGAAGGTGTGTGGAGGTGCAGGTGTACGTGTGTGTAGGTGCGTGTGTGTGTAGGGTGAATATTGTAAAGTAAAACATAGGCTCTTTAAATTACACGGAACGTAGAGAATAGGACAACAGAATAAAATACAGGGTAATCTAAAAGCCAGAAAGAACTAAAAGGGTCATCACATTTCGGTACATAATAAATACAATTAATCTGTAAAAGTACCAAAAATATTTGTACGTACTGCCTGCATAACATAGATATTCCTGTACACCTCCTAAAGTCTAGTTATTTTTCAGAAGCTATTTTAACCGTCTTCTTCGTTGAATGTAGTTTGTTGCGATGAGTTGCATACTGTATCGGTACCTAAATCAGCGTTTAAAATATAGTTTATGACGCCGTGCGTTTGGGGATTTCTTAAGTCGAATCATACCTTATTTACGACTAGATGTTGCACGTCCTATGACTGTTGAAAGGAATTCGAGAAATGAGCCTGCTGGCCGAAAGCCCGCATGTTGGACAGCACGGCAATAGATAGCAGCGCCACCTACTGAAATTAAATTAGTCTAGTTTATTATGACCTTCATAACGCATTGTATTTCAGCAGCGCCATCTACCGAAACAAAATGAGATTGTTAGCATGACGAAAAAGTACACTTCGGGACTTCATGACTTTGTGACATTCTGTTCTAGTATAAGTTATTATAGATATTATTCACAACGCTATTTTGGGTATCCAATATTTAGTGATGTTTCTTCACATTTCCGCCAACTTCTTAAAGTGTTTGTAATGTCTCTCCTGTACATAAAATAATGTATGGGATGTGAAAGTTGATTCCTGGATTTAATCTGAAATGCTTTGTCTGCTGTAGGCTAATGTAACATACTTCCGTGTGGATAATTTTTTTTCGATCGACGATGTCAGAGAAAACCTGGTGAAACAAATCTGTGCCAGTTAAGGTCAGGCTGAAATAAAGGTTTCATGTAATCGTTAAGCTGTTCTCTTGCATAGTCAGTTGAAGGAAAGTCAGTGGCCACATGTCCGATAGTGAATGCAATATCATCAGTTAGTAGTCGTTTTGCAATCGTACACTTCGCAGTAGTAGTTCGTTGGACCAACGGCGGTCTCGCCTCCTTACCGATTTTCAGTTTTACAGTGTATTGTAATGTTACAATTCCGGGTGGGGAACGAACCGATCACTCTCTGAGTCTCCGCAGCAGAGGAACTAGGCATCTAGGAACAAATAGTAGGCTACAGATGCAATGTGCATGCACAGGATTCCTATTTACAGACAAATATGCATTGTTTGCCATGGCTTTTGTAAACTTTCCTATTTAATTGTAGCAACTTGTTAAAATTATTATTACACAATCTAAAGGAGATGCTACTGAAATTTATTCTTCTCGTGTCGTTGAATGGAATTGTCATGTTTTCGATGGGTTCATGATAAACCATAATTGAAACGTTGCCACTCATTGTAATCGAGTCCATGATCATCAATGTATCAGCTTTATCAATGAATCAGTATGTTTGGAGAAATCCTGAATTAGCGCCGTGTAAAGACTTTAACCTTTACCCCTTTTCAAGTTACCTCTCGGTAATCTTAAATCGATTTCATAATTATTACCCCAAAGGTTGTCTGAACCTGATTTCATATTAGGCCTACTCCTGTAATATTCAAATTACCTCTTCTCTGATTTGACTAAAACGATAATGGGGAGGGGATAGTATAAAGGATAACACTATTGTCTGAAGTTTTCACGGACCCCTGGGTTTAGCTCATGCCTTTATTCCCTATAGCTGGCAGCAAAAGTACAACGATCTTTGCGCCTTGCATGACTGCAACTTTTTGATTTATGTCTTCTGTGATTTGTATTCTTGTGAATTATTTAATCATCACATCATGTAGCCTACACATGTACACTGTACAGCGCAATGCCTTTGTCAGGCGCTTCATTAAAAAATAAGTATTATTATTATAATAAATATTATAATTTCTTATGCGTACAACTCATTTTCTTGAATAAAACACGTGAAACATACTAGATTGAAAGCTAGTCTCAATATCTGGAAAATAAAGGCGTCACAAAAATGTTAATGTTATTAAAAACACTCATGCACTAGTTCAAAGCGAATGACATGTTAGATAAAAAGCATAAGAAATACAAAATTCAATCTAATTGGAGAAATCTTCAATACAAAATTATTATAATGACAAGGTTGAATAGGCCTATTCATTAGGAATAACCCTAACCCGTTATTTATTAATAATCATTATTATTTTTTGCTGTTGTCAGTTTATTTTTGCATACGCTTGAAATAAATATTTAGATAAACATGAATAATAAATGTTTTGTGGGGTAACCTGAAATCGTAGATGGTAGGATGAAATCGCCTTCAACGCCAGCTACCCTCAAGGGTAACTTGAAATCGGTTTTATCCTACCTCCGGGGGGTATTTTCGCAGATCCAAGGGAGTACAGCAAAATTTAACGGACTAAACAGAGTAGGCCTAATTGGTCGTTTTTGCTATCTAAATAATGCTGTATACATGACATTTTAATACCAATGTCCATGATAACTGTCATCAATCCAACGTCTACTTAGTACTTACGCAATAAGTATTTTTCATCAATCCAGCTTCTATTAAAGCAGGAATTATTTCTTCTTCAATCCATCTTCTATTTATTTTCATCAATCCAACTTCTACTGAAGCAAGGGTTATTGCCATTAATCCGACTTCTATTTAAAATTATCCTATACAAAATAATTTAAGGCGCAAAAACAATGAATTACCCTAATTCGTTCGATAGTTTTTGGCTGTACTAACCTTGGATCGGCGAAAATGCCTCCCGCGGTAAACCGAACGCGATTTCAAGTTAGTGTAGGCTAAGGCGAAGTAAGGTTAGGCCCTAATCTGAAATTCCTACACCGCATTAAGTGCACAAAGTCGGTGATCCAGACGTAAGTCTTCTTCGGGAATTTGATTTTGGTAACCTGTCTGGGAATAGTGATTTAGACGACATCACAACTTGGTGCTGTGGATACGACGTTCGCAAGCGCAATGAAGTTCAGCAACGTCGCATTCTGTGTAGGCCCAATATTGCTAAGGCTGAATACCAGGTCATCTGGTTGAGCTAAGCGTTCATAATGTGTGAGAGACTGTTGTAATTTGTTGTAGATGACAAGAGACCAAGAGTGGGCTCTGAAGATGTTGCAGAAAAATTCGCTTATCGCCGACATACAAGAATAATCTTCCTTTATCTGAGGTCGTTGAACTGAATAGCTTGAAAGAAAACTTAATTTCTATTACGACATAAATTATGTTTTTGCGAAGATAGGCCTAACCTATCTAGTATGTAAACCTTGAGTTCTACGATCATCAACATAAGTAATTAAGTTCATACGTTTTGTTTAGAGGACAATTAGTCTTGGTATGCAGAAATTTGAGCTTTAACATCGTGGAATTATAGTTCTTTAACATTATTTCAAAAAGTTTACTTATAAATGACTTCTTTCTTTTCAAATTATATTTGCTTGCAAAAATGTGTTTTGTTTACACAACCTCTGATTAGATATTTAAAATAAATGTGCATTACGATTTAAAAAAGTATCAAATAAATTTTGGAGCTCAATGGCAGAAAAGGAAACATTGTTTAATCTTCTGCCGATTACGATGTGATATTGGGTTAGACTTTTGGGGTATGTCATACTATGTCTGCATAACAGGATGAAATGATCAGACATCTCATTGCCCTTTACCGTGTCTTATCTCATCGTGTCGTATCTAGAAATTTATAAGGCACCTCTCGCAGCATAGACTATTAAGAGGGGCCCTCATGCAGCGCAGAAGCCCGCGTAAACAAAAAACAAAAAACACCTTCAAAGAGTGAGAAGATGTGAAAGAGAGATCCCCCATCAAAAGTTTAGCTCTTAGCGTGGTAGACCATTCCAGGCAGAGGGACCTGCCATACACACCAAATGCCCGACGTTCGCGTTGTGTCAGGGAAGATATTATAGCCTGAGAGACATAAAGATTCGACCATTCAGTAGAACGTAAAGGGAAGTTATGATAGTTAAGCAATGTAGTAAATTACCAATTAAGTTTATATGGCAGGGAGTATATTCAAGATGCTATTTTGGTATAGGCCATGGCAGCATCGCAGATTTCAATGATAAGGAAAAGGCAAGCGAGAGTTGAATACGACAGCATCAGTTATAATCAATCAAATTAAAGCAATGAATCGCATAGCCGCTAAAGTCTATCAACTTTAGCTATATAGGTAAAACTATTCGGTTGCATTTCATGGCAAACTTAATGTATAATCTCACCTCATCTTATGACATTATCTCATTTTATTCTATCAGTTACCTTATCTTTTAGCTTAATTCTCCTATAAGACCTACTTGTATGTATGTATGATTGTATGTATGTACGAGCACTTGTTATAACGCCCCTTCAAGATTTCTACTCAGAGGCGCTCCCGACTACAGCGCGGACACTGAATCGGTGTTTCACGCCGAAGCGCATTAGCCCAGGACTTGCCCAGGGTCCCAACTAGAGGTCTGCGGGTAGAGCGTTTTTGCTACCCGACCCGTACCCGTAAAACAGAACCGTTACCCGTACCCGTACCCGACCTGTACTCAAAATTACTACCCGACCTGTACCCGCGGGTATACCCGTACCCGTACTATACTCGCCACGTCATTTGCACGCCTTCCTACAGTCCGTCCCTACCAGGCCAATAACTCATCATGTAGTAATAATAAGAAATAGGCTGATGATAACGATAGTAGTAGTAGTAGTAGTAGTAGTAGTAGTAGTAGTAGTAGTAGTAGTAGTAGTAGTAGTAGTAGTAGTAGTAGTAGTAGTAGTAGTAGTAGTAGTAGTAGTAGTAGTAGTAGTAGTAGTAGTAGTAGTAGTAGTAGTAGTAGTAGTAGTAGTAGTAGTAGTAGTAGTAGTAGTAGTAGTAGTAGTAGTAGTAGTAGTAGTAGTAGTAGTAGTAGTAGTAGTAGTAGTAGTAGTAGTAGTAGTAGTAGTAGTAGTAGTAGTAGCAGTAATAGTAGTAGTAGTAGTAGTAGTAGCAGTAATAGTAGCAGTAGCAGTAGCAGTAGCAGCAGCAGCAGCAGTAGCAGTAGTAGCAGTAGTAGTAGTATAAAATTTCTAATGCAGTCGCCGAATCACATATAGGCCTATTTAAGAAATTGCGATTCTCTACAAGTGGCTTTCGGATTGGAATTTTTCTGAAGTAATATTGTTATGCAATGGGAAAGAAACGCCCTTCTTCCGGCTGCGGTCCGATTATTTGAATGTTTGAGAAAATGGCAAAGACGAAACTTTAAACAGGTAGGCCTAGCCATAAACATGTTTCTGTAGCCTACGTTTCTTGGCAATGATTAAGCCAAATCATTATCATACACAGATTTTGAAGCGCAAGCACCCTAATGTGTTTGAAGCATGCTCAACGCCAGCTTGGCTTCTGTGAACACTTTAATCTACTTACAAAAACTGCGACTGTAGTAAATTAAATTCGAATAAACGAATTTGATTGATTGATTGGCGCCGATGCTCACACGAGTTTTGGCTCTGAGGTTCGGAGGTA